>OY744475.1:56632710-57013607 GCA_963556175.1 Tipula confusa | reverse complement strand
TGCAAATCTTTAAACGGCTATATCTCGGAAACTAAGCCTCGCAGCGACTTAAAAATAGCATTTTTGAATTCTAGGTATCTAGAATTCTTAATCTAGAATTTTTGAATTCTACATATCCTACCAGAAAAATATTGGTTCAAAGCTCTCCGATTAAGTTGATTTTTCAAATCTTTAAACGGCTATATCTCGGAAACTAAGCCTCGCAGCGACTTAAAAATAGCATTTTTGAATTCTACATATCTAGACCTACCAGAAAAATATTGGTTCAAAGCTCTCCAATTAAGTTGATTTTTCAAATCTTTAAACGGCTATATCTCGGAAACTAAGCCTCGCAGCGACTTAAAAATAGCATTTTTGAATTCTACATATCCAGACCTACCAGAAAAATATTGGTTCAAAGCTCTCCGATTAAGTTGATTTTTCAAATCTTTAAACGGCTTTATCTCGGAAACTAAGCCTCGCAGCGACTTAAAAATAGCATTTTTGAATTCTGCATATCTAGACCTACCAGAAAAATATTGGTTCAAAGCTCTCCGATTAAGTTGATTTTTCAAATCTTTAAACGGCTATATCTCGGAAACTAAGCCTCGCAGCGACTTAAAAATAGCATTTTTGAATTCTAGGTATCTAGAATTCTTAATCTAGAATTTTTGAATTCTACATATCCTACCAGAAAAATATTGGTTCAAAGCTCTCCGATTAAGTTGATTTTTCAAATCTTTAAACGGCTATATCTCGGAAACTAAGCCTCGCAGCGACTTAAAAATAGCATTTTTGAATTCTACATATCTAGACCTACCAGAAAAATATTGGTTCAAAGCTCTCCAATTAAGTTGATTTTTCAAATCTTTAAACGGCTATATCTCGGAAACTAAGCCTCGCAGCGACTTAAAAATAGCATTTTTGAATTCTACATATCCAGACCTACCAGAAAAATATTGGTTCAAAGCTCTCCGATTAAGTTGATTTTTCAAATCTTTAAACGGCTTTATCTCGGAAACTAAGCCTCGCAGCGACTTAAAAATAGCATTTTTGAATTCTGCATATCTAGACCTACCAGAAAAATATTGGTTCAAAGCTCTCCGATTAAGTTGATTTTTCAAATCTTTAAACGGCTATATCTCGGAAACTAAGCCTCGCAGCGACTTAAAAATAGCATTTTTGAATTCTACATATCTAGAATTCTTAATCTAGAATTTTTGAATTCTACATATCCTACCAGAAAAATATTGGTTCAAAGCTCTCCGATTAAGTTGATTTTTCAAATCTTTAAACGGCTATATCTCGGAAACTAAGCCTCGCAGCGACTTAAAAATAGCATTTTTGAATTCTACATATCCAGACCTACCAGAAAAATATTGGTTCAAAGCTCTCCGATTAAGTTGATTTTTCAAATCTTTAAACGGCTATATCTCGGAAACTAAGCCTCGCAGCGACTTAAAAATAGCATTTTTGAATTCTACATATCCAGACCTACCAGAAATATATTAGTTCAAAGCTCTCCGATTAAGTTGATTTTTCAAATCTTTAAACGGCTATATCTCGGAAACTAAGCCTCGCAGCGACTTAAAAATAGCATTACATATCTAGACCTACCAGAAAAATATTGGTTCAAAGCTCTCCAATTAAGTTGATTTTTCAAATCTTTAAACGGCTATATCTCGGAAACTAAGCCTCGCAGCGACTTAAAAATAACATTTTTGAATTCTACATATCCAGACCTACCAGAAAAATATTGGTTCAAAGCTCTCCGATTAAGTTGATTTTTCAAATCTTTAAACGGCTATATCTCGGAAACTAAGCCTCGCAGCGACTTAAAAATAGCATTTTTGAATTCTACATATCCAGACCTACCAGAAATATATTAGTTCAAAGCTCTCCGATTAAGTTGATTTTTCAAATACTACATATCTAGACCTACCAGAAAAATATTGGTTCAAAGCTCTCCGATTAAGTTGATTTTGCAAATCTTTAAACGGCTATATCTCGGAAACTAAGCCTCGCAGCGACTTAAAAATAGCATTTTTGAATTCTAGATATCTAGAATTCTTAATCTAGAATTTTTGAATTCTACATATCCAGACCTACCAGAAAAATATTGGTTCAAAGCTCTCCGATTAAGTTGATTTTTCAAATCTTTAAACGGCTATATCTCGGAAACTAAGCCTCGCAGCGACTTAAAAATAGCATTTTTGAATTCTACATATCTAGACCTACCAGAAAAATATTGGTTCAAAGCTCTCCAATTAAGTTGATTTTTCAAATCTTTAAACGGCTATATCTCGGAAACTAAGCCTCGCAGCGACTTAAAAATAGCATTTTTGAATTCTACATATCTAGACCTACCAGAAAAATATTGGTTCAAAGCTCTCCGATTAAGTTGATTTTTCAAATCTTTAAACGGCTATATCTCGGAAACTAAGCCTCGCAGCGACTTAAAAATAGCATTTTTGAATTCTACATATCCAGACCTACCAGAAAAATATTGGTCCAAAGCTCTCCGATTAAGTTGATTTTTCAAATCTTTAAACGGCTATATCTCGGAAACTAAGCCTCGCAGCGACTTAAAAATAGCATTTTTGAATTCTACATATCTAGACCTACCAGAAAAATATTGGTTCAAAGCTCTCCGATTAAGTTGATTTTTCAAATCTTTAAACGGCTATATCTCGGAAACTAAGCCTCGCAGCGACTTAAAAATAGCATTTTTGAATTCTACATATCTAGACCTACAAGAAAAATATTGGTTCAAAGCTCTCCGATTAAGTTGATTTTTCAAATCTTTAAACGGCTATATCTCGGAAACTAAGCCTCGCAGCGACTTAAAAATAGCATTTTTGAATTCTACATATCTAGACCTACCAGAAAAATATTGGTTCAAAGCTCTCCGATTAAGTTGATTTTTCAAATCTTTAAACGGCTATATCTCGGAAACTAAGCCTCGCAGCGACTTAAAAATAGCATTTTTGAATTCTACATATCCAGACCTACCAGAAAAATATTGGTTCAAAGCTTTCCGATTAAGTTGATTTTTCAAATATTTAAACGGCTATATCTCGGAAACTAAGCCTCGCAGCGACTTAAAAATAGCATTTTTGAATTCAACATATCTAGACCTACAAGAAAAATATTGGTTCAAAGCTCTCCGATTAAGTTGATTTTTCAAATCTTTAAACGGCTATATCTCGGAAACTAAGCCTCGCAGCGACTTAAAAATAGCATTTTTGAATTCAACATATCTAGACCTACAAGAAAAATATTGGTTCAAAGCTCTCCGATTAAGTTGATTTTTCAAATCTTTAGACGGCTATATCTCGGAAACTAAGCCTCGCAGCGACTTAAAAATAGCATTTTTGAATTCTACATATCTAGACCTACCAGAAAAATATTGGTTCAAAGCTCTCCAATTAAGTTGATTTTTCAAATCTTTAAACGGCTATATCTCGGAAACTAAGCCTCGCAGCGACTTAAAAATAGCATTTTTGAATTCTACATATCCAGACCTACCAGAAAAATATTGGTTCAAAGCTCTCCGATTAAGTTGATTTTTCAAATGTTTAAACGGCTATATCTCGGAAACTAAGCCTCGCAGCGACTTAAAAATAGCATTTTTGAATTCTACATATCTAGACCTACCAGAAAAATATTAGTTCAAAGCTCTCCAATTAAGTTGATTTTTCAAATATTTAAACGGCTATATCTCGGAAACTAAGCCTCGCAGCGACTTAAAAATAGCATTTTTGAATTCTACATATCCAGACCTACCAGAAAAATATTGGTTCAACGCTCTCCGATTAAGTTGATTTTTCAAATCTTTAAACGGCTATATCTCGGAAACTAAGCCTCGCAGCGACTTAAAAATAGCATTTTTGAATACTACATATCTAGACCTACCAGAAAAATATTGGTTCAAAGCTCTCCGATTAAGTTGATTTTGCAAATCTTTAAACGGCTATATCTCGGAAACTAAGCCTCGCAGCGACTTAAAAATAGCATTTTTGAATTCTAGGTATCTAGAATTCTTAATCTAGAATTTTTGAATTCTACATATCCTACCAGAAAAATATTGGTTCAAAGCTCTCCGATTAAGTTGATTTTTCAAATCTTTAAACGGCTATATCTCGGAAACTAAGCCTCGCAGCGACTTAAAAATAGCATTTTTGAATTCTACATATCTAGACCTACCAGAAAAATATTGGTTCAAAGCTCTCCAATTAAGTTGATTTTTCAAATCTTTAAACGGCTATATCTCGGAAACTAAGCCTCGCAGCGACTTAAAAATAGCATTTTTGAATTCTACATATCCAGACCTACCAGAAAAATATTGGTTCAAAGCTCTCCGATTAAGTTGATTTTTCAAATCTTTAAACGGCTTTATCTCGGAAACTAAGCCTCGCAGCGACTTAAAAATAGCATTTTTGAATTCTGCATATCTAGACCTACCAGAAAAATATTGGTTCAAAGCTCTCCGATTAAGTTGATTTTTCAAATCTTTAAACGGCTATATCTCGGAAACTAAGCCTCGCAGCGACTTAAAAATAGCATTTTTGAATTCTACATATCTAGAATTCTTAATCTAGAATTTTTGAATTCTACATATCCTACCAGAAAAATATTGGTTCAAAGCTCTCCGATTAAGTTGATTTTTCAAATCTTTAAACGGCTATATCTCGGAAACTAAGCCTCGCAGCGACTTAAAAATAGCATTTTTGAATTCTACATATCCAGACCTACCAGAAAAATATTGGTTCAAAGCTCTCCGATTAAGTTGATTTTTCAAATCTTTAAACGGCTATATCTCGGAAACTAAGCCTCGCAGCGACTTAAAAATAGCATTTTTGAATTCTACATATCCAGACCTACCAGAAATATATTAGTTCAAAGCTCTCCGATTAAGTTGATTTTTCAAATCTTTAAACGGCTATATCTCGGAAACTAAGCCTCGCAGCGACTTAAAAATAGCATTACATATCTAGACCTACCAGAAAAATATTGGTTCAAAGCTCTCCAATTAAGTTGATTTTTCAAATCTTTAAACGGCTATATCTCGGAAACTAAGCCTCGCAGCGACTTAAAAATAACATTTTTGAATTCTACATATCCAGACCTACCAGAAAAATATTGGTTCAAAGCTCTCCGATTAAGTTGATTTTTCAAATCTTTAAACGGCTATATCTCGGAAACTAAGCCTCGCAGCGACTTAAAAATAGCATTTTTGAATTCTACATATCCAGACCTACCAGAAATATATTAGTTCAAAGCTCTCCGATTAAGTTGATTTTTCAAATACTACATATCTAGACCTACCAGAAAAATATTGGTTCAAAGCTCTCCGATTAAGTTGATTTTGCAAATCTTTAAACGGCTATATCTCGGAAACTAAGCCTCGCAGCGACTTAAAAATAGCATTTTTGAATTCTAGATATCTAGAATTCTTAATCTAGAATTTTTGAATTCTACATATCCTACCAGAAAAATATTGGTTCAAAGCTCTCCGATTAAGTTGATTTTTCAAATCTTTAAACGGCTATATCTCGGAAACTAAGCCTCGCAGCGACTTAAAAATAGCATTTTTGAATTCTACATATCTAGACCTACCAGAAAAATATTGGTTCAAAGCTCTCCAATTAAGTTGATTTTTCAAATCTTTAAACGGCTATATCTCGGAAACTAAGCCTCGCAGCGACTTAAAAATAGCATTTTTGAATTCTACATATCCAGACCTACCAGAAAAATATTGGTTCAAAGCTCTCCGATTAAGTTGATTTTTCAAATCTTTAAACGGCTTTATCTCGGAAACTAAGCCTCGCAGCGACTTAAAAATAGCATTTTTGAATTCTGCATATCTAGACCTACCAGAAAAATATTGGTTCAAAGCTCTCCGATTAAGTTGATTTTTCAAATCTTTAAACGGCTATATCTCGGAAACTAAGCCTCGCAGCGACTTAAAAATAGCATTTTTGAATTCTACATATCTAGACCTACCAGAAAAATATTGGTTCAAAGCTCTCCAATTAAGATGATTTTTCAAATCTTTAAACGGCTATATCTCGGAAACTAAGCCTCACAGCGACTTAAAAATAGCATTTTTGAATTCTACATATCTAGACCTACCAGAAAAATATTGGTTCAAAGCTCTCCGATTAAGTTGATTTTTCAAATCTTTAAACGGCTATATCTCGGAAACTAAGCCTCGCAGCGACTTAAAAATAGCATTTTTGAATTCTACATATCTAGAATTCTTAATCTAGAATTTTTGAATTCTACATATCCTACCAGAAAAATATTGGTTCAAAGCTCTCCGATTAAGTTGATTTTTCAAATCTTTAAACGGCTATATCTCGGAAACTAAGCCTCGCAGCGACTTAAAAATAGCATTTTTGAATTCTACATATCCAGACCTACCAGAAAAATATTGGTTCAAAGCTCTCCGATTAAGTTGATTTTTCAAATCTTTAAACGGCTATATCTCGGAAACTAAGCCTCGCAGCGACTTAAAAATAGCATTTTTGAATTCTACATATCCAGACCTACCAGAAATATATTAGTTCAAAGCTCTCCGATTAAGTTGATTTTTCAAATCTTTAAACGGCTATATCTCGGAAACTAAGCCTCGCAGCGACTTAAAAATAGCATTACATATCTAGACCTACCAGAAAAATATTGGTTCAAAGCTCTCCAATTAAGTTGATTTTTCAAATCTTTAAACGGCTATATCTCGGAAACTAAGCCTCGCAGCGACTTAAAAATAACATTTTTGAATTCTACATATCCAGACCTACCAGAAAAATATTGGTTCAAAGCTCTCCGATTAAGTTGATTTTTCAAATCTTTAAACGGCTATATCTCGGAAACTAAGCCTCGCAGCGACTTAAAAATAGCATTTTTGAATTCTACATATCCAGACCTACCAGAAATATATTAGTTCAAAGCTCTCCGATTAAGTTGATTTTTCAAATCTTTAAACGGCTATATCTCGGAAACTAAGCCTCGCAGCGACTTAAAAATAGCATTTTTGAATTCTACATATCTAGACCTACCAGAAAAATATTGGTTCAAAGCTCTCCGATTAAGTTGATTTTTCAAATCTTTAAACGGTTATATCTCGGAAACTAAGCCTCGCAGCGACTTAAAAATAGCATTTTTGAATTCTACATATCCAGACCTACCAGAAAAATATTGGTTCAAAGCTCTCCGATTAAGTTGATTTTTCAAATCTTTAAACGGCTATATCTCGGAAACTAAACCTCGCAGCGACTTAAAAATAGCATTTTTGAATTCTACATATCTAGACCTACCAGAAAAATATTGGTTCAAAGCTCTCCGATTAAGTTGATCAAATCTTTAAACGGCTATATCTCGGAAACTAAGCCTCGCAGCGACTTAAAAATAGCATTTTTGAATTCTACATATCCAGACCTACCAGAAAAATATTGGTTCAAAGCTCTCCGATTAAGTTGATTTTTCAAATCTTTAAACGGCTATATCTCGGAAACTAAGCCTCGCAGCGACTTAAAAATAGCATTTTTGAATTCTACATATCTAGAGCTACCAGAAAAATATTGGTTCAAAGCTCTCCGATTAAGTTGATTTTTCAAATCTTTAAACGGCTATATCTCGGAAACTAAGCCTCGCAGCGACTTAAAAATAGCATTTTTGAATTCTACATATCTAGAGCTACCAGAAAAATATTGGTTCAAAGCTCTCCGATTAAGTTGATTTTTCAAATCTTTAAACGGCTATATCTCGGAAACTAAGCCTCGCAGCGACTTAAAAATAGCATTTTTGAATTCTACATATCCAGACCTACCAGAAAAATATTGGTTCAAAGCTCTCCGATTAAGTTGATTTTTCAAATCTTTAAACGCCTCGCAGCGACTTAAAAATAGCATTTTTGAATTCTACATATCCAGACCTACCAGAAAAATATTGGTTCAAAGCTCTCCGATTAAGTTGATTTTTCAAATCTTTAAACGGCTATATCTCGGAAACTAAGCCTCGCAGCGACTTAAAAATAGCATTTTTGAATACTACATATCTAGACCTACCAGAAAAATATTGGTTCAAAGCTCTCCGATTAAGTTGGTTTTGCAAATCTTTAAACGGCTATATCTCGGAAACTAAGCCTCGCAGCGACTTAAAAATAGCATTTTTGAATTCTACATATCTAGACCTACCAGAAAAATATTGGTTCAAAGCTCTCCAATTAAGTTGATTTTTCAAATCTTTAAACGGCTATATCTCGGAAACTAAGCCTCGCAGCGACTTAAAAATAGCATTTTTGAATTCTAGATATCTAGAAGTCTTAATCTAGAATTTTTGAATTCTACATATCTAGACCTACCATAAAAATATTGGTTCAAAGCTCTCCGATTAAGTTGATTTTTCAAATCTTTAAACGGCTATATCTCGGAAACTAAGCCTCGCAGCGACTTAAAAATAGCATTTTTGAATTCTACATATCTAGACCTACCAGAAAAATATTGGTTCAAAGCTCTCCAATTAAGTTGATTTTTCAAATCTTTAAACGGCTATATCTCGGAAACTAAGCCTCGCAGCGACTTAAAAATAGCATTTTTGAATTCTACATATCCAGACCTACCAGAAAAATATTGGTTCAAAGCTCTCCGATTAAGTTGATTTTTCAAATGTTTAAACGGCTATATCTCGGAAACTAAGCCTCGCAGCGACTTAAAAATAGCATTTTTGAATTCTACATATCTAGACCTACCAGAAAAATATATGTTCAAAGCTCTCCAATTAAGTTGATTTTTCAAATATTTAAACGGCTATATCTCGGAAACTAAGCCTCGCAGCGACTTAAAAATAGCATTTTTGAATTCTACATATCCAGACCTACCAGAAAAATATTGGTTCAACGCTCTCCGATTAAGTTGATTTTTCAAATCTTTAAACGGCTATATCTCGGAAACTAAGCCTCGCAGCGACTTAAAAATAGCATTTTTGAATACTACATATCTAGACCTACCAGAAAAATATTGGTTCAAAGCTCTCCGATTAAGTTGATTTTGCAAATCTTTAAACGGCTATATCTCGGAAACTAACCCTCGCAGCGACTTAAAAATAGCATTTTTGAATTCTAGATATCTAGAATTCTTAATCTAGAATTTTTGAATTCTACATATCCTACCAGAAAAATATTGGTTCAAAGCTCTCCGATTAAGTTGATTTTTCAAATCTTTAAACGGCTATATCTCGGAAACTAAGCCTCGCAGCGACTTAAAAATAGCATTTTTGAATTCTTCATATCCAGACCTACCAGAAATATATTAGTAAAGCTCTCCGATTAAGTTGATTTTTCAAATCTTTAAACGGCTATATCTCGGTTTGATTGATCGATTAAGTTGATTTTAACAATAGAACAGAAGCATTCATCAATCTGGTGAATCTCAAGTTATTGCACTCGATATCTCAAAAGCATTTGATCGCGTGCGTGGCACAAGAGTTTGCTGTGTAAATTGAGGGCAGTTGGCCTTCACGGTTCGTTAATTTTATGGATTGAGAATTTTCTTCTTTGTCGCAAAATCCAAGCGGTGGTGGATGGTGTGACTTCCGATCAACATCTAATAAACCCCGGTGTTCCTCAGGGATCCGTCTTTTCTCCAACCTTTTTTCTAATTTTCATCAATGATCTTCTATCAGCAACTTTCAATCCAATATACTCCTATGTTGATGACAGCTCACTTTCCACCTCTTACAGTTTACCTTCTTCTTCATCGCGAAACGATGTTCTCGCAGAAAGAATGGCTATGAATGATCGCTTTACGCGAGATCTCAATTCCATTCTTAAATAGGGAGAAAACAACAGAGTTGAATTTAATCGCAAGAAATTTCAATCCTGTGTTATTTGAAATAAAAAAAAAAAATTGTACTGCTTTCGATTATGAAGCCAGATTAGTTTTTGATTATTCTAAGCGTAAAGTGGGATAGTGGCTTAATTATTTTAAAAATATCGTGTTTACTTCAAAAGTATTGATACATTTTTGATCAAAAGCTTTTAAACTGTAAACAATGCTCAAGGACGATTGTATAATTTTTTTTGACTGTTGTGAAGTGTTAACAGTTGGAAAAACTGTATAAAAAAATTGTTTTATTAATATTTTATTTTGGTCGGTCCTTGTACTTTATGGGTGTATGATTCCCTGAAAAAAAAATCGGGGCACCCACAAACGGTATTATTTTAATAAAACACAACTAAACTAAAAAAAAAAATGTATGTTCCATTCTTTCATTTTTATTTATTTGCGGGAAAAAGGAAATTGTGGTTTGGTTGGGATTTTATAAAAAAAAAAATCCATCCATGACTTTTTATTTTTTTATAACATATATATTTTTTAGGTTATGTACACACACAAATTTTCGGAAGTAAAGAAAATTTATTTAGGATTTTAGTTGTTGTTGTTATGTCGAAGCTTTATATATAATTATATATATATATATATATATATATATATATATATATATATATATATATATATATATATATATATATATATATATATATATATATATACATAATAGAGAGGTGCGGTTAGGAGATTTTATGTGGTGAATCGGTTTTTTATTTGGAGGATATTTGCTTTTTATATCCTCGCTAGTTTACATTTTTTTATTATTGAACTTTGATAAATTGAACCAAATTTATAGGATTTATCTATATAATTTACTTTTATTATGATTTTTATTTTTATTTATGTTAAAATCGTATACATATTTGGTCATGTGGTTTTTATTCATGTTCGATACAAACGAAATTAAATTAATATTTCGGTTTAACATAAATTAGAATTTTGATATCGTAATTTGTATTATGTACATGAGCTTTATTATAGTGTAATTTCCAAACAATGTAAAAATCATCTCTAAAACGTATTTAAAATTTAAATTAAAAGGATCGATCTTTAGGTTCAATTAAAGTACAGCTTCAACTCTTTCGACACAAATAAAATGTCATGCCAATTCTGCAGTAAGCTGCCTTGAAGAAACAAATTCCAGGCACAGTGGTATTTAATTACATTTGATGGAATAAATCAGGATCGGAAATTCCGCAGGTAATGTGTTTGTTTTATGGTTATTATCTGGTCAGAATTAGTGCTGCGAACCAAAATCAAATCCATAATAAAACTCTATTTTGTGTTTGAAAATGGTAATATTTCAATTGATAGCGATCTTTAGTGCTGGCTGACGGATTAGCTAAATTCAAATTAAAATCGCCAATCGTTATAATCTGACAGTATACATCCGATAAATTACAAATAAGTTCAATCAAAAAACAATTTTCATAAGATGCAGAAAGAGATATTCATCATTGATGCAAAAGAGCCATACAAAATTTTGGCTTTCGAAGATTTATACTACGAAACATAACGATATTGACGAAATGGATTAAATAATTAAGCATAGAGCATCTAGTTCGCGATACAACGATGTTGAATAACACAATCAACGGCGAAGGACGGGCAAAGGTAAAACTGCCGAAAATAAATATTACTTTATTCAGTAGAGACTGTATGAAATGGCAATCATTTTATTATCTGTGCAAATCCACAATTTCTGAAAATACGGCGTTAACACCATCACAACAATTTCAGTACCTGAAAGGTTTACTGTATGACTGCTATGATCGGAGGAAGCATACAATAAATGCCTTTGTACGAACTTTCACAAAACAATCAACTATCGGTGCCAATGCTGCAGTTAATATTCGACGATTATCAAATACATTGGATGAGATCATCTGGGGACTATGTGCGTTGGGCTCTAAAGGAGAATCTAAAGATGGGTAAACTACCAGCTACAAATACACCGACCAAATAAGTATAATGTGCAAAAGCCTATGCTCTCAACACAATTACATATGACATGTGTAAATCTTCGAAACAGCTAGCCGTACAGCAGACATCTTTCATTAAAGCCACTCATCGATGTTTTAATTGCTTAACTGACACACACTCTTTATCAGTGTAGGTCTAGTAAGAGCTTGTCACACATGGAGTAGAAGACATCATACGTAATTCCGCAGTTACAATTAAACGACAGGATACAAACTGACGTCTGCAAGGAGAAACCTCAAGCGTCTTGGTCCAGTAAATCTTACCTACGTCATTCAAGAGTCAGAGTTCAAGATCAGGTTGGAGCTCAACGGTTGTGTAGCGTGCTACTCGACGCCGAGTCTTAATTATAATTTATTTCAGAGGTATGTATGCAACGCCTCAATTTACCAATCCGTCATGGTAAAATAAAGATATGCGGTATTGTAAAAAGCAAGGTAGAGTCGACTAGATGAATGACATACCTATGTATAACAAGCAAAGCCGATGATGGTACCAAATTAGTAGTAGATGGTTATATTTTTCCGAAAATCACTACACCTGCAGATCTTACTGACAGTTATGAGATTAGCTGGTATCGAGTGCTTAGCAAGTATTCAATTCGCAGACCCGGAGTAAAACACACCCAAATCATTTGACATTCTGCTAGGAGCAAATATTATTTTCGAGTTTGGAAGGGTGCTATCGCCCAAAACACAATACTGCGGGATAAATTGTGGTAAGAAGGCAACACCAAACAGCAGAAGTTTTAACTTCGGTAATATAGATAAATAATTGAAAGCATTCTGGGAGATTGAGAAGATTGATCTGAGGCCGAAATTGACGAAAGAAAAAGAATTATGTGAGTAACACTTCGAAGAGCATACTCTCTTGATGTATGACTGGTATAGTTTTTTAGTGATATTATCGGTTAAGCAAGTAAAACTGTACTTTGGAAGTTCGTTGCAAATGACGATTAAGAGATTAATGAACATACAACGAAGATTCGACATCAATACTATGTTATTAGTAATTATTAGATGAACATGCCAAATTAGGTCATATCACAAAAACCAAGAGAGAAGAGGCACTTCAACATAAAGCTTTGTTCTTACCACCCCATGTTGTCTGCAAGAAATAAAGCACTACCGCAAAGAGAGTGGTATTCGATGCTTCGGTAAAGACCACACAAAAAGTTTCACTCAATGAAACACACCTATAGTAGGATCAAATATTCAATCGAGTATTTTTGAGATTATGTTAAGATTCAAAAAGGAGGCAGTTTTAAGTGTGGATATTGAAAAAATGTACCGCCAGGTCTGTGTTGACAAACAAGATCAACTAATGCAGCGCATTATATGGTGAGATGGTCCTGGCAAGCCAATAAGGTATTTTCAATTAAGGGCGGTGATACGTATGGAACTGCAGTCGCACCAATTATGGGAACATGGATAATTGATGAGATCGTTAAGCAAAATTAACAAAGATTTCACGAATCCTCGAGTACACTTCGAAGTGATATGTACGTCGTTGACCTAATGACTAGTACGAGCAGTCTAGATAGTGTAATAGATTTAAAGAAGAACCTCTTAGTCATGGTGGGTTACGTGGACATAAAACTACGCAAATTGAGCTCTAATTCAAATACGTTACGCAATACAATTACTCTAGACTATCGAGCTACACAGAGCGAGGAAATTAAAATGCTGATAAATTGTCGAGTGACGTAGAGGAAAGGTGGAATCGAATGAGAGAAGATATGAACAAGGTGGAATACATAAGCGTTTCTAGATGGCTGATGATAGATAAGACGATCAATGCAACATACGCCGTTGTCGCTTATATAAGAGTTTTCTATACTGATAGGAGTTTTCCGAAAAAAAGAAAAACTAAAGTTGCTTCTATTAAACAAGTTTGTATACCTCAAGAGGAGCTGTGTGGCAGTGCTCTGTTAGTATAAAACTGCCACCACACTCCCGATTGCAGCCTGCACCGACTCAAGCATCTCATCCTCGTAGAGGTAATACCTTTGTAGGAGTAACAGCAGGATGTTTAAAAGATCTCAAAACTTGTTTTGAGGTTGGTTTCTGCCAGATTGGCTCATTAAGGACAAATCACGATGGCTAAATCAAAAGAGGTATGAAAGAGAAAGAAACGCACGAAATTTGCATTTCCAGCTATTTTGAAAACCATTGGTATTTTGTACTCACTGATAGATAGCAACTCTATCAGAAGATAATAGCTATCAGCAGCTAGATTGTTGGGTTTATCAATAATAGCAGCAAGGAGAAATCCAAGATGAAAGGTCCTCTCACACGGGAGGAAATTCATCGCAGCAAAAATATAATAATCAAATGCTGGTATAACTTTGCTGAGTAGTACCTTGAACTAACGGTTTTGGATATATTAAGAGCAAAAACCGTAATAAAAGATATAATCAGAAAATGCATTTTGCTAAAGACACATTAACCACGATTGCAAAATTAAATTATGGCGGATCTACCAGATTGTCGAGTTAAATTTGAGAAACTATTTCTTAACGTTGGGGTCGATTATGCAGGACCTCTATCCGAAACGAGCATGAGGACAAAGAACTCAAAATGCGAGTGTTTTACTGTTCGTGTGCACCATAGTACAAAGGCCATAACCATTCCGCTCGTAAGCGATCTAAATACATACTCGTTTCCTGCCGCGTTAGAAGATTAATCGCTCGTAGCGGAAATCCAACTAATATTTATAGTGACAATGGCTCAAGCTTTGTTGGCGTTAGACGCGAGGTAAACGAAGTCTATTCCTTATTTAAAAAAATCTCAAATATACTATCATTAATTTTTTGTTAAAGGATAAGATTAGTTGCCACGTTTTCCCACCTGTCGCATCACATTTCGGTTGACTATGGAAGGCTGGTGTTTAGTTGCCAAAACAACACTTGAAGTTCACCATTGGAAGTAACATACTCAGTTACGATGAATTGCATTCTTGCGAACTTTCTGATCGGGCATGCAACTAATTGTATTTCCGAGGCACATGACAACGTTGATGATATTATCTTGCTTCGAGATAAACGAACACCTAGACAGTGGTTACTAGGCCGAGTTCAAAAATTATTTCCTGGCACAGACGAGAAAGCACGAATCGCCGAAAAGAATCGGTCGAGAAATATTCTTCCGAGCAACAATTTACTGTAAGCCAGGTCCACAGATAATAATGACACCATAATCACAAAAAATTATCGCTCAATTACTATATAGACAAATACATCAACGGAGTGTAACAAAACAAAAAAAAAAAGGGAAAATCGATAAATGGAAATTTAATTTCCCATTTTCATTGTGCACAATGTTTATTTTTTTTGGTGAAATTTTGTACGCCATGTACTGTGTGTGGTCGAAGTTTTTATACCGAATTAATATACTTCTAATTAAATTACACAATGTTTGTTGTTGTTTTATTATTATTTTTATAAAATTATCAGAAATTTTAGAAATTTCCATTTTATTTCCTATTTCCCCCGTTTACTATGTCTATTAATTTACATGGTAAATGGAAAAACATCACTCATTCATTATCATCATTAAAATAATATATTAATTCAGGTTGTTTATAGCATATTGATGAGGAGTTTTGGTGGGAAATTTGGTCAAAACAGAGCGGTGTGTTAGCAACGACCCAAACCAAATTTTCTTCGTCTCGATATCTCGAACACACACACACACACAATTATGCATACATATTTCATATTTAATTTACAATGAAAAGTCATCAATTGCGAAATCTGATTTTCACATGTACGTTTATTTAGATACATATTTTCCACTCTACTTAAATCATCATCATCTCACAATATATTTTATATAAGAAAAGCATTATTGTCGTTGTGTCGATGTCAATAATAAAAGAATAAAAGTCATAGACTTGATTTCCATGAAATATTCATGAGCGCGTGTTTTCTTTTACTTTATACACAAAACGACTGCGACGTGGAATAATAATAAAAAAAAAAATTTCATTTTATTTATTCAAGTTTTTCCCACTTTTCCCCATTGTTTTATACTGTGTTTTGTATACAAATTTTGTTGTTGTTGTACAGTTGAAAAATACTTGAGAGTTTAATTTTACAGAAATAATGTACAGCGAAATAAGAGAAAATGCAAAAAAAAAGCACACGTAAAGCTTTTAACTATATGTATGTACAGTATGTGTGTATGTATGTCAAATTGTGCAACAGTTTCGATTTTTTATTTTTTAAAGAAAATTGTAGTGTTTCTAGTTTTTTTTTTTCATATTATTATATATATGTTCGCTCGAAAAGTGCAAAGTATGTCAAACACTTTTAGATTAAGAAAATGATTCGAGTTATATTATAAAGGTGAAAATGCCACATAAAGAGAATGTACTAGGATTATAACATGAAAAGTGGTTTTCTCGTCGTCTTTGTGTGCACATAAATTTTATATTTTTTTTTTGGATTAGATTAAAAGTTTAACAATTTGTTTCCTTTATTTCAGTGTTTCGAGAAGATTTTCGTCTGGATCCTCAAAATTTGCGCATTGCACAAGGCGACACGGCGCTATTAGAATGTGGACCGCCTAAAGGTACACCCGAACCGACGATTATGTGGCGAAAAAATGGTCAAAAATTAGATTTAGACAATTCAAAACGTATTCGTATTGTGGACGGTGCAAATTTGGCGATACAAGATGTCCGACAAACAGACGATGGTCAATATCAATGTGTTGCTAAAAATGTTGTGGGTACCCGAGAATCAAAAGTTGCTGTACTGAAAGTACATATAAAACCGTTTTTAATAAGAGGACCACAAAACCAAATTGTCGTTGAAGGATCGTCAGTCACATTCCAATGTCGGGTTGGCGGTGATCCCATGCCCGATGTATTATGGCGTCGCACATCTATGGGTGGTAATATGCCTTTGGATCGAGTACACATTCTAGAAGATCGAAGTCTGCGACTTGAATCGGTCAATATAGAAGATGAAGGTGAATATAGTTGTGAAGCGGATAATATTGTTGGTTCAGTTTCAGCTACAGGAACCCTAACAGTTCACTGTAAGTATACAATTATTATTTAATGTAATACCGATAAAATATAAAATAAAATTTGTTTCAGCTCCACCGATTCTGATCATTAGACCTACACCACAAACCGTTGAAGTCCCATCTGATGTGTCGTTTGAGTGTAAATCGATTGGAAACCCGCAACCCACAATGTTCTGGTCAATCGAGGGTAATCGTACACTAATTTTTCCAGGTGAAAAACTCGATCGTTTCGAAGCTACATCAGCGGTTGAAGGTTTATCCGTTTTGACTTTATCGCAAACCATACGATCCGATAACAATATTATTGTTGTGTGCAGTGCATTAAATAGTGTTGGTTCGATTAGTGTACGAGCAAAATTAAGTGTGACATCACAAGAAGATCGGCCACCGCCTATAATTACCCAAGGTCCAACCAATCAAACACTTCCTGTTAAATCGGTTGCAATTTTAATATGTAAAGCGACTGGATATCCCCTTCCCACTATTTCATGGTTTCGTGATGGATCACCAGTTTTAATAACGAACAAAATAAATATTACAGAAAGTGGAACACTCCAAATCATGGATCTCGATAAGACCGACGATCAAGGTTTATACACGTGTGTAGCCAGTAGTCGAACTGGAAAATCTAATTGGAGTGGTTATTTAAGACTTGAGCTACCTACAAATCCGAATATTAAATTTTTTCGAGCTCCCGATCCAATTTCATATCCATCGGCGCCGGGAAAACCACAAGTTGCATACGTCACCAATGATTCGATCACAATTTACTGGATGGGTAGTACAAAATCGGGTGCGTCCGACATAATTGGATACTCTGTTGAAATGTTTTCGAGCAGTTTAAATAAGGGGTGGGTACCGATTGCCGCCAAAATATTGGAAACAAATTTTACGGCAATATCACTTACGTCGGGGGCCAGCTATATATTTATTGTGCGGGCTGAAAATTTTCATGGACAATCGCCACCCAGTCCAATGTCGGAACCTATAATAACTGGACAAAATCTAAATTTTGAAGAAGAGTTGGGATTGAGTGAAGCACAAGCGGTCCTTTCGACTGGGAATGTTGTAGAATTGCTGGAGGCAAATGCAACGGACGCGACCAGTGTCCGCCTAGTTTGGGAGATTATAAACGGACAGTATGTTGAAGGATTTTATATATATTCCCGAGAGATTAATACAAAAGGAATTTATAAAACTTTAACGGTGCTGCATGGAGGTGGAGCATCTGCTTGTACCATAACTGGTCTTGAAAAGTTCACGGAATATGAATTTTTTTTGGTGCCGTTTTATAAAAAAATCGATGGTCGACCGTCAAATTCACGAGTTGCACGCACGCTAGAAGATATCCCAGTCGGATCACCGATGGAAATGGAAGCTATTCTTTTAAATAATTCGGCTGTCTACTTAAAATGGAAAGCGCCACACAATAATACGGTAAATGGAAAATTACTTACATATCAGGTGGTGGTTAAAGGTTTCGATAATTATAATACGTCGCATGTGCTAACAAATATGACGGTTGATGGTACAATGCCTACACTATTGCTCGCAAATTTATCGGCCGGTGTTACATATTCAGTGAGCGTGGCGGCAGCAACAAAGATGGGTATTGGTCCTTTTAGTCCACCGGCAATTTTACGTTTGGATCCACGTACACGTCGCCTTGATCAAGGTTATACCAGGTAAGAAGTCACGCCAACAAGTTAACTTTTTTTTATTTTTTTTTGGTTGTTGTTTTGTTTTAATTTAATTTTCCATCAAAATATGTCAAATGAATTTTCAAGAAAATTTAGACATTGATTTATAATTTTATTGATAAAACGTGACAATCGTGTTTTCTTCGATTTTCTTTTGTTTTTCTTATCAGCTTAACGGCAGTGTTGTTTAACGTTGTTGATAAAAGTGGCTACTGAATAAAAATATTTTAGTAGAAATTCGATTATGTACCAAAAAAAGCAAAACCTGTAATGGTGATCTGATTGGGCTCAAAAGTACCTCTAAGATTAGGCTGTCGTGTACAGAAACTGTGTTAAATTTAATTGAAATCACTCAATTATTTCTTAGCTGCTAAGAACAAATTGTATCCATTTTTCACATAAATTCGAGCTGCCTCAAAATCAAAAAAGGCAAAATCTGTAATAGTGATCTGATTGGGCTCAATGAAACCTCAGCTTTTACGAGGAAAGAATCGGAAGATACAATGATATCGTAAGCAAGCGTAAAATATATCATATTTCTCCTATATTATCGGTCGCTAATGCATTTTGAGAGTACAAACCTAATATGGCTACATAAGTCAGTCTGCTCCTATTAGATCATCCAAATTGGGATTATTGACAGGTTGTCTTGGCACATGCGTAAGCGTAGTCTATACATTCGTTTATCAATTTTTTGACATTTATTATAGTTTCTTTTTGAAACTGTTAACCAAAAGTATATGTTTGGGCTGAATAGACTGTCGGTTTAAGAAGGCAATCATCGATTTAAGGAATCATTAACGTTCCGTAGACTATTATCTTTGTATGTCTGTCTTGTGATAATATGATTGATTTTCCAGAGTAAAAAACACAAGTAGCAAAAAAAAACACAACGAATGAAAATATTTAACCTTTCATTTTGTTACGTTATTTCACGTCATCTGGAAAAACGGAAATTATAATTTTTTTTCTGCTACGTTATCATCATCATTATAGTCATCATCATCATAATCATCGTTATTGTAATGATTACGAGATTGATATTCGATTTTTTGTGTTGTGAAATTGAAAATGGATTTTTGTTATATATAGGAGCAACAATATTAGTAGTGGTAGTGGTAGTTTAAAAAAAAGATAGCGACAAATGATTGATGAGAGTTAAAGTGTATTTTAGGGGTAGATGAAAAAATTAAAGGGTAACAACATCTTTGTAGTTTTGATTAATCAATCGATTAACGCAAAAAGAAAAATGATTTTTTTTTTGTATGTTGCAAGCTAATGAAACAATCTGTTGTTCGAATTGATGTTGATTTTTCATGAAACGAGGGTAATGACAGTAACGATTTAGGGTAGATTTGAAATTTGACACGATAAATGATGGAGTGGTGCGCGGTTTATCTGTTTGTTCATATATAGTATGATTGACCCTCACTAAATTTTGTTTGTGTGGTTTATTAGCTAATTTACACCCATGTTCAATATTCAATATGTTGTGCTGGCGATTTGTTTGACCTAAAAATTATACATGGAGTTTAATTGTACAATTAATCCGTCGTGGGTGTGTTTATTCTACCAAATTGTATGAATTATTATCGTACCTTGCCAATTTATTATCAATTTGGGAATAATTAAAAGTATATATCTATGTTAATGATGATGAATATGATGCGATGATAATGCGCGCTCGCGATATTAATAGATTTTTAATGGATTCGATCGATTACAATTTATATTCATTATTTTTACGTTAATTTTATTTTCAGATTTCCAATCAATTCTGACCTATCGAACGAAATAATAACACAAACATGGTTTATTATCCTCCTCGGTTCAATCGTTGCGATAATAGTATTCCTATTTGGTGCTACCGTCATTTTTAAACGTGTCCAATTTATCAAGCAAACATCTTTGGCTACAATTCATGGTAAGTTACTTTAGATTGGATTTTTCCGTTTTTTATTATACATTTTGTTGGTGTTTAGAGAGAAAATTAGTTTCGTGATAGATGGAAATAATTTTATATCGTATCTAAACATCATATATAAAGTTTTTTTTTATTTTTATATTTTTTTAATATTATTACATTTTTTTTTTTGATTTAAATTACATAAAACATAAAACCGAACAAAAAGAAAAAGAAAAATAGCAAACATACTAACTATTCATTTTAGGTAATCACGCGATTGGAACGGTGAGAAAATTTCCAACTTTACCACTAAGTGGAAATGTTGGTGGTGGTGTATGGATTGATCCAACGGGTGGCGTTTGGCGGCAAGCAACTGATATAACAAGCAAAGATAATATGATGCCGGACTATGCACAAGTTCCAGCGGCACCAACACTTCCTCTACCTGATTATGAGCGGTAAGTTTTTGATGGCAATATATATATTTTTTCTAGGTTACTTGTTTATGTATGTTACAGGTCAGTTTTCCTTATCGCAAAATATATATGTTTACAGTGAAAAAAATACATAATTTATCGTCAAACTTATTATATTTATATACATAAACATAGTTTCGAGTCGACCTTTTCATGTGCGTGTGCTTAAAATTTGTGAAATGGAATTTATTATGATTGAATATAACAAATTATCGTAATGAATCTGACCTAAACATTTTCGTCATTGTTCATTATTAAATTGTTTCATGAACATGTTTACACAAAAACTTTAAAACTTTATATAATTTAACTTGGCTATACCTTTTTAAGGTAAACATTTAGCTAAAGTAATAGAACGTTGACCGGCTATTTTATTTTATTTGGTTTGGGGTCTAAGCTTTTTAACCTCTTTTGTAGTTAATTTTTAACGTCCAAAGTTGCACGAATACAGTTTTTTTTCAACCACATCGTTATTGAAAATTTAAACAGCTCAAAACATTTGGTTTTAACAATAGTTCAAAAAAGGATCAGAGCAAATACAATGCTCCAGTAGCAGAAAATGAAATTGCCGTCGTATTTAAAAATAAGTGAAGAATTTAGGAAATTATTGCAAACGTTTGTTGATATCCCAAATACCAAAGTCGAAATTTGACAATAGATCCTGATTTACAATTGATGATTAATGGATTCATGTGTGGTTCCTACAACCCATATCTATCACAAAAATCCAATTGTCATATCATGTGGAATTTTTCGCATCTGTAAGAAGCGTCAAATACTTTTACAAATATGTGCACAAAGGTTATGATTGTATGAATGTGGATATAACACATGACGAAGTTCGGAATTTCTTTGATTCACGTTACATAAGGCCCCTGAAGCTATGTGGCATACAAACGATTATTTGATGCACTGGCAATCGCATACCGTTATACGTTTGGCAGGACATTTGTCATAGTAACAATCAGTTGTGTTTTTAGAAGGTCAAGAACAGCAACCGGCAGAGAAAATGAAAGATACTACTCTTCTTGGTTTAAATTAAATCAAATAATACATAAAAACTTGCAGCGATGGCGAAAAGCCAAGACAATCATCAGGGAGGTGTTAACAATGGCGATGATTCCATTTTCAGGTGCCAAAACAATCAGCTGCCAAACTCATTATTTGGGATGAAGCTGAATGATACCCGGAATCGCACTTGGGTAGTCAATAGTCTTAAGGAAGTTTTAATTAATAAAAATACATTTGGGAATCAGCTTTGAAGGAGATTTTAGGAAAATACTGCCAGTGATTTTACATTGTAACCGAGATACCATAATGGAAGAAACCATAAAAAGATGTTCTCTCTGGCGAACAATTACCCCAGTGAAGTTGACGACAAATATGAGAACTGGGGAAGATAAAGAATTTGCTAATAGGTTAATTGAGTTGGGTGATGATAAATCACATGACCTTTGAAATGATATATTTAAAATACTCAAAGAGTTTATTTGCAAAGGATCATTGACAGATGAAATTTTTTGCAAAAACGTTTATTGTGGTAAAATCTAAATATTTTGTCAGTAGAGAAATATTGTGTCCTTTAAATGATGACACACTTAAAATGAATGACGACGTATTAGGTCGATTAACGGAATTTCTAAATACAATAAATCCACCAGGCAGACTTTAAAGATAAGAGTTGAAGCAATAATATTGCTTAAAAATATTTGTAGACACAAAACTGTGTTGTGGAAATTGAAAGCATTGTCGAGTAACAGCATATATTATTCGATTCACTTTTAATATCAAGCAATTGAATTTAAGAATTATTGGATAACTTACTACGAACGAAATCCAATGTGCTTTATATTCCCCTATAGCCATCATTCAGAGTTTCAAATTAATACTCAGTTTCTGACAAATTGACAAACACAACCAGCATTTATACATCCAGTAAAAATTATACAGCAAAAATACACACTGCAGTATGAAATTTAGATTCTAAACATAGAACACACAGGAATCCGGAGTAATGAAAAGGCAGACACTCTACATGAAAAAGCAGATCAATCAACATAGCCATACAAAAACATGGTAACACTAGAGCAAGCGATCTACATCTAAAAAAAATTAAAATTAAATAGTGGTCAGGCATGAAAATATAAACAACTTTCAGAGTAAATAGAAAACACAGGGTATAATCTCTAACATGACTTAAGGGTCTTGTGGATGGAAACGTCTAAACCGGGAAAAATTAAACTAAAATAAAAAATTAAATAAAGATTTGGAATAATTTCGTTCGCTTGAATTGAGCTAGAAATTTTATTGCCGAATCATCCAGAGAACAATTGGGTGGGGTTGGAATATTGGCAATGTATGTTTTATATAATGATAGGCTTAAAACACTTCCTTGTAGAGCTCCTGATAGCATAATCATTTTGTCGGAAAAGGTTTCCATTAATTCCTGAGAATTATTCCTGTTCTTTGACCAATTGTTTTTTTTTTACTAATGCTGTCTAAGCATATACATACTGTCAAAGGCTTTTCCCACTTATATAGTAATACAACTCCAGACGAAATCTTATTATGAAGGTTATCTTGAATATAAACCAAATGTTTGGCTTGGTTGTTATTGGAGTGAGATGAACTTAACTTGAATTGGTTATTAGGCAAAATTAAGTGGTCTGTCAGGTGATTTTGAAGTCTCGTCAGAATTATATTTTCAAATATGTTCGATATCTTCATTTGGTTTTGGTATATATAGGAATCACAAAGGCGTGCTCCCAAGCTTGTCGAAAGTAACTTATTTTAAATCATGTCATTTTCGTTATTGGTACCAATGCTTTTGAATTTTTTTAATAACTTGATGATTAATTTAATTTCCGCAGGATTACTCTGCTCTACGCTGTAATTTGGTAGTCTGATGAGATCATTGGAACACAAATGTACTACGTTAGTTGTAACGACAATCAAATTATCCAGATATTTCAGATCGAAGCTTAGCTTTGCTGTGTACACACAACCACATATCTGAATAGTTAAAATAACGACTCAACATCCACCGTCATTATAATGGTGACCCCGACTGTGATATGCAATGCGCTACACTTCTTCTGATTCATTCTTCTATTCTTATATGTTAGAAATTAAATTAAGATTTAAGATGAAACTAATCAATTCCTGATTGGTAAGTAAGCTTTCAGGAACGTATGCCAATATTAAATTAATTTTTCCGTTTCACTTATATTAAAACCTAAGCATTCGACCTCTTTCGTGTTAAATGACGGAAGAAGACAATGCTGAATTTTTCACAGCAGTGAAACACACGTTCTACTATTTATACGTAGAATGTAACATTTATAATTAAGGGCATTTATTTTATCCGAAGCTACGAGCATTCAAAAAAAATTCTTAGATTATTTTTTATCGGCATAGCAATACTTAGCTAACATTTTAAATAGCAGTCGAAGTTGTTGTCTCTTGGTTTGATAATACTGTAAATTGTTCACCGTCGTTTAATTTCAAGTAAAAACTATGATGCTTAATTTATTAGAGGAAATTGTTCAATATAATCTTGTTTTTTTTTGCTCTGTTTATTGCTCCTGTAATAAACAGAGCAATGCGAAGAACTGTATATTGTTTATAAAGAGCTGAAAGGTTCAATTCTGATTGCAGGTATTTTTTATAAGAACGTCGGCGAGTATAATGACTCTCCTACGCGGTAAATCTATTAATATGATAACTTATTTGGTAGGATACTTTTTCTAAGGTGATCCATGATTTCTTCCCCCGATGACAATATTTTATTTTTAGCTATAGTTTTTATAAAGCTATCTGTTTCACCCAAAGTTTGCTTGAAATATTTTTGGCAATCTTTAATATGTTTCCGTTCGACTAATAAACTATAGAAATATGAGTGAGTTCGGTTTCGTGGTGTAGAAATTGATTTTTGCATAAGAACACGTTTCTTCTCTTCATATCTTATAAGACCAGCCACAAACAATGCTCTTAAATTATATGATCTTAGTTTCGAATATTTTTCAAATATTTTAATCTATTGATCCAATGGTAGCTTATCTCGACATTTCATTCTGCAGTTGCTTAACGGAATACATTGTCTAGATTTGTCTTTGATGGTTTTAAAATTTGATGAGTGACTATTGATCGATGAAGGCAACCTATAAATATTTTGGAAACCAGAGGAATTTCTTGAACTTGTAAAAGCTTCAACATTTCATATGTTGGCTTCAATTGCTGCTGCCATGCTAACTAAATTCGGGTCATCATCATCATCAGAAGATGTTTTATCACGGTTTTTTGGTTGGTAATCCGGATCTTCGTCACTGTCATTAAATACATCGGAGTCGGAATTACGCTGCAAATCCAAATTATTTGTTGCACATGTAAAGTCATAGTTTTGCAAATTACTAGACACTTTATCAGAATTTGCTTCTCTTATTGATACTTTTTCCAAAAATATTTAAAATAGTGAGTTAACTAGTTTAGCCTAATTTAAATTGTTTTTGATTAAATACAAGTAGTACAATCACTTAAAACCACTTAACAACACGTAAGCTTAAATAACTTAGATAAACCTACTTGCGGTATAATAATTAAAATATCTCAGGAAAAAATCGCTTGCTTAAAATTACTTAACTGTTAAATTTTATGCAGTGGTATTTTGAAAGAATCGCCTACGTAATTTTAAATTATTTTCAATTAGAAAAGATAAAAAAATGCTTAAATGTTTTTTAAACTATAATAGTTTGATTTTTGTCTTTGGTAAATCAATTTTATGCACTTAAGCGATTATTTCAAATGCATTTTTTAATATAAGACACTTTTTAATATAAACGATTTGTTATTTTGGTTATAATTTCGTCAATTTTCAACCGATTTTAATGAAAATTAGATATGTTGTCTTAGCATTGATAAGTAGTACATACGCAAAATATGCTTAAGTGTATCTAGGCGACTTTATCTTTATGGTACAGATAAAAAATAAAAAAGAAAAAAAGAAAAAACCATCGTAACTGTAATAGGATTAAATGGTCGTAAAATCTTATTCGGTACGGTCTATAACCCTCCAAAAATAACTAAGAGGTCGTAAGCCCAATTTAAAAAATCTCTGGTAGATATAGAAAGTTTGTTTAGTTATTTCTCTTGTAGGTTCGATGAAATATATATAGCGGGTGATTTTAATTTCGATATCCTCCAAAACTCCACATTTTCTGGAGATTATTTGAATCTTTTAAATAGTGTTAACTTATCCGTTTTTAACACTGTTGCACCAACTTTTTGTTGTCCAACCGCTAGCGGCATTTCTACTTCTCTTATTGACCATATTGTTTCATTTAGTAATAGCCCTATTTGTTTTTTCAATCAGTTGTCCCTCGGTATAGGCTCCCATCATGCTCTTTTAGTTTTTTCTGTTAATTGTTATTCTCCGTCAAAGTCTAGAAGCTTTAGCTTTAGGGATTATTCTAGGTTAGATGATTCCTGCCTTTATTTAGTTTGTACCTCGGTTCCTTGGGAGGATGTCTTTTCTGTTAGTTCTTCTACTAGACAAATCGAAATTTTCAACGCTTATCTTCGTTTCGTTTTTGAGACTTGTGTTCCATTTAGGACTGTTAGTCTAAAACCAAAATCTCCACCTTGGTGGTGTCAGAAACTTTCTAGTGCTATTTGCGTTAAGGTTAGCAAAAAATATCCTAATTTCCAGTCCTACTTTGACTATAGGCAGGCGCGTAACAGGGTTGTAAGCCAAATGAATTTAATAGTTTTTTTAGCTCCAATCTTAACTCTGGTAGTAATACGGTCGAATTACTTTCTGATGAGTCCTCTAATTCTTTTTTGTTCACAAATATTTCGCTCGTTGAGTTGCATTCCGCTATTTGGAAGGTTAAATCAGAATCCTCTGGTTTGGATAATATCAGTTTATAATTCGTAAAACGGGGTTTTCCTTTCGTTTCAAAGTATACATATTTTTAATTTTATCCTTACGTCCTCCTCCTTTCCCGACCAGTGGAAGCATAGTAAAATTATTCCTATCCCAAAGATTAGCAATCCTTTTGAACTATCTCATTTTCGACCATTAAGTATGTTAAGTTATATCTCTAAAGCCTTCGAGATAATTGTCAAGAATCAAATTCAGGTACACCTTAATAGTAATAGTTTAGTTAGTTGTGTTCAATCTGGGTTTAGAAAATACCATAGTACAACCACTGCGTTATTAAACGTTTGTGACCATATTAGGCGTAATATGAGTAATTGGGAGTTGACCTTATTTCTCAATTTAGATTTTCGTTTTCTGCCGCCAAATTAGTTCTCAATTACCTTTCTAATCATACTCAGGCAGTTTATTTCGATGATATCTTATCTAATTTCCTTCTAGTTACTTCCGGCGTACCTCAGGCTTCAGTGCTGGGTCCCTTATTGTTTTCTATGTACATTAACGACATAGAATCCTCTATTTACCATTGCTCTCTACATATATTTGCTGATGATGTCCAAATATATGGATACAGTCACTCTGTAGTTAGGAATATTTCTCTGATAAATGAAGATTTATGTAGTATAGTTAATTGGACGGTTTCGAATGGGCTTAGATTAAATGCGAGTAAATCTCAGTCTATTATAATTTATAAAAAACCTTTAGATACCTCGTCTTTTCTTGAAATTTACCTTGGCGATTCTCTTATTCCGTTGTCAAATACTGTTAAAGATTTAGGGTTAGTTTTTAATAAATCTCTTACTTACCCCAAGTAAACTTACCACTTAGTTAATATTAGTAGAAGGGTGTTTGACATGTTTAGTTATTTGTACAAAGTGGTAGGGTTTACGGATAGTCATTTTAAAAAAAGAATGTTTCTGTCTTATTTTCTCCCACATTTTATTTATGGTGAGGTAGTTTTGTTTGGATTACTTCAAGAGAATATGAGTATTCTCCAAAGATGTTTCAATGCTTGAACTAGGTTTATTTTTGGTATTAGAAAATTCGATCATATTTCTCCTTATTTTAATGTTGTTTTAGGATGTAGTTTATCTGTCTTTTTTGAACTTTGCGTTTGTCTTTTTATATTTAAACTTCTTAAAACTAAGCAGCTAATTTATTTGTATAGGAAGTTGGTAATTGGTAGGTTTTATTCAGCTAACTTGCGGTTACTCCCACCAAAAAATTGGTGTAGATCGTTAAATAAATCCTTTTTCGTTAGGGGGATTTCTCTCTGGAATTCAATTCCACTTGCTATTAAAAGGCTAGGTTCGAAAAATTATTTAAGTCAAAATTTTTAGTGTGGCGTGGCTTTGCAATGTAGTTTTTTTTTTTTATTTTTTATGTTATTTGTTATTTTTGTTATTTTATTATTATTATTATTTCATCTCGTGTAGCGCATTTCATTATAAATGAGCTCTAGCTTAAAATAAGGTGTGCTGTATGCGGAGAATTTAAAAAAAAAATTAAGAGGTTTTTATGCCTAATGGAAGCAAATGTCGGTTTTGATGTTATTATAATTGCTTCCATATGTGCCTCTTAATTCTAAATTCTAAATGTATGTAACATATACATACAGATAAATAAATAAATAAGTTATATATATATATATATATATATATATATATATATATATATATATATATATATATATATATATATATATATATATATATATATGTAGCGACGATCGCTACACACACAATTAAAATTATTCAGATATTTCGTGCAATTTTCATATAACTCGCTAACGCTACATGTACACTGTACATAAATATATATAGAGCGTAAAGTAGCTATTACACATAGCACTCGGTCGCCATGGCCTGATGAGATGACAAATAATTTTTAACAAAATTATTTACGATTCCTCATCAGATCGAAACTGAGCTTTGCTTTGCACAACAGCCAAATTCTGAATAATTAAAAATAACGACACGTGACCGCCGTCGTTATATATATATATATATATATATATATATATATATATATATATATATATATATATATATATATATAGATATATATATATATATATATATATATTTGCAAATGTCTTTTGCAATTCAAAAGCTTTAATTAAATATACGGTTAGGTCTAAATTGATTGAGCGACTTTATAGGGTTCTTATAGGGAACTTTGTGGAATTTTAAATTTGTTATGATCTCAGTATAAATACAGAGAATAGTGTAGTTAACAAGTTTAATAAAAAATATTAAACCAACAATTTTCCAACAATAGCTAAACCAACAATATTAAACCAACAAAAGCTATCCAAAAGTCGTACTTCAAGTAACTCGTCGAATACAAAAAAAACTATTCACATGTCATATCATCCAAAATATTATGTACACTCAAAATTTAAGAGTTAAATAAAATAAAATGAAAAAAAACAGCAACCATATACACCGTAAACATAAAAAATTTAATTCCCGAATATGCGCCCTATCCATAGAATCACTAAAACTTGAATATATACAAAAAAAAAAAAATTAAACTAATAAACATCATAAAATTAAATTAAAAATAAAAATCCTTTTTGCATACATTTGAGTTGATGAAAATTATGATATATTCACAGGAAAAGCACTATCTACAGATATGCATAATACACGTCTACGGTACAGAATTATATTAACTGTATGTTTAAGTATTTTAATTATTTTCATCCCCACATACGGTCAATAAGGATTTTTAATTGAATCCATGTATAAATATAAATTAATTTCGTCGGCGACCGAGCTTTTTTTGCCGTGCACCATTTTACTATCAAATTTTATCCATCTCACCGCATATTTTATAATACTAATGAGGATATTGATTAGCACGCGTTGAATAGAAATACAAAGAAAACACGGCTATTTCGTATCCTTGTACCGACATAAATTAATAAATAATTTTATATATATAAGCGATTTTATCAATCTAGGTTAATTTACTTTATAAACGCACTTTGGCGATTTTGTATATTTAATTGAATTTCAATACATAAAATGATAAAACCAATTCGATACCGAACTAGTGCCATAATCGAAATAGACATATACCACCCCAATATCAAATATAAAACCTTACCTAACAGACTGTATATCGATTTTTCATGATTGTTTCAATATAGTTTTTCTACTTTTATTTTGATTCGAATGAAAAACATTTATATGATTTGAATTTTAATTTTTCCAACAACATCAATAAATTAAATATTAAATCGTTAACTGGTAAGTTGTTCGAATGGTATCTTCATTTTTATTTATTTTGTGCAAGTTTTAAACTTTAGTTTAAATTTTAAAATTAAAAACAATAAATAAATTTTTTACACTTTCGTTTTGATAACGGTAAATCAGATGACCTCGTTAGAAAAATAAAAATAAAAAGTTTTCCAATCAATTTAATAAAAAAAAGAAAACTTTTTTTTTTGTATCGGGAAGCTTAATATGTTTGATCTGAGGAAATCCAAAAAAAAAAATAAATGTTAGTCTAACTCTAGTGGCTTAACATTTTGACTTTGATTTCGAAAATTAGCCCTGTAACTTTATATTTTGCTGAACATTAATTTAAAAGCTCTCTAATAAAAAAAAACTCCTGGGCGTTGTATTCGAGACAGGATAAATTGATAAGCCTTATTCTTTAAAAACTCCAGAATAGGATATAATAAATATTAAGTGCATTCGAAATAAGTTTCTCAAGCAAACAAAAAAATTCTTATCTTGTTTTGAAACAATGAATCCTCGTTATAGAAATTTTTTTTCTGCAAATTTTGCCATCCATAGTTACTCATATCGAAATTATCATGTAAAATTATGCGAAATTTAAAATTTATAAATTTTAACAATCTCAGGCGGCGGAAGTATGCCTAGCTAACGACCCAGTCTGAAACTTTGTTGTAATTTGGTTCTTTTGAATTACCTTGTTTAGTTTGCTTATCACATTCTGACATGGTGTCTTGAAACATCATTTTTGTATTGAAGACCGCAGCCATTTTTAAAGGGCTAATCTCGATTAAAATATTGCATTCCCCATAGTATTTCGTATCAGCTAGCTAAATGTAAGGTAGGCAAAAATCAATAAATAATAAGATTGGTTGGCCCTCTCGAACGTATACTGAAAGTGCTGCTTACATTTTTCTTCACCGCTAGTAAATTTAGGTTCTTGTCCAATTTCTTAAATTTCCTAAAACCTTTTTGGATTTCTAGATCGACATAAGATACCATTAAATGTATTCCGTGTTTTTGGTTGATACATTTCTTGTACTTTTCAAAAACCATCCATCACAATTTGATATTCTGTGTCATAGGTAGATCCGAGACTCCTTTCATATTATTGTTCAATATGGTGTTTGGGTATATCGGCACCAAGGAGAATGTCTATTGAACTTGATGTATTCTTATTAAACATTTTTTTTTAAATGTTGCCAATTCTCAGTTTCTACTTCTTGATTTGGTAGTAGTTTTGTCAGTTTTTGGAATACCAAGGCATCGAGGCGTAGCTCAAATACGTAAGCTATAATTTTATTTATTTATTATGGTTGAAGTCCTTCAGGACTTATTACATTAGTTGAAAATTAAATTTTAATACATCTATAAATCTAGATAGGTAGTGACGGTCGATCGTTGAAGAGATCGGACGTGCTTTGCTCGTTCTCTTCATTTTAAAATTTATTATTAATTTAATTTAATTTAATTTTTAGTTAATGTGTGTGAGTATGTAAAGGGAAAGTGATGGTTCACAAAAGTTTAATTAAATTTGTTGTATTGTGCTGGTTTTGGATTTTATATAAAATGTTTTTAGTGTTAGATCTCTATTTTGTGATTATCGGAATTAAACTATTGTGATAGGATTGTGTGTATTATGTAAGGGATTATGCAATGATTATAAATGGAACTTTGTCGCTTTTTCCAGAGTACAGGTAGTATTTGCACTATAGTAAAACACCAATTATTAGTAGTTATCATTATATCAGTTTTTTTCTATACATATTAATTCTTTTATTCCGGATTTTACAAAATTGTTCATGTTTAAGACATGTCATTTTTTTTTAATGTAATATCTTTCTCTTTTTAACCAACATGATTTTAGTAAAAACAATTGTGTTTCACATAAATTTCTCTTCTAATAAATTTAAATGCGCGTATTTCATTTTTAGTACTATATATTCGTTTCGCTCTAACCAATTTAATATACATATGTTTAAAAATTTGTAGGTTATGAGTTGGAAAACATGTGCACTTATATGGCATGTAAAAAAAATGTAGTGTTGTTTGCGTAGTTTATACTGAGAGTCAAGTTGAAATCAAATTGCATTGTGATTTTTATTTTTGTGTACCGCAATATGGCGAATTAAGAAAGTTGATTTTTTCACCTCAACGAAACCCGTTTTCTGGCGGAGTCGTGTTTATTTGTGTGTGTGAAACAGTGAAATGGATCGAGGACTCTATCGTTTTCTCAGAGAACCAGGTTCCAATGCATAATTATTAATTGAGCATCTTTTATTTTGTTCTTTTCATTTATGTAAATTTTATTTTGAGTAATTTTTGTTGGTGTTCTTTGATGACACAAAGAAATTTTTATTTATTTTTGTTATATTTTTTATATTTTTTTATTTTGTTTTATTTTTATTTTTTTTCGATTTTGTTTTGTGTACTTAATATAAATGTGTAATATGTAAGGGTGATTTTTTAACTATTTTCTTTTTGGCAACACTGATTTTGACAGGTCACGTATGTTTCGTGATTTGTGTCACTGTCAAACATCTTCAGTTTGGTCTATAATTTAACCATGAATCGTCTTACAAACGAACAACGCTTGCAAATCATTGAATTTTATTATCAAAATGCGTGCTCTGTTAAGAAAGCTCATCGCGCGCTTCTTTCATTTTATGGTCAGTTTAATCGACCTACTGCAGCGGCTATTCGAGCTATTGTGAAAATTTAAATTTCGCACCAAATTTACCTTGTTGGACATTAAATCACCAACACGCTTACGTACAGTATGAACTGAAGAAAATATCGCAGCTGTATCGGCCAGTGTTAGTGATGACCATCAATTACCGATTCGGCGCCGTTCGCAGCAATTGGGTCTCAGTTACTCAACAACGTGGAAAATTTTGCCTCACAAAATACAGCTGGTGCAAGAATTGTAGTCAAACGACCTACCACAACGCAGAATTTTTGGTGAATGGGCTCTTGAAAAGTTGGCGGAAAATCCATTTTTTTATCGAAAAATTGTGTTTAGCGAAGAAGCTCATTTTTGGCTGAATGGATTCGTAAATAAGCAGAATTGTCGTTTTTGGAGTGAAGATCAGCCAGGAGCATTGCAAGAGCTACCAATGCATCCAGAAAGAGTTACTGTTTGGTGCGGATTATAGGCTGGTGGCATCATTGGACCGTACTTCTTTAAAGATGATACGAATCGCAACGTAACTGTGAATGGTGAGCGCTACCGTGAGATGATATCCAAGTTTTTTTTGCCCAAAATGGAAGAGCTTGACTTGCATAACATGTGGTTTCAACAAGACGGTGCCACATGCCACACAGCACGTGAAACAATGAACCAATTGAGAGGCAAATTCGGTAAACACTTTATTTCACGTTTGGGACCGGTCAATTGGCCGCCTAGATCGTGCGATTTAACGCTTTTAGAGTATTTTTAAGGGGCTAAGTTAAGGCGCATGTCTATACTGACAAGCTTCGATTGACGCATTGGAAGACAGCATTGAAGCATTTATTCGTGAGATACCGGCCGAAATGTTGGAAAGTGTATGCCGAAATTGAACTAAGCGGATGGACCATTTGAGGTGCAACCGCGGTTTTTATTTGCATTTTTCTTAATGCATTTTCTTATTTTTATCATGCATTTTTCTTAATTTTATGTGTCTTTTTTTGGAAAAATTTCCTATAGCTATTAAAAAAATCACCCTTTATTACTTAGTGTTCAAATAAATAAATATTATAAATAATTTATACTTGTCATTTGCTTATGATTTTTTAAATCTCAATAATTGCTGAGTTTTCTTATTAAAATGGAGTTTATTACAGCTTAAGCTCATTATTACAGCATATACTTTTTAAGATTTTTAATTTATAATATCAAAAATTTTCTCATTTTTTATCATTATATTTAAGTAACTTCTTTAAATTAAATAAATATATTTTAAAATCATGTTTATAATGAACAAAAGCTAAATTAATTTTTTTTAATATTTAGACTTAAACGTTAAATATTTATTTATTTTTCATAGTTTCATTTTTATTAAAAAAATATATATAGGCAATCTAATTCAAGATGTTAACTTGTTTAAATAAATGTTACTATTTTGTATTTCCATATTCTTAGAAAAAAGCTTTTAAAATTATGGGTTATTTTGGTTGTTGTCTTCTCTAAATTACGGTTTTTGGTTATTCGTATGATTTTTATTGAGTTCGATAGAGTAGAACATTGTTTGTGTTTACCTAACCATTTTAACTTTTAAGCTTTTCTTACAAATTTTTGACTTGTAAAGCTCTAATAAGTTTTAATCTACATATTTACGATTTTTATTTAATATAAGTTCTTCTTATAAACTATCACGTTACATTTTGTTTGAGCTTATTAAGCTTTCAAACTCAATACATTTTTACCACAAATGTTAAGACCTTCAGTATAACTGTGTACATTAACTTGTTAGGTTGCGATAGGAACAATTAGAAAATATTTTTTTGGAAAACATTATGACTTAAAAGCTTGTATTTTAATTTAAAGTTAATTTTTTAGATTGTGCTTTGAAAGCTCTAGAAGTTAGTATTTTAAGCTTTTAAATGTTAAAGTAATAATTTTAAATTTAATAATTTTATTAAAATACTTTTTGTAATACCTTGCAAGTTTCTGTTTTAATATCTAATTTTTGTTAAAAGCTCTCAAAGTTGTAATTTGTTTAAAACGAGTTCTAGTCAATATACGATTTTACGAAACGATAATTAGCCAATAAAACTAAAATATGTATTTACTGTTGTTTTAAAATTTAAAAGCTTTGACGGAATTTTTTTTAATCGAAAGCTTGTCTGTGCTCAAGTAAATAAATAATACATTTTATGTATAGCTGATATTATAAATTAGGTTAATTAGGCTTAAATCAATTACTTGGCATTTGAACTTATAATGATCTATAATATTTTAATTTTATCGAAAAATATACCTATCAAGAGGTTTTAAACATTCCTACTTAAATGAATAATTTAAGTTGGTCCTTGCTACATTTTAAAAGTTTTTTATCAATTGATCGACATTTCTTTCTTAAAGTAGTAAAATTTATTGTTAAGTATTTTAAAACTAATATAACTGTTATATATTATTACTTGACATTTAGTTACCGGAAGCTTATGGTTTAAATTATTGCGGAGTTTTCTTATGAACATTAAGTTTAAGTCATTATTACTGTTTGAATTTTCAAAGCTTTTACATTTTAAGCGACTAATGTTCTTGTGAAATAAAGAACGAGAATTTGTGGTATCAAATGAGATCAAAGTCACACGAAGGTAAATAGAGGGCTCCGGCCCAAGAGAAGCCGGAAACTATGATGACTAGCTAGTTTGTCGGCTTGAGAGGGTTGGGAAATAAAATATCTAATCATAAAACATGAACAAGAAGGGCAAAATATATCAAACATCTTACCGTTTGGAATTCAAAAAGCGTATGGAAATGATCACCTTAGGAATTATTAAGACACAAAGAACGAGAAACGGAGAATTATTAATTCTTACAAAAAATCGTTTGGCCACGGAAACACTTATGAAAGTCAAAACGCTTGTTGGTTTGGCACCTATCAATGTCATAGAACATCATACCCTTAATTTAGTTACAAAGGAATTATTTTTGGTCGTCATCCTATGGAATTAACCAAAGAAGAAATTCAAGAAGTACTTAAGTATACCACAGCCATAATATTGATGTTCAACAATTCAACGCTACCAGAGACTATTAAAGTTAGTTTTATTCAGGTCAGTGTTAGGATGTAAATACGAAATATGATAAAATGTATAAATTGCCAGAAATTCGACCATTCAAAAAAAAAATGCACAAACAGCCAAACATGCTTCAAATGAAGTTAATAGTTGCCACATGAACACAGCCATGTACAGTACTAAAGTATTTAAATTGTCTACAACAACACTAAAGCATCAGTAACGATTATAAAACAATCAAAGAGAGATAGTCAAAATCTAGACGGTTGAGCGAATTACTTTCCAAGAGGCTAAATAAAATACAACCCCGGCAATCAAACAGCAATAACAACAACCACAACCTAAACCACAACAAAATTTTAAATTATAACAACTAGAACTACAACAATCTAAATCTCAACAAAAACCTCAGAAACAACCTGAGCAACAATTAAAATAAAAAATTGAAGAACAACAAAAGATATAACAGTATCTCAACAGTATCTGATATAACTCAATCACCCATAAAATAGTCAACAAGAAAGTTGGCAATGGAGACGAATCAGCCGAAGATGTCAGAAAAACGGCCGTGGTGAGCAAAACAGAATTAACGATTATAAGAGATGAGTAGTGCACATTTATTTATGATAAATGAATGGAAAAAGTGACGTAATTGTATGCGCAGATATGAATGTGCACGCGAGAATGTAGGGCTGCAAAGTCAACTATGCCAGAGGAAATCTGGTGCGGCCGACCATATTATAGATTCCGACATGGTAATCTTAAATGACGATAGGCCAACCGAGTTAATGAATCTGTGTGGTACGGCCAACGCACTAGATCTATCTTTAGTTTCCGGTGATTTGGCTTGCCAAGTCACATGGAATGTCGAGGAAGAAAGTTTTGGGTCTGATAACTACATCAGTGATCAGATTGATCATAAGTGCGATAATAGAGTTTAAGGTTAAGATCAATGAATGAGGGACTCGAAGAAAATGAATTAAATGAGATTCAACTTATAATAGCGAGGTACAAAGGATGAATGCAAGATGTCTGAGGATCGTCGATACGAAATAAATAAAAGTGAACGGATGGTAGAACAATGAAATTGAGTATTGGTTTCAAAAAAAGAGAATAGCTTTGCGTGAATTTAATACAAGTATGAGGCGTAAAACAGAATTTGGTACGGTAAAATGAACGAAAAATTCAACCCGAGCAGAATGAATTGCATATTCGAATGAAATGAGTTTTCGAGAGTGTTGGATGGCTCTAAGTCTACCACTCCAGGAATTAAGCAGGTGACTTATAGAATGATTCAGCTAACCAAGCAAAATTAAATTTGCTAAAGGTACTCAACAGAGTGCAAATGTATACAAGAATACCCAATCAGAAGGAATGCATGGTGGTTCCAATACCCACAAGGAATAGAGATTAAAATGAGGGAACAAATTACTGCCGGAATATGTACGCTAAATGATTTTGTTAGTTTAGAAGTCTGTATGGGATTTCTTCCTTTCAGAAAGGAAACAATTGCATTATTTGTGAAAGAGCGTATATGACTATGTGGTTCCGTGAAAATTACACTAATTTTATTTTTATTTGTTTGCACTTTGTTTCAATGTGCTTTCTCCAAGTCAACCTTTTATCAAGATGAAGACATTTGTTTGACATTTGTTTGTTGAGGAATCGTGTCATTGTTTAATTTAATCGATGGGCATGTTCGTTTATTCAGTGTAAACGCTATGTGCGCTAATTTGTTTTCATTCGCTTTTATACGCCATTTTTTTTGCCAGTCCCCAATTTGGTTTATGTGATATTGTAGCTCTCTTGATGCAGTTTGTGGATTTTTATGTGAATACATAATAGCAGTGTCATCAGCAAATGTTGGTGTGATCACTTTTTCAGTGATTGGTAGATCAGCTGTGTACAACAAGTAAATCACTGGTCCGAATACGCATCCTTGTGAAACCCCTGCGTTTATCAGATTTAGTTCGGTAATGGCTTTATTTTTGTTTGACCTGAAATTTTCTTTCGAACTGGTAATTTTCAAGAATTGCATGAAACTTGTTGCGGAGCAGAGTTTTTGTTTTGTGTATCAGGCTACACTTTGTGCAATATCCAGAAAAACGGCGGAACAGTATTTCTTTTCCTCTAGAGCTAGTTTAACTGCGTTTACAACTCTATGCACCTGCTCTACAGTACTATGCTGGTCACGAAACCAGCAAACTGGTGGTCTGGTATAATGTGCTCTACAGATAATATTGGTTTTAATTTTTGCAGTAACATTTTTACAAAAAGTTTTGAAACTGTCGGAAGAAGATTTATCGGCCTGTATGATGCAACTTGCGTTTCGTCCTTACCAGGCTTCGGGATCATTATAATTAGTGACCTTCTTCATTTATTAGGGAGATATCCACATCTTATTATTGCATTAAATATATAGGTTAGGAGTTTTATGCATTTATCTGGTAATTCTTTAATTATTTTTCCGGTAATTAAATCATGTCCTGGAGCTTTCTTTGGGTTTAGACTTTTAATAGTAGTTTTAACACTTTTCCACTTAAATTTTATAGGATTTACGATATAATCAACCTTTTCATAATCTGGCAGTATACTAACACTGCTTTGCTCATTTAGTGTAAATGATTTTTTTAAGTGGTTGGAGAATACATTAGCCTTTTCAATGTCACTTCTGGCCCAGTGGCCATCTGGTTGTCTGATTGGTGGATTCGATAGGGCTGGCCTTCTTAATTTTTTTATTGCCTTCCATAGTGAGTAATCCGTTTTTTCCGTTGCTGAGAGTTGACTCAGGTAATTCTGTATTCTTTGATATGCTTCCTCTACCAAAGTTCGTTTTAGAGCTTTAACAGGTTCATTTAATTTCTTTTTGAATAGTGGAGGCTTTTTGTGCTGCCAATACCGGCGTATTTTCTGCTTTTCTTGAATTAACTGCTGAATGTTTGGTATTAGCCTATTGACTCTATCAAAGCTAATAACGCCAGGTGTAGCCTTTTTTGCAGCGAATCCCATTATTTGAATTACATTTTTTGTTGCTACTTCAATATCTTCTGGTGTCGACAGAGTGGTGTCCAGTTGGCAGTTCTGTTCAATGACATTCCTATATTTATCCCATTTAGTAAATTTGCTTGTTTGACGTATAGTTGGGTCAATTTTTAAAGCATCGGTACTCAATTTCACTATAATTGGAGTGATCAGATGATAGGTCATAGCAATCGTCTACTTGAGCATTGGTGTAGGCGATTCCTTTTGTTACACAGAAGTCTATAATATAAGGTATTTTTTTCTATCTGTAGGCCAGTAAGTAGGATGTTGAGAAGATAAGAAACTTAGATTTTCTTGGATAATTGCTTTATAAAGTTGTTAACCTTTACGTGAAGGCAGCCTTGAACCCTATTGTAAATATTTAGCATTGTAATCGCCTCCTGCGATAAATTTTATGCCCAGCTGATTTTAATAATCAGTAAATTGCTGCTTTTTAATTGCGTGTTTAGGTGGGCAGTACACGGCAGAAATTACACAATTAACAGACCATTCTTCTAGGCAAATATTAGTTGCTTGAATGTGACCTTTATCATATTTGTTTAGTTCATAGTGCTTTATTTTTTTTTTGATTAAAACTGCAGTGCCGCCTTGTGCTTTTCCATCCGGATGTTTGGTGTCACAAACTGAATAGCCATTAATTTTAAAAATTTATTTTGATCGTTGAGGAAAGTCTGAATTTTTGTATTCCTTGTGTTGTGAAAGGTCATTTGCATTCCAAGCAGTTATTTTTTAGGAGAGTCATTTCTGATTTATGATAATAATTTGCATTAGTGTGCTCATATTTTGCATCATCATGAAGCTTTGGATTTTTTCAGACAGTTTATTTATGGTTGCTTGGATATTTGACTCATCATCATTGTAGTGAACTTTTGGTGTTGGTACTGTAACCTTTAGAATATTTGCATAGGGGATGCCTGGTTTCGCACAACTATTTTCAGCTATCTGGATATTATTGTTTTGTGCGTTTGTAAATACATTGGTTGGTGGAACAATAAAATTTCTTGACGTCATATTGCTTTGATTATATTGTGACTTAAGCATTTGTTGCTCATATTACATTTTTGGGGTATTTTTGCGTTTCAAGTCCAGATAAACTGGACAGCCTCGGTAATTAACAGTGTGATTCTCACCACAATTATTGCAGCGCTTCACTGATGGATCATTTTTTGTTTTATTGCACTGTTTCAAATCATGAAGTTTGCCACAGATAACACAAACTAAATTCAGCGAACAGTAACCTTTAGTGTGGCCGTATTCTTGGCACTTGATGCAATGAACTGGTTCGGTTTTCTTTATGGGTTCCTCTACGGTGTTTTTGTGGACTGTGTTTTTCTGTTACTTTCATCCTGCCGGGCTAACCGGAACATTGGTTGTGGTACTTTTTCACGATTTAGGATGTTTGTGATTGACTTTGCTTGGAATCCTTTTTCAGCGAGAGCAGCATATATATTACTTGTATCTACGCAGCTTTCTATTCTTTTTAATACTACGGGCAGTCTCTTTTGGCTTTTCATTTGGTAAGTGTAATAATGCTTACCGGCTTGATCAAAATAATTTATTAATGCTCTATATAGCCATCAATTTCAAATGGCTAGATTATTATTTTTTTATACGATGGTATAACTAATTTTGACACCGATGATTCTATGTTTTCCACTTTTTCAACTTGTATGGGGGAATATTGAACTCTACCCGTTTTTAGCGCACTTCTCACTACACTACACTGTCTTAAGTCACAAGTGTTGATTGTTTACTTTGTTCATTGTTTTTTTTTATGGTGAAAAAAGACCCATCACATTTGAAACATTAGAGAATCAGATTAAATCATAGCAATTGGAAATAATGTTTGTTGAGAATAATGTGTGAGGTTTGTGAAGTGCCAAAGGATATTGAACATACCTTGCTTCACTGTGACAGATACAGAGACTGCAGAGCCATCTACAATACTCTAAGAAACGCCAACATTTTGACACAGTGCTTGCTATGAGCATACCTTTGCGTTAATTATAGATATACATTTTTATTAGTTGCCAGTTAATTTCCGGCTTAGTTAAATTTCGTTAAAAAAATGTTTTCAGTACATTTCTATATAATGTAAAAGATTATATATTTCTAATAAAGTCTTAATTAAAATCATTTTTGAGTTTAAATTTTTTTAATAATTTTCAGTATATACTTTTCTTTGAAAGCCCTGAAAGGTACAAAATTATAAATAGATTTTTAAGAAATATTAATTAGCAACTAAAACTATTATAAATCGCTATTTACTGTAGATTATAAGATTATAAAAGCTTTGACGTGAACTTTTATTTCACATTGAAAAATTATATATTTATATACAATTTCATTACGATAAATTTTCTAAATTTACTTAATTATGTTTTATTGATCTTCGAACGTCTATATAACCAAATACAAAATAGACACACGCTATTCTTTATTTCCAACTTAATTATAATAAAAATTGTGACTCATTAAGCTAATCGACACGCTTACCCTTACCAATAGGTTTTTAAAAGAGTTCATTAAATAACAAAACATAAAAATCAAACCACCAATTAAGTTTTAAATATTTGACATTCTAACACTTCATAAAATATGGGAATTAAAAAAAATGTTAATTCAACATTATAAATTATTCATTAGTTAGAGAATGAGCATGTATATGTATATGGTGTGTGTGTGTTTGTGGTGAATATACACAAACTATGCTTAATTCCTTTTTGTTGTTTTAATTTAAATTCAAATGGTCATCATCATCCCTCGACAAACACCTCAATCTAATTTTAGTATACATAATTTGTAATTTTAATGCTTGTACATGTTATGTACATAGCTACCCATTCCCATACCCATAAATATATAAATTTCGTCAGCTCACTGCAATCATTCATTAATTATGATTGTAGTTTTGGAGGGTTCTTCATACGGTGAGTTGAAGTTTATCGATAACAACTCAACATTGTTTTATTTTTTGTGACTCATAATTGACCTGCGCGCAACAACACACCAAACTAAATTAATAATTCACCTGTCTAAATTTAATTTTTTCGAATTTTTTTTACAGATTAACACCACTAAATATGCCAGCCGATTATGCAGAGGTAGCTGTTTGTTCAACATTTAAAAATTCAAATTCACCACCTTACGATACGTACGGTGCTTACGCTACAACAACACTGGTTGGACAAAATATTGTGAAAAGTGGCGTTATTAAAAATGGTGGTGGTGGTGGTGGTGGTATGTCAATGGTAACTACACCAGGTGGTATGATGATGAACGGTAATAATACGACATATCGAATAAATGGTATGATACCATCAAATGGTGGTGGTCCATCATCGAATTCGTTGCTCCAAAATAATTTCAACTACAATAAAAGTATATATTCGGCGCCAACAAGTTGCCACTACAGCTATGGCGGTAACGAGAATAATTATTCGTTTTCGGACGATATAAATAATCTTCAGTCGTCGCGTCTTAAAATGAATATAATTGAAAATAAAATGAATGTAATTAATAATTTAAATCGACCGGCACTCGGTTCGATGAGTAACAATAGTAATAATAATAATAATAATAGTAGTAATAATAATAGTAATAGTAATAAGGCCAATACAATTTTAATGGAAAATGGTAAAATCACTACGACACCAACATCTAATAATTCATCATCGTTACTACTTCCATCGTCGTCGTCTGGTTCATCGTCAGCATCGTCTGGTACCAATATGACACCACAAATATCACAATCAATGATGTCGTCGTCGAGTCATTTTGGTACAATTAAACGTAGTCGCAACAATATCAAAGATCAATTCTTAAAATCAAAATACGATGGTAGTTGGACAAATAATAGTAATGGTGGTAGTCAATTATATCAACCGCCACAATCACCAATGTCACAATCAAATGTTGGTATTGATAAAATTAGTGGTGGTGGTGGTGGTGTAATGATACCATCATCATATAATCACTATCCCAACTATCAAACAAGTCGCAGTGATAACTATAATTATATAATGGACAAGAAACATGTACAACAGCAGCATCAACAGCAACAGGCATTAACATACAATAGTAATAGTAAGTCAAATTGTACTAGTAATTTTTTAAGTAGTTTTGGAAAAACTGATAAGGTGTAATCGAATGAAAGGGTAGGAACTTAAGAGTACGCGCGTGCTGTCGAGTTTAATTTTTTTTTTGATTTATAAATTCTATTTTTATTTCTTGATTTAGTTTTGTGGGGGGAGAGTGTCATTACAGTGATAAAATCATTGTCAGTATATTTAATCGATCATATGCAAATGATATAAGTGTCGAAATTAAATATAGTTGATGGTCGAAATTTAGAAATTTGACGATCCCGATCGAGAACTATCAAAATGGCTTAAGTATATTTTTTGGAAGTGGTTTTAAAAGTTACATGAACCTTTACAGCAAGATGTGAGAGTCACCACTGCTTCTTCTAAACCATAAAATATTTGATACTGCAAAAAAAAGGTTATGGAAACAATTTTAGATCTTGAGTGTATTTTGTTGAGTGATTACTTAATGGACTGTAACTATGCGATGCTTTTGAAAAAAACAAGATTCAGTTTCATCAAAATTTAATTCGTGAAAGGACCAGTACGAAATAGTTTTAGTACGAATTAGTTTTAGGATATAAATTATGGAATGTAATTTTTTGATGGCAGATGCACTTACTTAAGTCAGATAAATTATAAGTGGAACTAACTTATTAATATTCCACTTCACAAATTAATATGACAGATTTGAAAAGTACACCACTATACCACTTGTTATGTCTAGAACTCCAAGATATCGGACCGTTTTGATATGTAAAAACATATCCTGTAGTTGATCGTTTTTGGTCCAAATCGCACGCTCAATCCGCATCAGAAAAAACAGACAAACCGTTGCCACCACTTTTTCTGAATTCTAATTTAGCCGTTGCGCTTCCCTTTAAATAACGAAGAATCCGTAAATGCTGTCCAATGATAGACTAACTAAATTTATGGCATAACGCACATCTGGTCTGGACACTTAAGCTGCAAACAATATACTTCCAATAGCTGATTGATATGGTACTTCAGCCATTTCATCCCGGTTTTTTGTATTTGGTCAAAACTCCACTGATAGTTTTTTTTTGATTGATGTCTATAGGCATCGATACCGGATTGCTATTTGCCATATGATAACGTGACGGTATATATATTAGACTATTCTTGCGATCGCTTGTTATATATAGACCTAATACATAACCCGCGTCACTGATATTGATATCAGGTTCTGCTTGAGGTTTCTTTTAATTTATTTGTTGTCACCCACATAAATGGCAACAAATATCATTTTAATTCCACTAACTTGGTGATAAATGCACGGATCGACTATCGACTAGGCTAAACCAGACTTTAACAATTCATTGTTTCTTTATAATTCAAATTCGGCTGAACTGTTTTAGGCCGTACAATGATTTGTTAAGACTACACACTTTTTTTCCTTCTGCGTATCCTTCCGGAGACGTCATGTAGATCTCCTTATCGAGATCCCTTTTTTAAAAATGCCGTAACTACATCCAATTGATCTTTATCAAGATCAAACTTCACGGCGGTTGCGATTAATTTCCTTTTTGAGCCATAAGTGACCACCTTATGATCTTTCCAGTTCCGTCCCTCTTGGTTTTAAAAACCCATTTACAGTTTATCGGCTTTCGATTCGGTGGAAGATCACTACAACTCCAAGTGCTTTTTTCTTGCAATGAACTGTATTCATTACACATGGTCTCTTTCCATTTCTCACTATTGGCACAATTGGAAGATTCCAAAAGATACTCCACAATTATACCTAATGTGTGGTAGACGGCCACTATCGTCAGTCCGTGTTTTACGTCATGGATTAGAGGTATCTGAAATGCCAATATCTTAACTACCCGGTAACCCGAATATAGTACGGAGAGACAAAAAGAGAATTGACGACATTTCCGGCTATTTAAAAATGGGCGTATTTGGCCCGTTTTAATTCCATAATGGCAATAGATCGATGCCTACATTACTGTATCGTTCGTTAATACCACATTGGTTTTAGTATTAGTGATATTGTCGAGGAAGTAACTAATATTGGATTCTTAGGTACAACTCAACTTTATCATGTTGATAATTCGGTGATTACTAGAGCGTCAAGTCTATCCAGATAGAATCCGTCATATTAAGGCAGACAAACATGTCAATGAATGGAAAGCGCCCGAAAAAAACTAACAAGAAATATGCGGTTAACCAAAGAAAAGTTGTGCTAGGTCTTCCAGGTGAAGAGTTTAATCTATTTTAAAATGGATATGACTAGCCAGTTGAATGAATTCCATTCCACTAACTTCACGGTGGTCAATATTTCGCCAAGTTCTACGCAAAAGTTTTCTAAGTTCAGAATTTGTAGTTGCTAGAATATAAAAGCTAAGGATTTACCACAGCCACATCCAAAAAGAGGTAAAAAAGACCACAGGGCCTTTTCTGGACTGTAACTGACTAGACTCAACAGCAGACGGATGTTCTATAGATTCACTAACTTGTCTAATTGTATGCTGAATAATTGCTTAGAGCCTGTTCTGTGTGCTAAAATTCAGGTTAATGAAATATACAATATGTGCGGCCAGCGCATGACTTCCATCATACTATAAATAAAAACGATTGGACATATTTGAGTGCATATTGAGCCATTTAGTCCATAGTATCTACAACACCTTTTGTCGCATTACGATAATTAATCCGCTTCGCTTGTGTGAATCATCTCTGTACCCACTGTTGTGAAGATAATTCTAGGTATCCTACTCTTGGTAAGAAAGACTATTTCTGTTTTAGAGATTACCAGTTTCAATCCATGATCATCTATCTAGATCTGTATTCTCCTCATCGCTTGGTTGTGCCTAAATTGGGCCAATTCGGTACCTCGAGCCATAATAACCATGGCTATGTCGTCCGCATAACCCACCAAGGATACATCCTCGGGTATTTCAAGTCACAGCAACCTATCATACAGGACATTCCACAGATCTGGACCGAGAATCGAACTCTGTGCTACTCCAACAGACCGTTTTCCTTTTAACTCCATTCGTAGTCTCGTACAACAATTTTCGGACCATCAGGTAGTCATGCATCACAATCAATACGTAACTTGGGATTTAAAAAAAACCGCCCTAGCGCCCCTAGTATGTCCTCTCATTTCGCTGAGTTGAACGCATTCTTAACGTCGAGAGCAACGAAAACACCAATGGTCTTGCCTGGTGGTTTGTTCTCTCCGCTCATTCCACTGCGTGGGTTACTTCATTAATGGCATGGATGGTTGAGTGACCTTCCCGAAAGCCATGCTGCCTTGGATAGAATCCACTGGTCGCTGAGTAATATCATGTATTTGACATTGGTATGTATAAAATTACGCTTGCGGAACTTCTACGTTATCGTCATGTTCAATTTCTTCTGGTAATTCAAAATCTGTATCGTTCATAAATTTTGCCATAAAACAAGCGTTAATTGAGGGAATTCTTTCCGTGGCTATTCGTTTTTTCAATTGTAATATTGGGAATCTTTGTTTGAGTTCAAACATGTGTTCGATTATGCATCGCTCCTTTGTATGCAATTAATTTCATTTGGCGTTTAAGGATTGCGAAACGGCGTCACGAGCCACGGTGTCAAAGAATATCACTTTTGACCAAAAATAATAGCACCCACGTGCCCGACCACTTACAATTAATACTCGTGAACATTTCATTTCCATCGCAAGTTGCTAAACTCAATAAAGATCAGAAATGTTGAGATCATTTGCATATGGTTTGAGGCATGAGAGATAATTAGATCTACGACGAGCAAATAAATAGTCAATGCAAGTTGAGGATGAAGTTGTCACACAATTGGGAACTTTAATCATTGATTTAAGTCAAAAAGAAGACATCATAAACATAAGGGTGTCCCAAAATTAACGAAAGGTTTAAATAAAATAGAGGGGCCTGTTGACATAGACCTTTGACTTCAAATAACCCTATAAAAAGAAATCTAATGGTGTTAAATCACACCATGAATCTCTCGGGGCAATTCTGATCGAAACGCGAGAGAACACAACCAGTAAATGTCTCATACAATAATTGAATTGTTTCACGAGCTGTATAGCATGTGGCACTGTCTTGTTGAAACCACATATTGGCCACATCAATCTCATCCCAAAGCAGAAAAAATTGTTTTATCTTGTATGGCCTTCAGCCTAAAATCCACACCAAACAGTGACACGTTTTGGATGCATTTCTTTTTAGTCAATCATAGTGGGTTTTGCGAATCCCAAACACGGCAATTTTAGCGATTAACAAAGCCAACTAAGGTAAAAATGAGCTTAATCGCTTAGGATGGTTTTGCCCGAAAAATCAAAATCCACTTGTTGATGTTCAATAATCCATTCAACGAACTTTCTTTGCTGTGCATGGTCAATAGGCTTCAGTTGTTGTTTTAATTTATTTTTTTAAGAATGGAGACAGATATTTTGTTAGTATACACTATAGAGAGCTTCGATATTGCTTCGATATATTGATATTTGAACGTCTTCCTCCTTTGTATCGTGTAACGCTCTATTTTTACTGACCCTAAACTCTCAGCTGTCAAATTATTTTTTTTCTGGGTTGTCAACAATTTACTGCACAAATGGCGGCAAAATTAACTCAAATCATTATAATTAGATGGAAGGTTGGAGATGTTAATGTTAATGTCACAAATTATGAAAAGGTTTGTTGTCTTAATTCAAACCCGAAATCTCTTATGTCAAATGTAAATTTAGGTAAAATTTAATTATTATCTTATGTACATTACTCTAAAGTCTAATCTCCACATCAAAATCCATCGAAAATAACGAAAAAAACGCAATGTACTATTTAACAAAGGAATCACATAACGTCATAACTCGAGTTGTTCCCTTATACCATATTACAAGAAAAAGGTTCTGTGTTGAACTCGTTTAAAATTTGTTGTATAGTGAGTCGTTTCGGCAGTGTAGCTGTAATGGTTTTTAGCTGTAAAGAACTGGCAATTACTTATATGGTCGAAAATTGGACGCGTATAAATTGATAACTGATAACTGTTTTTAAATTATATTTTTATATAAAACGATCGTCTTATACTTAAAGACACTAGCTTTTGGCTCAATCATTAAATGTGATTAACGTCCTACTTTACGCTATTACTAGCCAAAATCGAGGACGCGCAAACACAAGTTCGCGTTTTTTTTCAAATATCCATCTGCGCATTGTATTGCTCCAGCCAGCCTGTACTGGCATGGACGATGGTCCGGCCCATGGATTCTGCACTCCAGCGGGAGGTCATAGTTGTGTTCATCGTTATCACCGCTCGTAATCAGGTGATGAAAAAACCCTTTTGCAAATCCTCCCCCGTTGGGATTCGAACACAGTACCTCCCGTCCCAAACACCGCAGCTTTAACCACTGCGCTAATTGCTCGGTTATTTTACTTCCTTCGATCAATAAAATACTCACTTTAATCCCCAACCAAAACCACCGAACTAAACAATTAAATTTTAGATCTAAATCTAAAAAATTTTAATTTCATTTTTAATTTTTAAATTATAATTTTATAATTTTGTAAATATATCTTAACTTAACCTTAAAAATTAAATTAAATGTAAAATTTACGAACAAAGAAAATCTTTCATCCAAATTTTAACATTTTCGAAGACTGAAAATTATTTAAGAATTAATATTATATATATGATTTAAGCGTTAATATTTTAATTTTAATTTTATTTTTGAAGAAGTTGGCAAAATTAAAACATGAAAAAAAGCGCTAGTTCTATCCAAATTCGATTTTGTTATTCTCCAAAACTACTGTAATTAAGTATAATGTAAATATATATAAAAGAACAAAACTTAAAACTTAAATATTAAATAAATTAAATAAAAATTAAAATTTGGCTTTGAATTAATTAAATATAATATAACTCAAACTTAAAATTAAACTACAAACTAATAAATTTTATTACTACTATTTACTACTTAAAAAAAAAATCAGAATAAAACACAAAAAATAAGCTACCTCTTGTAATTTTTTAATTTATTTTTTTTCTAATTAATTTAATTTTTTTTAAAAATAATTTTGCGATTTTTTTCTACATTTTATTATAAAATATATTTATTAATCTTAGTTTTGTAAATAATATTTGAATTTTTATTTTTGCTAAATATTTAAATATATAAAATAACAAAAAAAAAAAAGGAAAAACGTAAAAAATTATCACTGTGCCATTTAATTAAATTTTCATTTTGAGTTAATAATTAACAACCAAAAATTAAAAAATATATTGATTTGTAAGTTTAATTGTAATAATATAATTAATTAATCATTTAAATTGTAAAAAAAATATTGTATTTAATTAATTGAATAATTATAAATAAATATTATATATATATATATATATATATATATATATATATATATATATATATATATATATATATATATATATATATATATATACTGCGCCAAACTCAAAATATGAAACAGGAACATATTTCGAAAAAGTACTTAATTTTTTAAACATTCTTATTTGGCGAAATTTTGACAAATTTTTCCGACTTTTTAAATCAGCTGAAAGGTAAATATAGGGAAAAGCACAATACATATATAGAAAATCCTCTCTATTATACAAGCCGTATTCATTGCATACTAATGCTATATAATCATATACATATGATAATGTATTGGTACTTAAAAGACGTGTCGATATATGATTTAGAATATAGTGTAAAATAAAATAAACATTCCCATACTATAAAACAAAAGAGAATAACACATTTAAAACGTAAAATTAATGTTATCTCTTTCCTATACAAAACACAAATAACAAAAAAAGAGATGAACAAATTCTCATTTATCCATACACATTAAATAGTGTGCGTAACTTAGAGATAAAAACGTTAAATAGTGGTAGTAGGAATGAAAAAATTAAAAATTTCTAACAAATTTTTTTAGGAACATAAAAGTTACGTCAAATAACACATTTCTGTCGAAAAATTTTGCTCGAAAGAACTCCACATAAGTATGTCATAAAAACGGGAACCGCTCAGAACTGGACATTTTAAAACTGGATATTTCAAAATAGAATTTGACAAAACAAGATAAGGTACAAAACTGGATATTTTAAAATTGGATATTTCAATACGGGATAAGGTACAAAACGAGATATGGTAAAACACTAGATATTTCATAACAGGATATTTCGACATGTGATTTAAACTTAAAATTATTTTTTAGGAAAGTTCTGGAATATGGCTCATTCCCATCCTACATATAGAATTTCATCATAATCGGTTAAAAACTTACCGAGTTCCTCCCTAACTGGCCATATTCCAGAACTTACCCAAAAAATCATTTTAAAATCACCTTCCCATCCTGCATATAGAATTTCATCATAATCGGTTAAGAACTCGCCGAGTTCCTTACTCATATTCCAGAACTTTTCGAAAAATCATTTTTAAATCCCATTTTCATCTTACATATCGAATTTCATCAAAATCGGTTAATAAATCACTGAGTTCCTTCCTAATTGGCCATATTCCAGAACTTTCCTAAAAAATCATTTTAAGTTTAAATCACTTGTCAAAATATGTAACCCTTATTTTGCGACACACATAGCTATCCGTCTTTAAAAATATTATTTCCACCGTATATAGTGAGAATTTAAGTTCATATCTCTTTGATATTAACAAATTTAAAATATCGTGGTAGAATGTCGTAATTGGCATGGTTTCTAAATTGGAAGATATAGTGAAAGGACTTCCTTGTATTCATCATTTTTGGCCGTTCTTTTCAATTAGGTTTTTCTGCCTATTATTTAGTTATTACTTTTATATTTATGTTAAATGTTATGTTAATCGAAAAAAAAACAATATAAAGTTCTCCATGGGAGAAAGCAAGTTGAGTCAAATTCAGTCCAATCTTGTCAAATGTTTGCCTTGTAGACTTATTTATTTTCAAATCGAGAAGGACACTGACGTAAGTAAATGTCTTAGCCCATAGAAGCTAGGGATATTTTTTGCGCACACCTGTAGGAGTAAATCTCTAAAGTTAAAGGAGATATTGCCATAGGTTAATGCTTTTCCCATGTATACATTCAAATTAAAAACATATTAGGACGTCTAAGAAAGTAGTAGCTATTTTAAGTTCAGACTTGGCGCAGTACTTTATATATATATATATATATATATATATATATATATATATATATATATATATATAATATATTATATAAATATATTTAAATAATAAACAAAATAAAAAATGGAATATAACAATTAATTTATGATAAAACAAAAATTTGAAATTTAATTTGAAAAAAAGAAATCACTAATTAATCATGTAATTTGTACAATAACCGTCCAAAGCATATCGAGCAAGAAGAAAACAAAAATTGAAAATAAAATTCACTGTGAAAATTCATTGAACATTTTGGGTCTGGTTTTTTTTTGTGATGAAGTGTGTGATGCTACTAGACCAAGGTAACATTTAATGGGTAAGTAAAGTTTTATGATTATAATAATGATAAAAGTGATAAATATATATTACACCATGATGTTGGCATGTACCTTATCTAGGGTCAGTTAATTTTTCAAATCTCATTTTCCTATAAGTTCATTACGTTACAACACCATGCACGAACATGAACATGTTTATTCATGACTAAACTCAGATTATAATATGGAAAGCAAATTGTAACGGATTCAAAAACAAAACAAAAAATAAAAAATAAAAAAAAAACGAAAGCCAATTAAAATCTAAGTATGCAATTTTTTTTAGCTTTTATATCGATCGCTAGTGTGATTGCACGTGTTTGGTTTGATCTCTTTATTTTTTTGGATTTTTGTTAATTAACTTGTGGTAGTGTAATTCAGCATGTAAATAAATACAAGTCAAACATAATTAATGCCAGGAAGAACGGTTAAAATCAGGTAAAAAAAAAAACAAATCCAATTTTATTTTGTTAATAACTGTCACAATTTGTTTTGGTTGTTTTAATCAAAGCCTCCTATATATTCAAAGCCGCAATCATCAATTTACCAAACTTTTATTAAATAATTCTTCCAAAATAAACAATTGATGGTTGGCAATTTCCTTAGTTGTAAAACTACTAATCCCATCCGATCCAGAAGAATCCGTGTTATTGACAAAATTTCATTTTTACTTATTGGTTTGAAGAAAAAGGAGAGAGATTCTTTTTTGGAGTCTACGTTTTAAATAAACCTGGAATATGAAAGCGATTGCTGGACTTTAGCTGATTAGTAGTTATCCAAACTTCGGATAGAAAAATTAAATCGGGTGGAATATTATAGGTTGCAAAATGTGAATAAACTTTATCGAAATTTTTTCGTAAGCTGTTGGTATTTTGATGGACGACCACAAATTTATCAAAAGAGGAAGAAGGGCGATCAGAATGTGTTACGTGACCTTGATGACTATTATCTAGAAATGACATAATCAAAAATTTATAATATTATTATATTTTAACTACCTCCTATTGACTTAAGGTCCTATTGGTTTTTAATAACAAAAATTTTGATTCCATCATCCTTCCTCATCATTATTGTGCCGTTTTGAATCCAAAGATATTTAAATTTTAGCTTAAGTTTTTGGTCTCTTGCCTGGTTGTAAAGTTGACGCTTACTGAGGTTTTCATTTGACGCAGGTAATGAAATATCTAGGTTTTCCTTGAATACAGGTTTTAACGTGTCGATAGAGATTTTAGTTGATTTACCATGTAAATCAACGTCGAAGAATTTTTCGTACCGCTTAAGGACAAGATAAGGTACTTTGGAAGGAGGTTGTAATGATTTCCTAACAGAATCGGTACGTATGAAGGCATGAGAACAAGTATTGTGTGAAAAAATATTTTGTCTGCAGAATGTCTCTCAGCAGGAGTAGGTCGAATCTCATCAAAGTGGTTTTTCAAAGATTTTATCTATTCAGTCTGAATCCCTTTGAATTAATAAAAATTGACCTGGCAAACGTAGTGATTCTCCGTAGACCAATTCAGCGGCTGAAGATTCAAATTCATGTTTGAAGATTGCTCTTAAACCTAAGAGAATGGACGGAAGAAATTGTGTCCAATCAGGATGATTGTAGCACATTAAGGAACTTTTGAGAGTCCTATGCCATCTCTCAATGATGTCATTGCATTTCGGGTTATAACTCGTGGCTCTTTGTGTTTAAAACCCAAGAGTTTTGAAAATTCGGTAAAGAGATGCGACTTGAATTGTGATACTTGGTCGGTGACTATGGAAGCAGGAACACCGAATCGAGCGATCCAGCCTGAGTAAACAGGAAAAGCGACTGTTGGTGTTGTAATGTCCGGAATAGGGTTAGTCTCAGTCCAACAAGTGTATCTATCAATCAGTGTAACGCAATACCGCTGATTGTCTGAAAGTGGAAGTGGACCAATCATATTCAAATGAATATTTGTGAAGCGTTGAGAAGGCACTTCAAAAGAATCCAGATGGGATTTGGTATGTCTTGAGACTTTTGCTTGCTGACAACCTAAGCAAATCTGTGCCATAATTTTTGTCTCCTTTTTAATGTCTGGCCAGATTACTTTTTCTGTAAGGAGTTTAACAGTGACAAGTTGTGGGATGAATTAAAAACAGATTGTCTAAACTGCTTGGGAATGAAAGGTCGTAAAATTTTAGTAGAAATGTCGCAAAAAATAGATTTTGTCGAATTGAGACAAATGAGAATCTTAGAGAATTTGAGTGAGTTGTTACTCAAAATGAGTTCTTTGTCTGTCACCTGAGCATCTGGAATGCTTTCATAATTAATTGATTCCGGTAAAGAAATCTGATCAATTCTTGAAAGTGCATCAACTACGACGTTGTCTACACCCGAGATATGTCGAATGTCTGTGGTGGATTGACCAATAAAATCCAAGTGATGAAATTGTCGAGGTGATGCTTTTGTTAGAGTTTGTTGGACTGTGAAAGTAACGGGTTTGTGGTTAGTGTAAAGAGTGAAACTACGACCTTCGAGAAGATATCGAAAGTGTTTAATGCCTGAATAAACGGCAAGTAGTTTTCGGTCATAAGTGCTATAACGTTGCTGATCATCTTTGATTCTAACGAAGAAGAACCCCAACGGTTGCCTGGAACCCCCACTGATTGTTGGACTACTGCACCCAATTATTCTCAAATGGGCAATGTGTTCCTTAAGAGATTTAGAAGCTACTAAATTGTCGTCTAAATAACAAAAACAGAATGAAAATCCTGCTAACACTCTATGCATTAGTCTTTGAAAGATTGAGCCGCATTACGCAAGCCAAAGGTCTTTCTTGTGAATTCAAATAATCCAAAAGGGGTGATGATGGCACTTTTAGGAATGTCGGCACGTTTGACGGGGATCTGATGGTAAGCTCTTATCAGATCGGAATTGTTGTCGTGTTGATTTACGTGTTTTTTGAATTATTTTCTGGTGCGATTTTACCAAAGTGCTTACAGAACGGTAAACATTTATTTGCTTTGCTACCGAATCTTTTGTGGTAAAAATATTCATCGTTTCGCACATTAGAACGGAACCTCCTGTTTATGCTGTTGGAACGAACAGGAGTTCGAGTTCTATGATTCCTTAACTCTGCGATCTCTGTAATGATTTGTTTCTTAAATGTTTCGAACAGATTCGCGATGTCAGCGTTGGATGAACTGGTCGGCTTTTCAAGGGAGTTGATATCCCCACCATCGTCTCCATAACGTTATCGGCTCATTTTGCTAGTGTGTTAAAAGGGAAATCGTTGTCAAAAGGGTTGAGAACCATCTGCACCTATTGAGGTAGAGGTTTTAACCAGAGTTGCTTAACCAATTCTTCATTAAAATTACCTTCAGCGTTCAGGCGGAACATGACTAATAACTAAAAAGGTTTTAAATCACCTAGTATAAGACCGTGAAGTAGATTATTTAATTTAGTCTTTTCAGACTCGCTGAGACCTTTAATTACGGCGATTTTGAAAATCGTGTACGGCATGAGACCCTTATTCCGAATAATCAGGTCTGCAAAAACATCATGCAGTCTACTGTCCAATGCTTCGACAGCATGGGAGTATTTGGTTTTCTGAGCGACGATATTGGAAACCAGAAATTTTTGTTCCAACATCTCGAGCCATACTGCCGGATTTTGACACTCTTTTCGATTAGTGTTGTTAATTGCACGTTAGTTAACATGATTGATTCTGAAATTGAGGAAGAAGACGTGCTCGCTGAAGGTGAAACATTGTCGCCCTCGTTTTCCAAAGTCATGGTATTAAAATTTGGAATTAGCAACTCGTTCTTCATTTAAATTACCAGAACTAACGGGTACTTACATTTTAAAATGCCAATACATTTTCGTTCAGCCTTTCCTTTTTATTTAAAAATTTTATTTTAACGGAAATCTTGAACCAAAAATATAATATGTACCCGTCGTTGTAGTACCAAAATAAACACAACTAATTTGCTCAAAAAATATTTACATATGGATTTTGTGATGCCACAAGTTTACTAAAGTTAAACACAATGTTGATGAGACAAATTTTTCTGATCATTGCGGCTTTGTAAATATAGGAGGCTTTGGTTTAATTTTAATAAAAATTTAAAGCACCGTTTTGGTAGAAAACTAATACATATCATAATATAAATACACATAGTACTACCATCATAAGAAAGAAAAACAATTAACCCATTGATGTTTCAGATGTCGGGGTGATAGAATATCGTCAACATTTAGTATAAATAAATGACATTTAGGCGATTATGCATATACAAATATTTTGATTATTTTAAAACGATACCAGTAGCGACAGCTAGCACGTCAATGGACTAACATACCATGGTAGTACTATGTGTATTTATATTATGGTGATACCTTAATCAAAACCTCTCTTCATCAATATTATTATTGCCATACCATATTTGTTCATTTCAACAAAACAATTGTTTGTTAAAAGTTAGCAAAGGGGTTAGCCTTTGAAAATTTACGAATTTAATTGAATTTTCAATTCAACACGTAAAAGTGACCCGATTGTGATGAATACTTCAAACAAAAGCTCTCGTCATCAGTAGAAATACTGCCATAAAATAAATTCTATTTTGAAGAAAAAATTTGGTAGCCTTTGCAAATTTTTTTCAATTTTAATTTTCTAACAATTTTGTTTCAATTTCAGTTATTGAGTCATAATATCAATCGCAGATTATGTTGGAAAGATTTTCTTGGTGCTTGCATATTGGTGGTCACAAAAAGAGTAATGTGGATGACCATCCAGTTATATTTGTTTTTATTTATTCAAATGTAGAATTTATTCAAATGTAGATAACAATATTTAACTACTTGTAAAACTGTGTGCGGAACATGGTAAAATAAAACATTTTTGGAATCGTTCTGCTTTGGAAAACTCTGATCTGGAAACTACAAATAAAAGGCTAAGTTTTGTGACACTTTAAACAAAGCAAAACAAAACATGGATACGTTTAAGGATAAAACCTGTTCCATTAAAGAAGAATTAAGAACATTTTTATATTTTAAAGTTAAAATCTTACCCAATACATTCATTTTGAAGTTTAGTTCAACTGTGTATGTGTTGCATATCGACGATCAAATTTTCTGCTTTATATAGTGACATCTTGTAGTAAAACATGAAGTAAAAATTGCAATTCTGATTCAAAACTTGTAATCAATAGCGCATTAACATTTAAAAAGACGAAGATCATCGAAAGTGGAACTGAGTAACCTTGTAAGGATTAAAACGTAAATCGTTTAAATTACGGTCAGTTACCATTGTAAATATATTAACTACCATATGGGCCATATGAGTTTACATTCAACCAGTTAATTTTAAATCTGTAGAACTGTCAAACAGACCCACTTATACAACATTAAAAATCACTGAGAAAGTGCAATGTTATGCAGATGAATAAATGTCTTTATCTAATTAATTAAAATGAGGATTGTGGACGCTGAAAATGGTTTAAATGGTAAGAATAATTAAAATGACAGACGACATCTTTTTTCAATTTTATGCAACGATTAGCTCAGGCTCAATCTACAAAATTATAAACACCTAAATTTATACTACGTATAAATTTTGTTCTACTATCAACATTTAGGGGTGTTAACGTAAGTTTTTGGGAAATTTTTTAGATGTATCTTAATAAAATTTTTTTGAATTCAACTCTCCGGATTTTCTAAATTTTTCAAAATTTTCAAATATTTTAATATGCGATTGTTTTGTCATTGACCGCAAGGGTTCCTGCAACTATGGATTGAGTTTGGTCTAACTTAAAATTCCATCCAATCCTTCCATTTTGTTAAGTGGAAAACGCGAGTATACGTTGGAAATAGTATTATCTCCGAAATCTATTCCAGTCAGCGTTTGAAAAAGCTGTCAACAATAAATTTTTCATAATTTATGCACCATAAGCAACAGCATGTGATATAATAATGATCCTGCAACAATTGAATGATATACCGAAAATGGATTTTACGCTTCCATGACTGTATGTAACATATGGTTTTTCCAACGTAAACAACTTCAACAATAACTACATCAGTTTCCTTTGAGTCGACGAAATAAGCATAAAACAACAAAATCGCCTTGTTTCAAGTTTTGTCGATGTGAAAGATGGAGACAAATGAAACCGCCAACGGAGATATTTTTCGTCTAACCACATAAACACACATACACAGACCGAGATACACACGCACAAACAAAACCCAAATTTAAAATAACAAGAAAATCGAGGATTTTCGCATATTCACCACTTCCTAATGTGTGTTCTTCGTTTTAAGTAATTCACTGCATTAGATACGCAAAGTTAAAAAAAAAAAAATAAACAAAACAAACGAACGGTGGAAAATTCTTTTAGACAACATCGAAACAGAAAAACACCTTGAGGAAAAATTAATTCTGCGTGAACGTTTCTAATTTTTTTCGATCCGATGTTGTTGTTGTTATTGTTTCCCTCGTCTTATTATTCTTCTCTTACATACATTATACTCTTGTTGTTGCTGTTGATTTGGTTTGTACATTTTTCCCTTTGTTATCCGCATACATAACATCATAAAACCAATTTTTCCGATTTTCTCTATATATTTGGTGTTGTTTTGTATAGGCATTTTATGTCTTGTTTATCTGTCTACAGTTCATTCATTTTCATTTCAAATGCTTGTTTATATTTTATCGACAGGCTTTTCTACATATGCACATGCTTTATATACTCGCATATATATGTATGTTTAAACGAGTCGGAAAATTTGTTATGAAATCGGTTGGATGATAATTCTTTTGTATGTTTTATTTGTATGTTTGTGATGTATATGTTGTTTACATGGATGTAAACAATAAGGGCCTAAGACAAACGATTGATTAATAATTTGAATGTTACGTAGCGGTCTCCGTCTTAGGTAAGATTTTCAAATTTCTACAATGGTAAAACAAGTGTTATTTTAATCGAAAAGTAACGAGTCCATCGGGGATCGAACAATTTAATGATGCGAGTGAATTCGGAAATATCACGGACTAAACAATGATTTGACACAGACCACCTGGAGCTTTAGCGGCACATAAAGTATTATAAATACTCTGATTTGCAAAGGCTAACAACCCCTTTGCTAATTTTTTTGCGAAAAAATTATTTGTTGAAATGAACATATACTCTATGACTGTATTTATGCTGATGAACAGAGCTTTTTGATTAAGGTTTCGTTCATCACAATCGGGCCACTATTACGTGTTTTATTGAAGATTCAATAAAATTCGTAAATTTGCAAAGGGGTTAGTCTTTGCTAATTTTTTTGCGAAAAAATTATTTGTTGAAATGAACATATATTTTTTTGTCAGTATTTATGCTGATGAACACAGCTTTTAATTAAGGTTTCGTTCATCACAATCGGGCCACTATTACGTGCTTTATTGAAGATTCAATAAAATTCGTAAATTTGCAAAGGGGTTAGCCTTTAATAATTATTTGTTGAAATGAACATATATTTTTTTGTCAGTTTTTATGCTGATGAACAGAGCTTTTAATTAAGGTATCGTTCATCACAATCGGGCCACTATTACGTGCTTTATTTAAGATTCAATAAAATTCGTAAATTTGCAAAGGGGTTAGCCTTTGCTAATTTTTTTGCGACAAAATTAGATGTTGAAATGAACATATATTTTTTGTCAGTTTTTATGCTGATGAACAGAGCTTTTAATTAAGGTATCGTTCATCAAAATCGGGCCACTATTACGCGTTTTATGGAAGATTCAATAAAATTCGTAAATTTGCAAAGGGGTTAGCCTTTGCTAATTTTTTTGCGAACAAATTATTTGTTGAAATGAACATATATTTTCTGTCAGTATTTATGCTGATGAACAGAGCTTTTAATTAAGGTTTCGTTCATCACAATCGGGCCACTATTACGAGCTTTATTGAAGATTCAATAAAATTCGTAAATTTGCAAAGGGGTTAGCCTCTGCTATTTTTTTTACGAAAAAATTATTTGTTGAAATGAATTTATATTTTTTGTCAGTATTTATGCTGATGAACAGAGCTTTTGATTAAGGTTTCGTTCATCATAATCGAGCGAATCACATATATGGATTAACTCTGCTAAAATCCCTTACTTGCGGTCTCTAAAACCTGTGATGATATATTTTGTTTAAATCATATTAATTTTAAGATCCACGGTAGTCGGTTGCTGAGAATTATGCATATTATTCATAATCTATTGTTTAGTGTTGCAATTCAGCCTAATCTTGTGTTACACATATGGCAATATACTTATTTCTAAAGGTCCCCTAAATGTTGATTACTCAATGTTTTGTTCTTTATTTCACATGACCATACACTCCTGTCAGTTGGCCTACAATCTGTTTAGATGACTCCCTATATCATTATACAGTTATTTTATCTAGAACCAACTGTCAACCCAAAAACTAGATAATTTACGTTTGTGGGCGGTATACCACCCTTGTCGTTGATATTCGTAATCGGTAATCATTTTTCTTTTGTTTTTCTTTGTTGGTCACCACCATTATACCGACAATACTGTCAATTATATACCTTTTTGTTTTTCCACCTTTCTGATTTCGTTCGCAAATATATTGTCAATAAACGCGTGTAATTGAATTGAAATAATCATCTACCATTGTAATGTAATATATTCGACCATTTTATATTTTTAGGGGACACACAGTGTGTGTGTATGGGCCGGGGACATTTTGTTTTTATTTTACAACAATAACATTGATAATACGAGAAAATTGATTAGTCAAAGAACGGTATGCAATCAAATCTATTACAGTTTTTGGTTGAGAAAATAACGCAAATATTTTGGTTTTTTGTAAATTGTATAATGTCGGTATCTCAACCTTCGTCGGTTGTATACCATTGGTTATGGTCTTTGCGAGTAGAATAGTGAGGTATTTAGCTCTATACTCGATATTATCAAAAATACAATTACATTCAGTAAGAAAATCAAAGTTTGTTGCACTGACAACCCATAACATAATTAATCGGGTCGCATAAAAGATGCGATTAGGACCGTCATCAGCCTCTTTATACCACAGTTTATTTATCCTATCTGCTACTGTATTATCAGCGGAATAATTCCATTTTTTTTTGTTTTTTTTTGTGAGGAAAACCAGAATCTAAAAGAAAAACATTTTATAATTTTTTTTTGTTTTGTTATTGAAAATTATATTATTGTTTTCCCAGCTATGTATATATGGGGAAAATGAAAATATAATTTACAATTCAATAAAACAATAAAAGAATATTTATACGAAATTGTGTGCCGAGAATAGCAGAACTGAAAAAAATAAAATCTTGGCAAGTTTCGATATTTATCTTACTTTGGTAAACCAAACCATACCAAAAAATAGAAAACAGAAAATGGAAATTGCGAGAATTTATACCATCGCATCTCTAGGTACGATTTATTTATATAGAAGGAATAACAATAAAATGACGATAGGATACCTGTATCGATATAGATTTTACTGTTTTGTATGCGGTGAGATTAACGTATCAGTGTTACCCAGAAAACATTTTGAAGTTTTAGTATTTTTGTCTTTTTAACGTTACTAGATGGAAAGTGTTATATTTGCATAAATTTATTTTATTTATACCACATGAATTTATTTGTAATGGAGAATCCTGGATCCTACCAAAAATAAGGTTGTTACCATCCTAAATGCCCTAAATGTCTGTTGTAATTTGCGGGCAAAAATGGATCCAACCACTTCACCCCATGGTACGACTTTAGATAAATCAACCATCGGCGGTCACGTGGATGTGAAATTACCCAAGATATCGATACCAACGTTCATCGGTGCCTACATAGAATGGCAATTATTCTATGACCTATTTTGTTCTACGATCCACGATAACCAGAGGCTAACATCGTCTCAAAAATTGCAATACCTAAAAGGAACATTAAAAAGAGAAGCTGCAGTATTTAATCATCACAGATGGTATCTAAATAGAGACACTACGAAAACTTACAGAGTATTACAAGCTAGACAGTGAAACCAACAATCAATGGATTCAAATTTTTGCATCTTATGAGCTGCCTACTATAAAGCAATTCTTTCAATTCTTAGTGCAAAGAATTGATGCCCTCAATTCATTTAAGTGCTCGAACAAGCGTGCTTTACCTAACCAATCCAAACCATGTGTCAGAAGCCACGTTGTGTCGTCCGTTTCAACTTTTCATGAAATTCAATTCTGTTCGTTATGTCCCGAAGAGCGGCCCACATTATTCGAATGTAGTAAGTTCAAGAATATGTCCGTTGATCAAAGGAAGAATGAAATAAAGCAACACAATCGATGTTTTAATTGTCTTAATGGCAATCATGGCGTATACACGTGCAAATCTAAGTTTCGATGTCGTGAATGCAATAGAAAATACCACACACTACTGCACGAAAATATATCACTCAAAACTCAATCAACCATTGCTATATCCAATATACAACCGAATGAAGAAAAGCAAGCCAATTCTAATCATCAGGTTTGCACCATTACAACCAACCATTTTGGAAGTGCCTTACTACCCACTGCGTTAGTTCGTTTATCTCCAAAAAATGTGCGCAAAAATTAAAGTTAAAACGAAGCAATGCTAAACTGGCCATATCGGAGATCGGTGGAACTACGAATGGATATACAAAGGATGCTTTAAACCAATACTTGAGATAGACGTCTTTGTATTCCCAAAGCTGACTGACAAACAGAAATGATTTCAAGCAGTATGAGTTAGCCAATCCACAGTTTTACAAAGCCTCCGAGATAGATATAATAATTGGTGCAGATAGTTTCTTTGACATATTAACCGATGGGAAGATTACAACAGGGAGCGATTTAATTCTCCAAAACACCAAGCTAGGTTATATAATATCTGGAAAAGCGAGTGTCACGTCACCAAAACAATCTATATCACAATCAAAGTTGACAGTTACGAAAAAAATCTAGATAACTAAGTACGAAAATTTTGGGAGACAGAAAATGTAGAACATAAAATGCGTACCTTAACGGAAGAAGAAGAACTATATGTGAAATAACCTTTAATAATACCAAAACTGTAGATAATTCTGGCCGAATCAAAGTAGCTTTTCCTTTCAAACATCCACCGTCTGCATTTGGTGATTCCTATAAAATAGCTGTGTAGGAAATTTATTCCATTGACCAAAGATTCGCTAGAGAACCAAGCTTTAAGGCATATGAAAGAAGCAGAGCTAAGCCAAAGGGACGATCAACCACATTAATCAACCACATCACGGTGTCATCAAAAACACAAGCAGCACATCAAAATTGAGGGTCGGTTTTGATGGCTCCTCGAAAACCACTCCTGCAAATCGTTGAATGATTGCTTAGCGGTTGGACCATCCATGCAATCTCTCTTTACATCAAATATTGTTTCGGTTTAGGAATTTCAAAGTTGTGGTTACGGCTGACATTGAAAAAATGTATCGCCAAGTCCGTGTATCAGACAATGACACCAGATATCAGAGGATAATATGGCAAGATGACTCAATGAAACCATTTCAAACATACGAACTGCAAACGGTTGTCTACGGCACAGCCAGTGCAAGTTACTTAGCTACAAGGGCACTCATAGAAGTAGCAAACACCTATACTGACAAATTTCAAAGACAGATATGTGTGTCGACGATTTCATGACCGAAGCCGACACTTTACATGAAGCCGAACAACTAAAAACCGAAATCAAAAATATTCTATGGAAGTTCAAGTTTTACTTCCGAAAATGGTTATATAACGAAACAACACTCAGTGATATAATCCAACCAATTGATAGACCAAGCATTTTAGAAGTCAAAGATTACACGAGTGTTTATACCAAGGTGTCAGGACTTCATTGGGATCCTGTAACTGATTGTTTTTAATTCAAAGTCAGTTTGAACAATCAGCTAATCATGACCAAAAGAGGCATTATATATCTGAAGACTGCCGTTTATACGATCCACTAGGATGGATCGCGCCTACAACAATAGCCCTAAAATTCTCCATACAGCCGTTGTGGGCCGAAAATCTAAGCTGGGATGACCAACTACCAACAAATTTGCTAAACGACTGGATACGATTGAGAAACAATCTAATCCATGCCGAAAATATCCGAATATCAAGATCTTTAAAGACCACATGTGAAAGTAAAATCGTACTTCACGGATTCTGCGATGCCTCTAAAGAAGCCTATTCCGCTTTAATAGGGCTCGTGAGATTCTTTCTCATTAAAGGAGAATACAATTTAGGCATATAGAATCCCAAAACAATCCAGCTGATTGCGCCTCCCGGGGTCTCGAACCAGAAAATTTGCAGCATTTCGAATTGCGGTGGAATGACCCAAGTTGGTTAATGCATGAAAAGGAGTTGCCAACAAATCAACATCACCAATCAAATACCCTAGAAGACCTAAATAATCAGGTGCTTAACGTACAAATCTCAACTTCAAACATAATCGACGAATTAGCTAAAAATATATCTAGCTTCAATAAATTAGTACGAGTGGTGGCCTACGTAAATCGATTTAAAAACTTAAAGACAAACCGAACTCCTAAAAATGTTGTTCTACCATACCTCAGCGTAGCAGAAACTCTAAAGGCACAGCATATCAGTATCAGGCGTGCACAATTCAAGTACTTCCAAACAGAAATCCAGGCAGTTAAATCTAACAAAAAAGTACCTATATCAAGTCGAATCAAATATTTTAAACCTTTTCTTGATGATTCGGGGCTGCTTAGGGTTTGCGGAAGAATTAGAAATGCATTCATCACCTATGACGTAAAACACACAATAATACTAACGGCAAACGACGAACTAACTCAATCAATTGTACGAGAGCACCACTAGCGACATCTACACGCTGGACCAATACTAATGATGGATACGATTCGACAAAAATATTGGATACTGGGTGGACGACACGCACGGCGTGGACTATGCCGGTCCTTTCCAGACTTATACGATTGGGCGCAGAGGGCAGAGACCCGGCAAGATTTACATTTGTTTATTCGTCTGCCTTGCTACAAAAGCTGAACACATCGAACTTGTATCCGTTCTAATGTCGGATGCGTACTTAAGTACGTTGGATTTGTAAAGAAATCCACAGCGACAACGGAACAAATTTCATTGGCGCTCAAAATGATTTATCCGAATTTTGTTCATTCATAAAAGAAAGCCAAACTAATAAATCATGATACCACCTAGCGTACCTCATTTCAGCGGATTGTGGGAGGCGGCAGTAAAAAGTGTCAAATAGACATATTTTAACAGTAAAGGAACTGACAACGCTTATCGTTGAGATCGATACCATGCTTAATTCAAGGCCTCTCTGTATATTAGCAGAAGTTGACTTCGAATATCTTACACCGTCACATTTTTTAGTTGGGCGACCATCCACACAGTTAATTACGACCTAGCGGATATAAAAATATTAAATTTATCCAGATGGCAATTAATATAACAAATGAACTAGCACATATGGCGAAGATGGTTTCTTGAATATTCAACCAGTCTGCAACGAAGAAGCAAATGGCCCAAAGAGGAAAACAGTGCTAAAATTGGCGATATCATAGAACCAACCATTATACAAATTTTATTTTTAACCTTCTTGTATCATAACACCCTTTGGTACAAAACAGTCAGGATATTATTTTACGGTATTTATGAAAACCTTAAGATGATTTGATAGAGGTAGCACTCAGATTGAACGTCAGTGATAGTATCTAGTAATTTAGACACAACCAATTATTGACCAAAATTCAGGCTAAACATATTATGAGGTCACTTGTTTTTTTTAGCAATATTTTTTTTGTTGTTGAAATATCAAGATATTATTTTACAGTATTTATGGGTACCTTGAGAAGAATTGAACGCGGTATGACTCAATAAAATGACATCACAATATCTTGAATCTAAATTTTGATCAATACTTTTTTTAATACTCATTGATTTTTAAATATTTAATCTTTAAAGTTAATAGTCTTAATTTTTAATTAGCTTGAATTTAGAACTACTGTGCAACTGTAAAAATAAATAGTTTGGTTGATTAAAATTTATTTTTCGAAAAGTTTATGATGGATTCCCATTTTATTGCAAATTCACACTCTAGTCCATTACCAATCCTTTACATTTATAGTTACATTATAAATCAGGGCGAAAGTAATTTTTATGTTTTGGATTTAATTAAATAAAACCATTACATATTGTTGCAAAAACTATGCTCTGCTCATAAAAAAAATGGCAGAGCTTTAACTAAACAGTAAACCGTATTTATAATATATATATATATATATATATATATATATATATATATATATATATATATATATATATATATATATAAATAATGAAAAACATTTTCCAAAAGTGAAATATAACATTTCGATCTCATATTTCATGTTGATGTTTGAGTTGCATTTTTATACATAATGTATGCAATGTGCATGAAAAGACAGGATACCATCGATTTACTTGTTCCCTTTTAAATTTCCTATAATCTCCCGAAATAGCTTTCTATTGCCGTTGTATTTCTATATTGCACTATATACTATACAAGACATTTAGGCGTAATTTTTTGTCTGTTGTGCAGGCCATCCAATAACGTCGTAAATTGATGTTGACCTGTATATTTATACTCATATATACATTTCAATGCTGTTTCCACATACATAAATATTTTACCACTGTTGTTGTTTTAATTATATATGAAAATATTTTGTGTTGTTCCTGGATTTCCATTAACTAAGTTAACAAAAACAAAAAAAATAAAAATAAACAAAAATCGAGCTTTTTGTATTTTGAGATAATTTTCCCTACATTCATATATCCTCAAAGCACTGTTTTTGTGTGTATGTATGTCTGTATATTAAAGTGTACAGTATGATCCGACAAACACTTTAAAACGGAATGACATAAAAATTATGCAAAAAGTGAACGTTTTAATTTTTTTGAAATGATGGTATTATATTTTGTTTTTGGTTTTAATGGATAAGGGTCACTGGATTTTATTTATTGATATAGGTTGTGACCACTCAAACTAAAGGTAATTATAAGGCAGACACTTTTTGAAAAAAATATTTAAAATCGATCAAAGGGTTAAGGAAATATTTCATTAAATGTATGACGATACTTTGTATTTTATATTTTGAACCTTTATCATATGTTCCGAGGTAGCCAACAATTACTTTATAAGACAAGTATGTAATTACTTCTAAAGTGTTGTTAATTTAGATTGATAATATTCCATTAGATACTAGTTAGAAAAAAGTCTTTGACATTGATCAATCAGATAAATTTGCCTCTGTGAGTCGCAGCTTAACTATCGACTCACGATATCTCAGTCTTCTGGTGGTCGATTAGCCATCATAAATCATCATTGTAAAGCATCCGGTTAGTTTTGCAAAGCATAACTTTTTAATTTGGCCACCAGTTCCAGGGCATCATTTCTGCATATTACGTGTAAAATTTAGCGATGTGTATTTATAACTTATGGTTATGACATAAGCTGAATCAGGAGTACTATTATTTTTCAAATGCTCTGGCCTACTTTAAGTAGTTCGGAATTGGTTCACACCATGAAACTGTGGTGGTTTCTTCATTAGCTTCTAATGTTTCAGTAGCCCCGAAGTGTATAAATACCATCACGTCTGCAATGAAACAAAATGGAATGAATCATTAATGGATTTCATTAATGGAATGAATTTATTGTAACTTACCTTTTCTGTTGTTTACAATATTCATATGACAGATGAATATTTAAAGATTTACGCCATCTATGATCAATTTAAATCATAGATGATCAGTTGCCACTGTACTTTTCTACCAACCAACACTTTAAGATTTAACAACATTTGGCTACAAACGATAGCTGCCGATCATAAATTTGTTCTTATGTATCGTAACAATTTCAAATTGTGTGAAGATGATTCGTGTGGGAGTAAGAACGGAAAAAAGGAAACAAGATAGTAAGGCAGCTCCAATGGTACCACAGACCGCAATAAATGCCAACGAGAATTTCTCAGCGGTGTCGATAAAACTGCCTGTGTTTTGGACGGACAGACCGGTTGTTTGGTTCACCCAAGCTGAGATCCAGTTCGGGATTCGAAAAATAGTCAGCGACATTACTAAGTTTGAATATGTGGTAAGTCCTTGTCTAGAGAGGTGGTTAAGTTAGTCGTCAATATTATCGAGTCACCATCCGAGAATATCGGATGTAATGAAAACACCATAGTTTTATCGGTTTATGGTTAGTTCCGCTGATCCTACAAAGCAAGTTAGATTTACTCAAAAAACTCTTTCTAGCTGACCAGATTTGAAAAGTTTCAAATCCGTCAGTATTATCTGCCATCCAAATTAACACCTAGCCATTTTCGTTGGGTTCAGAAGCTACAAACCCGTAGCTGATTTTATTGATCAGGTCCAATCTGTTCCAAAACATCCAATAGGTGAATTGGACAAGATGATCAAAAGTATATGTAAAGAGGTCTACGATTTGAAACGAAAAGTCTGAGAATTACGCTCTTCAAGTTCAGGTCAGAATAGTTTTCGGCGAAGATCAAAGTTTCGTTTTAAAGTGTTTGCTCATCACGTCGCTTATTTATCCGAGACCCAGGTTCGTAAGGCATGATATGTTTGCCATTTAGTCGGAGCATTTAAAGAAATTTCATACACGTTTTTACCGTTGCCAATGTCAATCGTCCTATTTCGTAAGCAAATTTCGTAAGCAAATATGGTGAAGCTGGGGATCAATCGTTCTTCGTCTTCTGCAGTTTTCTTGCATATGGTAGCATATGGTATCATATGGTGGCATATGACTTTGCATATGTCTGAATTTCATGACCATACCCATCCGGTGTCCCATACGGCAGAAAATTATACTTTCGAAACTGCTATCACGACACAATTTGGTCTATTTGTATTCGTGAGAATACAATTTGGATTGCATGGTGCAGTACAAACTTTCCAAAGATTTTGGTTGCTAGTCGTACTCGAGAGGGTAACTTAAAACACCGTGACGAATGATTCCGCCAACTAACATAATATGGACTGAACATAAATTGATTGAAAAGTGTTTTTAGAGTGTACCAGCTGGATTTTTAAAGCCACAAGTTACAATCACAAGGAATCTACCCATCATAACATAAAACCAAAGCCATAAAACTTTCTCAACACCCACGACCCTTCTTTAAATTCAACGATTCATACTACCATCAATTCGTAACAAAACTCGCCGAAACCCATGCGTACTTGGCCACGTTAAGTAAGAAGCCATCAATTTTTACTTGTCTCGACGATATATTCCAAGAGAATGTCGAAAGAGCAAAAAATGAAGTTCGCTAAAACAACGATTTTGGTCCACTCTGATGAAAATTGCTTAGTATAACTTGACAACCGTACTGCAATAAAAAAGCCCCAGGTGTGGACGTGCAGCCATTGAAAAATATTCGTCATTTGATACGGAACTTTTAATTACATTTGATAGGGGGCGCTTACAGTGTTTATGGAGCACAAGACAAGTGTATGCAATATAGTTATGCAATATAGTTAATGCAATATCTTGAAAAACTGGGTGAAAAACTGGTTTGAAGAAACCCTTGACTACGCTATCCTCTAGGGACAGCGAAACAATGGGGAACTAGCGAAATTAATAAAAAAATAAGTAAGCGAGGTCAGAATTAGTAATGTGAGGATGGAGTTGGTACAAGTACCTGCAACGGACAACAAACTATGGTGTGAAATGTCCATGAAGAAACCACACCCGTTCGTACCACATAAATTGAGAAAGAGGATTTTCAAGAACATTTACGAAATTTCTCATCCAGAAATACAAACTATTTTTCAGCTGATCGCTTCATGCGGGTTTTGGCCAGCGATTATTAAAAAAACTAAATGGTTGGACAAAAGAGAGTCATCAATGTCAATGATCCAAGGTAGATCGCCCTTACAAAGGCATGCCCTGCCCTCTATACGTTTCGGACATATACATATTGATCTCGTTGGGCCATTGCCGCCGTCGAAAGGTTTCTCGTAGTTGATAACAATTATCGATAGATTTACGAGACGACCGAAAGCCTACCCTATTCGTGATATGACTGCGCTGAGAAATACGAATACTTTGGTCAATAACTTGGACTCAGGATATGGAGTTTCTTCTATAGTCACAACAAACAGAGAAACGCAATTTGAATAGCGCCTTTTCCGAGAATTAACAAAACTCCTAGGAAGCTACTGTATTCGTATTACCACCTACTAAATGACCGCAAAGTAATAGATTAGTCAAGCACCTGCATCGCGCTTTAATGGTTGCCATCGTAACTTGAGATAGTGTAAAATAGACCGAGGAGTTTCCCATTATCCTTCAATGATCTGAGAGTTGTGGAAACCATACGAAGAACCTCTGATGCATTTATTAGAGTCGAACAATCCATCCGAAGTATATTACCAGCAAACAACCGTACCAGATAGCAACGTGTGATTTCTGGTCAAACTACCGTTCACATAGATCCACGATTATTATTAGGCAGCGTGCCAACAGCACCATGCTATGTTCGAAGCTAGTAGTAGCACCTAGCACCAATTTAAGTATCGTTTTCGATGCGTCATGCAAATTCTCGTACATCTCGAAGGTACCGAGCATTTTCTGTGGGCTAAATAAAATTACGTTTAAGATTTTTTACTGCCTGCTTGCCGGTCGTTGGCATGGTTATCCTTTCCTTGTTTCACTTCTATTTTGTTTTTTGAATTCAAGTACGCGTGAACGTGGTGTTGTGCATGGACTTTTTATCTCTTTAGTCATCTTTGGATAAAACCTTGCTTGTACATCGATTGTTTTGTGTTCGAATTAGACTCAATGACCATATTTTTCTTTTCTGGCATAAAGCTTACTGTCCTACGAATCATACTGTAGCTAAACGAAAAATAATTTTTTTGAGTCTAACCACATTGTATGCGGTTTATGGTATCGAGTATTATAAGCAACTATAATAACTTCGTTAAGTTTTGAATAGTTTTGGTGTGTACATATAGTATTTGCCTAGGCTGTATATATTATCTGTTTGATGTCTGTCTGATCAAACCGCACAATTTATTTTCGTTTCACTTGAGTACTATATATCGTGCGGTTACGAGTTAGAGTATTGTATCCAGCACCATCAGCACCTCAGACTCATCTCGCGCTATTCATCAAAAAGTCAAAATTTACAATGAAACCTAATTAATGTTATTTTTATGTTTACAACAACAACAAATCCAAATGACTCGATGCTGTATACCGGATTGTATATACATTTTAGCATATTTTCGGTTTGCATGCGGGGAAAAACCATAAAACGAAACTTTGAAATCAAATTAAAATAATTTTCTGTAATTCAGCCTCCCGCCTCCCCCTTCAATATCCACCCGCATGATACATTTAAATGTAACAAATAATTTTTTATCTTAATTTTTGGTATATAGACGAATCGAATTTTTTCTAAAAACTTTTTTGTCGTTGTTGGATTTTATTCGGCTCTAAATGAACGCAAAGTATTTTGCCGTATTTTGAAACTTTTGGTTTATTGTTCCCAAAAGATGTTTCTTTTTTTATTTTTTTTATTTTATATGCTCAGCTCAACATAATCTCGAATACATAGGAAATATGACGATATAAATTGATGTCGTAAAAAAATTAGATGATGATGGAGATACTCCGATGTATAAATGTAGGACATAAATTTGTCAAGAATTTGATACTTTTAATGTGTTTGGTGGCAGTATGGGAGGATGAGTATTTGGGTGGTAAAGTTTGGTTTTTCACAAAGATGCAGAATTATGTTATAAACGAGATTTGACCTGTATCAGAACCACGGATTGAATCTCTGTGCAATGTAACTGAGTTTCGAAGTTGGAGATTACACATAGTCCTCGGCCTTCATGGCCTGATTGGATGATCATCTACTTGTTTCAATACTAGCTTATTTTCCCTAGCGATAAAAAACTTATAGCCATCATCAGGTGCGTCTCCGAATGACAGGTAAAAGAATGCAGCTACACATGGAGAGTAGGATGGAAATAAAATACCTTCGTTGAACACCTCCAAGATAATATGCAATACAAACAACAACATAAAATAACTACCCCGTAGGTGGTACTTCAGTCAATCAGTTGTAAAATCAATTCTATTCAGATGCTGGCTCTATGGATTCCGGGAAGGGCCAAATATTGCATAACAAAGTAAAGAAAAGTTAATGAAATTTTATATTGCAAACAGCCGAATCTAGTGAAATATCTGTACACCAAGGAAAAGATAATATGGATTATGGGTGGTTACAGCAATTGGTGTAGTCATTTGCCAAGCTGAGCGAGGAAATTGAGTATCTAAAACAAAAATAAAAAAAAAATAATAACCGAGGTACAAAATGAATTAGTGCAATACAGAAATTTAATTAGTACAATGATACAAGGATGAATTAGATAAGGAGATGGGACTATGTATCCTAAAGCAAAAATTAAATACTGCTCAGGAAGATTAAAAAAACAGAACCATGAATCAACTGGAACCTACCAAGAACACTGCTCTAAGACTGGTTCAACCGAAAGAAAAGTCACCACCATCAGTAAATGGTGTGAGTGTATCTGGTTACATACACAGGTTTGCATCAATTTTGTTCCAATAAAAAAGTAATAGAATATTTAAAAAATAAAGGTCTTAAAATATTTGAGAATAAAAAATGACGGAGGACCCTAAACCTTTAGATAAAGGGGACCTTCCTGATGAAGGGGTTCTTACTAAAAAAATACAATCAGGACCATCGGGAATTTAATATGATCCCGAAGGTACTTCTGCAGATGTTTTTGCGAAATTTGTGCAATGATTACGTCCCTTGACCAAATCTGCAATATGTTTGCCAATTACAGGCCAACATGCTTAGCTGCTTTCAATTGTTTTCTTGCGGTTTATATTTTGAGGTGTTTTATGCAGTTGATATGTTAAATGAAATTACAATTCTATTCTCGAACATTATGCGGTGATTGTGGTCGTTTTAAAAATGCCCAGACATTCGCACTGGTAATTATTTTTTAACTTAAAAATTTAGAATGGCTGTAACGGATACCTGATTGAAGTATTTCACTTTGTCGAGTAAAACTGATACTCATTAAATGTGTAATTGGCAAATGAGTAATTTTATTTACCTGTTAATTTCACAGATAAACATGTAACTGAAGTGAGGTTATGATTTATGTAACGGTCATCTAGTTTCACTTGTCCACTTATTTGTAGTAACACATTGTCTTCGTAACCAAATGTATCTGCCGAGACGCACTTAATGTTGAAATCATGTAAAGCAGGCTAACTTTCCAAGTCAAATTCACATTCTAGAAAGGATTTCCCTTCTATTGGAACCTCTCTTGCAAGTTTTTATCTTATTTTACTATCAGCACTTCTCTCCCGTCATTTCTGTAGTTGCGGCCATACCTATAAATTATCATCAAAGTCACATTTTTTTTTTTTTTTTTTAATTACTGCCAATGGCTTCGTTCTTGAATCTTTCTTTATCTGCAATTAACAAGAAGTGTGCAAAAATTACAATCTAATATATCTTATACTATGCCCTAACCTATATGTTAGTACTTATATTGGTATGCGTATTAATTAATTTGTTGAAAAATGAGTTAGCTTGCCTAAGGTTAAATGATGTTTATAGTTTCATTAAATCTAGTGGGTCTGTTCTGTGAAGACGTCTATATTTTGGCTGCCTTAGTAGTTCCTCTGCTAATTTATTTGGATGAGTTTCCAATTTTGAATGGTACTTCAAACTGTTTGCTTTTATCATCTGTTTTACCGTTTTAATCTCTAAGTCCCCGTGGAAGTTATCATTTCGAATATACCAAGCAGAATTTGTAATACTACGTAGTATTTTTGATTGCGTGCGTTGTAAAAGGTGTATATTCGATGCGCTGGTCGAGCCTCATAGTTGAATTCCATATGTCCAAATGGGGATTAGGACCGCCTTGTATAGTAGAACTTTGCAGTCTAGGGACCGTTTTGATCTTCTTCCAATGAGCATTTTGGAGAATTTTATTTTTATTTGTTTGCATTTTGTTTCAATGTGCTTTCTCCAAGTCAACCTTCTATCAAGATGAAGACCCAGGTATTTGACATTTGTTTGTTGAGGAATCGTGACATTATTTAATTTAACCGATGGGCATGTTCGTTTATTCAGTGTAAACGTTATGTGCGCCGATTTGTTTTCATTCGCTTTTATGCACCACTTTTTTTGCCAGTCTTCAATTTTGTTTATGTGATCTTGTTGATCTCTTGATGCTGTTTGTGGATTTTTATGTGAATACATAATAGCAGTGTCATCAGCAAATGTTGGTGTGATCACATTTTCAGTGACTGGTAGATCAGCTTTGTATAACAAGTAAATCACTGGTCCGAATACGCTTCCTTGTTGAACCCATGCGTTTATCAGATTTAGTTCGGTAGTGGCTTTATTTTTGATTAACCTGAAATTTTCTTTCGAACAGGTAATTTTCAAGAATTGCATGAAACTTGTTTAGGAGCAGAGTTTTTATTTTGTGTATCAGACTACACTTTGTCAAAAGCTTGTGCAATATCCAGAAAAACGGTGGAACAGTATTTTTTTCCTCTAGAGCTAGTTTAACTGCGTTTACAACTCTATGCACCTCTACAGTACTATGCTGTTCACGAAACCCAAACTGATGGTCTGGTATAATGTGCTCTGCAGATATTATTGGTTTTAATTTTTTTAGTAATATTTTTTCAAAAAGTTTTGAAACTGTCGGAAGAAGACTTATCGGCCTGTATGACGCAACTTGCGTTTCTTCATTTTTAGGGAGATATCTACATCTTAATTCTTTAATCATTTTTCCGGTAATTAAATCATGTCCTGGAGCTTTCTTTGGGTGTATACTTTTAATAGTAATTTTAATACTTTTCCACTTAAATTTTATAGGATTTACGATATAATCAACCTTTTCATAATCCGGCAGTATACTAGCACTTGCTCATTTGGTGTCAATACTTTTTTTAAGTGGTTGGAGAAAACATTAGCCTTTTCAATGTCACTTCTAGCCCAGTGGTCATCAAGATGTCTGATTGGTAAATTTAACAGGGCTGGCCTTCTCAATTTTTTTGTTGCCTTCCATAGTGAGTAATCCGTTTTTTTCGTTGCTGAGAGTACACTCAGGTAATTTTGTATTCCTTGATCTGCCTCCTCTACCAAAGCTCAGTTTAAAGCTTTAATAGCTTTATTTAATTTCTTTTTGAATAGTGAAGGCTTTTGGTGCTGCCAATGCCGGCGTATTTTCTGCTTTTCTTGAATTAACTGCTGAATGTGAGTATTGGCCTATTGACTCTATCAGAGCTAATAACACCAGGTATAGCCTTTTTTGCAGCGAATCCCATTATTTGAATTACATTTTTTGTTGCTAACTCAATATATTCTGGTGTCGACAGAGGGATGTCCAGTTGACAGTTCTGTTCAATGACATTTCTATATTTATCCCATTTAGTAAATTTGCTTGTATCTATAGGTGGGTCAATTTGTAAAGCATCGGTACTCAATTTGACTATAATTGGAGTGATCAGATGATAGGTCATAACAATCGTCTACTTGAGCATTGGTGCAGGCGATTCCTTTTGTTACACATAAGTCTATAAGGTCAGGTATTTTTTTCTATCTATAGGCCAGTAAGTAGGGTGTTGAGAAGATAAGAAACCTAGATTTTCTTGGAGAATTGCTTTATAAAGTTGTTTACCTTTAAGTGAAGTCAGTCTCGAACCCTATTGTAAATGTTTAGCATTGTAATCGCCTCTTGCGAGAAATTTTATGCCCAGCTGATTAAAATAATCAGTAAATTGCTGCTTTTTAATTGCGTGTTTAGGCGGGCAGTACTCGGCAGAAATTACACAATTAACAGACCATTCTTCTAGGCAGAATGTGATCCTTATCATATTTGTTTAGTTCATAGTGCTTTATTGTTTTTTTGATTAAAATTGCAGTGCCGCCTTGTGCTTTTCCATCCGGATGTTTGGTGTCACAAACTGAATAGCCATTAATTTAAAAAAATGTTTTAGTCGTAAAGTGTGTTTCTGATACAATCATAATATCGATATTTTGATCATTGAGGAAAGTTTTGTATTTCAGCTTTGTGTTGTGAAAGGCCATTTGCATTCCATACAGCTAAAGTCACTTTGAAAATTTTTAATACGCATGTTCCATACAATGTTTGTAAATTGGTTGAATAATCGTGTGGTCAACATAGCTAAAAATGTTGTTTAATTTTAACTGGTAATTTACCATAGCGAGCCAAAAGTGATAGCTTATCTGATGATAAGTTTGGTTCTTGAACTTCAACCAAACTTTTGCCAATCAAAAAATTACCAGGTGTCGAAACATCTAACATATCTTTACCAGTTTTGCATATATAGGTCTCGAATTCATTATGGCTCATAATCTTGAATTTTTTAAACCAATTCAACTATTGTTTCAACTTATTTGCTACTCCTACGTAGTTTAATCTATTGTCGCTATGTTTGACAATATCTTGCTAGCCAACTCGATGTAAACAGCTTTGATGCTAAGACTAATAAAAATGAACTTGCGTTTATATAGGTATTAGGTAATGTCGATGCATTAGTTGAACTTATTAGTTGAATGGCCTGCAGTCCACTCCAACAGTAGGTAAGTCATACATTACTTGTTACACCAGATTTAGGTTATATCTGATACATTCGATGCAACTATGGATTATCTGCCATGCGATTTCTTTTGCTCGTATGATTCAGTATCATGCAGCCATTCAATACGATAACCCAAGAAAATTGCCTTTAAAATCAGTGCCATAGGAGGCACGATTATCGGATGCATACTTCAAATTAATACTGATTTTGAACATACCTTATATTGGTTAGTTAATTCAGAATATCAAATTGTATCTTTAGTTTGAGATGGTCTACGTAGCGCTGCATATATGATGGTGGTATCCTTTTTAATATTTTAAACGAACTGTATCTCATTAGAGGACCCCGACAAAACCATTTATAGTGTTCATCAATACTTTCACGTTTTGCCTGTAATATATCTGCACCTTTCCACCATATGCAGCTTCGGCCAACGGAATCCATTAAGGTTATTCCTTGTGACGCACAATCTGCTGCATTAACTCTGGAAGGAACATGACGTCGCATTTGCGTAAAAATTATTCTATGATTGCAGAAGTTCTCACCATAATATCGTCTGAACTATTTTTATGTTGTCCCATGCATTCTTAATGGTGTTAACCAGCCCGGTTATTAAAACTGTTCCCAATAACTCCAATAAGGATAAACTTGTTTTTTTTTTAATGGGCATTTAACTCCTTTCAGCCGTTGAAAGCTCCAGGTGGGGATGGAATCTTCCCAACCCTCCTTCAAATAGGCTTAAACTTGATTGCCCCTGCTATAGTAGCCTAATTTAGAACTAGCTTCAATTTGGGCCACATACCACAGGCTTGGAGCCAAGCCAATATAGCTTTTATCCCAAAGCTAGGCAATTGGCCAAGTGAAATACTTTAGTCCTTTCTACCTATCAGTCTTACTTCGTTTATTCTCAAAACTGTGCACTTTTTGGAATATTAAGAGAACTTTTGACAATACAGGATATGACTCAATTGCTAGGTTAATCAGGCATAAAGGTATTGACGACTCGACTAACCACTGGATTAGTTCCATGTTGGTTAGTAGGAAAATTACAAACAAACTAGGTAATGAGTCAGTCACAATTTCGGCAATAAAGGGGTGTCCGCAAGGTGGTGTCCTGTCACCTTTGACGAATTACATGATGAGCTACATCTACTCTGTTATTACACCATTGGTTATGCGAACGATCTGGTTATCATCTGGAATGTACGATGTCTGCCAGCATGCAACTGGTCTTGCTTGTTATTTTACATTTGTGCATTAAAGAGGGCCGTTCGATAAACTCTAGCAAAACAGTACCGTTGCCTTTTAGTTCAGTCAGTTGAAATGATATTACTATCGGATACTCAAATGAAGTTAAATATCTGGGTGTTATCCTAGATAAGAAACTGAATTGAAACTCTCATATCAAATCAACTACCGAAAGCGGAGACAGAGCCATGTAGGTAGTAAGGCGTATATTCGGTAGGACTTGGTGCCTCAGCTCAAAAATGATTTACTGGGTGTAAATCATTATAGTGAGGCCAATTGTAACCCATGGCTCCATAGTTTGGTGGCCTAAGGTATAGCAAAAAGTTATTATGATCAAGATCACCTTATTGCAGAGGCTAGCATGTCTCGGAATTACAGGCGCTATAAACACTTGCCCTACGGCGGCAATAAAAGCCATCATTGGACTCACTCTACTTAATATTTACGTCAAAAAACCAGCTAGATTACAGCTGGTGAATCAATATAATCATGATGATTATATGGGTCATTTGGACATTTGAATGAACTTTCCTAGATAGAAAAGACTGGGATACTGGTGGGCCTCCTATGGAACCTAACAGCCTAATCTGGTTCACAGATGGATTAAAAATAGAAGGTGGAGTTGGCATTGGTGTCGTTGGACCCAACCACAAAATATCGAAATCACTGGAAATCCCTAGTGTTTTTCCCGAAATTCACACCAGCGAAAATTGCGTCTCAACTATTATGACTAAAGGTTTTAAATGCGCCTCCATATACATTTTCTTCCATAGCCAAGGAGCATTGAAAGCATTGACTTCTAACTGCCTGGGTCCTAAGCCGGTTAAAATTTGTTTTAAATTGCTGCAGTCGCTCCTTCTTGACAAAACAAAATTAGGTTGTGATGGGTACATGGGGCTAGTCGACTACACTCATTGGCCCTGAGTCTTTCTGTGGCATCCCGTGGGCTTCTGTAACCAACACTAATAGTAAATGGGAAAAAACTTAGCACTTGGTCTATTGGAAATGTACTCCTGGCCTTAGACAAGCCAAATCTTTGATTAGACCATTTCATCATAAGGGATTGGCGGTCAATTTCAGTAAAGGAAAAATCAGGAAACAAATGAGTTTTCTTTCAGGTCACTGTAACCTGAGATATCATTTAAATAAAATAAACCTGTCTACAGAAACGAAGTACCAACTCAGTTCAGAAGAGATACAAATCACATAAAGTGTCCCAGTAAGAATTTCAGATTTAAAAATTTAATAAAACAAAAACGGCTTAATATATTTCCTAATTTATTTTTTTGTTTGAGTGACAGTACAATCCTCCTGGTTATTTGTGGAAAATGATCTCAATCAAATGGAAGCCGCGGCTGGCCTTGGGGTACTCCATCCGGTTGGTTCAGTTTCTGAGCACATTTTGGATTGTGTGCGGATCTATTTCGGCAATGATTGCTTCAATATCAGCTTTCAAATGCTCAATTGTTTGTGAACTGTTCGTATAGCACTTGTCCTTCACCTCACAAATAAAAATCCAAAGACGTCAAATCACAGCTCCTTGCCGGCCAATTTGCGTCTCCATTTTGACTGATAATGGGGATATCGAATTTTTAACGCAGTTTCACTATTGAACCAAAGGTGGTCAAACTGATAACAAGATATGGCCAAAAAACATATGTTAAAATGTGGCGGTAATTGATTCCATTAACGGTAACGGCCGCGCCGGCCGGGATGATTTTTTAAGTCTTTGTTGTGGAAGTAAATTTCCAAAATTTTTCATTTTTGTTAAATCGTTAGGCCGACTCATTTCGTCAACTAGAAATAATATACTGAGTTTCTGGCAAAGAAAGAATGACATTAGTGTTGCCAGAGCCAAAATAACCGATATGTCAAAATTTAACTGGTTATTGGGACACCCTATACTATGTGAGTGTGTTGCTCCGTGTACTGAGGTGGTTTCATTTTGAAGAAAGGTATTTAACCCCGGAGAAATGTAAATTGGCCTCTCCAAGCTCTTGGACTAATAAACTCAATAGCACAAAATATATTTTAACTCACAGTGCTGGCTGTTTTTGGGTAGGGGAAAAAATCTCCTCGGATACTGAAACTTTTTTACCACCGGGTAATCTTAAGATTACCCCGCCAGTTGAGATAAAACTTTCAAAACTAAATCCTTAATGAGTTTTCCTTAATACAAAACAAAACCACCTTTCCATAACGTTTAAATTGGATTCGAGTTACAAAACTTTATAGTAGCAATCCACTTTACTGTCACACACATTATTTTGTTCTTGTAACGCGATGGCATAAGAAAATCGTAATTTATCATCGTCGGCAATCGTTCACCTAAAACTTTACAGCGCACACAAAATCAATCATATATTACGTCACCGTCGTCATCATGTCAACATACGATGATTCGATAGAAATAAATCAATTAGATAAAGCGATTCAAAATTGTACAAAATTGGAAAATGATTTGGATACGATTTTACGCGATTTGAAACGTTTAAATATGCGACACAATCCCGAATGGTATTTTAATGTGCATACAATTAAATCGGACGATTTGAACGAACTGGAAGATGGTCTATTGAACGATTCGCGTTTACTAATGAACTCGTTTGATTCGTCACATTATGATGAGTACGATTTGACGAGTACGATCACAAGTTATAGTGTAACGATAAATGAAAGTCGAGGTACAAGTCGTTTAAATTTATCGAGGGATACACAAATGTCATCGGTCGCTGGTTCGATAACATTTGATCGTACCCTAAACGATATCAATCAAATTTATAGTGAGTTAAATACGAAAATGATTAAGTTGAAGAGGTCGTGCGAAACGCCAATCAATTGTATTAAAGTGGTGAAAAATCGGATGAACTTTCAAAACTATAATGGTCCGGTGCCACTGAAATCGGATGAAATGGCGGGTACTGAACGTTTCAGCGGTAGTAAACCGAATTTGAAGAGTGGTCGACGTAGGAATCGGCCTAAATCTATACATACGATAACGAACGTTTTGTCTCACTAATGACGCAAATTATATACAGTAAAGTGTAGTGTGGAAAATTTGATTTAAAATAAAAATGAAAAGCTCCCTCACCAACTTTTTTGTTTTTCTTTTTCTTTCGAAAATTTAAATAATTCAAAAACGAACGCCATACATCTGTATTATAGTACTTGATTTTTCATTTCAATTTTCATTGTTTTCCATCGTCTAGATATTATTATTGTGTGTGTGTGTATACGGTGTAGATCTGTGTATTTACTTTTATTATTTGTTGTAGCCAAATTTTTTTTGTCTTTCTCAAGAATTTTTTACATTTTCATTTTCACTTTTTTTTTTTTTGTTTGCTCTCGTTGTTTTTCATGATATTTTTGCAATATCAATTTTCCCAGTTATGCTTTTTAAATAAGCTATAATCTTGTATAAAGTATAACTGAAAAAGCCGTAATCTAATGAAAATGTTTGTTATGGAAAACGAAATTGTTTATGTTTGCGTGCTGTGTGTGTGTATGTATATAACCCTATATTCACTCGTACACTTATTTAACAGGTAAGATATGTACCTATATGTACATATCAGTAAATAAGATAACATTTTTTTGGTTATTGATCAGTATGATAAATGATGTGTTTGGCTGTAAGTGAGTTGTGAGTTTATTAAATTTGATTGAATTGATTTTGGGTGTTGGGTGTGTCGCAATAGGGTTGGGATTGATTGTCTATAGCCATGACTGCCATAGTTTATGTTCCAAATTTGTAACTATGTAGAAACCACCAAATGTTTCTAGTATACCTCCAAATGGTAACACCCGGGCAACGATGGAATACTCTTCGGCTAAATACTAGAGGTGAGTGCAATTAATACACTATAAAAATGCAATGAGTGTAACAAACAAGGAAATAATTACCCCAGGTGGTATACTTGATGCTCAGGGAAATCCACTCTCTTCGGAGATCGGTCTCACGGATTCTGGGGGATAATCAATCATTGCTATACTATAATTATAACAACGATATTTCATACAAGGATATTTTATATCCATTCCAAAGGAGTCAGAAGTTAACTCGATCTCCTACAAAAGTCACTAGCCCCTTTTTGGAACACAACATCAAATTAGTGCAACAAAAGGAGCCAATCGTCCTGAAAAATAAGGAAAACCCGAAAAACGAGCTGTTGCAAGAGAACTGCAATCGTTCTTTAACTGAGAAAAAACTGTACAGTGAATTGTGCAAAGCCAATAGTGCATTGGTCGATTCCACAAATATAAATAAGCAACTGAATCAAACAATTGCATGGATTCAGGAGTGAATAAAAGTTCTAGAAAACGAAGATAGTACTCTTGAATCAAAAGAAGTCTATAACCAAAAGACGAATATAATAACAACAGCTGTGCAAGAGTACCATACAGATGAAGAAAAACTAGCTAGGGAAACGGAATTTGTAAGAGTTATAAATTGAAGGAACGAAAAGAAACGAAATAATACTCCATCTCCGCTTCAATTACAACTGAATGTTCCAAACGTTATAACAAAAAAGCCACAGAAACTAGCTCAACCCCCAGGTGGTCTTGGAAACAGAAAAAATCGACATATGTCTTATCATGGAACTTCACTTTACTAGACAATCAAATATTAAATTTAAAAATAATCAAGTATATAAAACCAATCTCTCAGAAAACACTGCTAAAGGAGGTAGCGTTGTTATAATTAGAAATAATATCCACCATTACGAAGAGCTGAAATATGAAATAGTTGAAATACAAGCAACTGTTGTTAACGTCAAAACGAAAAATAATTATGTTAGTGTTTACTGCCCTCCAAAACATGCGCTAAAAGAAGAAGATAAGAAGAATTCTTCAGTAAACTAGGAAAAAGATACATAATTGGAGGAGATTTTAATGCAAAAAATGTCCATTGGGGTTCTAGGCTAACATCGACTAAAGGTAAAGAACTGCTTATAGCTGTCAGAAAATGCGGTAGTGAAACCTTGTCAACTGGAAAACCAACCTACTGGCCTACAGATCAAAACAAAATACCAGACTTAAATGATTTTTTTATAATCAAAAATATATCAATGAACTATATACAAGTAGATGAAAGTCGAGACCTAAACTCGGACCATTCTCCTATACTTTTGACATTAAGGAAAAAAAATATTCAAAAAGAAAGAAATCCAAGCCTAATAAATAAATGCACTTGTTGGAAATACCTTATGCAGTCCTTAGAAGAAAAAATTAACCTACAGGTTCCATTAAAAAGCGAGGAGCAAATAGAAAACGAAGTTCAAAAATTTGTAAATAATATACAACAATCAGCCTGGGAAAGTACCCCAAAAATTAAATATAAAATAAAAAGAAACAAGTACCCTAAAGAAATTAGAGAACTCTTGGCAGAAAAAAGAAGTGCGAGAAGAATATGACAGCAAACAAGAGTCACTCAATATAAAACTAAGTTAAGCAATTTAACTCAACAGTTAAGAAGGGAAATCCAAAAAGTAAAAGATGAGTCAATCAGTAACTGTTAAAAAAACTAACTAATGATAGCAGGACTGATTATTCACTTTGGAAAGCTACCAACAAAATAAAAAGACCAACAATGAACCCTCCAATACAAATAAAAGGGGGGAAATGGGCTCGAAATAACGAAAATAAACTTCAATTTTTCGCGGAGCACTTCCAAAAGAAAGGGAAGAAATTCTATTGACTTCACCAAAAAAAGTCATGCATTAGATAAAATTCAATATGAATTCGAAAAAAGCTCCTGGTTATGATCTTATTACTACAGAAATTTTAAAAGAACTACCAAGGACGGCTCAAGTTAAGCTTACTTATCTTATCAATGCAGCATATAGAAATGTATGCCCAGTTTGTGGAAAATTGCGGAAGTAATAATGATATCAAAACCTGGAAAACCACCATACGAAACTTCATCTTATAGACCAATCTCGTTGTTGCCAGTTATGTCTAAACTCTTTGAGAAACTACTGATTAAAAGTTTAAATCCGATAATCGAAAGGAATAACTTAATCCTAAATTATCAGTTCGGATTTCGTCGTCAACACTCAACAATACAACAAGTACACAGAGTAATCAATGTAATTGAGAAAGCACTTCAAGAGAAAAATATCTGCTCCACGATATTTTTAGACGTGGCGCAAGCTTTTGACAAGGTTTGGCATAAAGGACTTAATCATAAGTTAAGAAACCTCTTACCAATGCAATTCGCTAAAATACTGGAATCATACTTGAAAGATAGATTCTTTAGAATTAAATTTGCTGAAGCTTATTCTGAATTAAAAAAAATAAAAGCAGGTGTACCACAGGGCAGTGTATTAGGACCGATTTCATATATTGTCGATTGGTGATGCACTTGGTGACGTATCGATTTGGCCTGGCGATGCTTCAGTTGGTGATATAATTGTATTTGTATCGTTGTTGTTGTCTGGTATTTCAATAATGGTGTCATATTGAACGGGATCTGGGATAAGTGCCTTTGATCTTTCTAAATGAATAGTATTGCGCCTATATCTCTTGCCTGACTTATTCTCAACGATGACCGAGCGTGAATATATTGTTTTTTCCACTACAGTTGCGGATTTCCATTCTCGTTGACCAGCTGGCATACGCAATTGTTCACCAATTTCCAATGGTTTGAATGGACGTGCTAATTCTCGCGTGACATTATTGATTATTTTTGGCTTTAGTTGTTCTTTTTCAATCGGAATGAAATGTCTGGTATTCCGAATGAATAGGCGTTGACTATGAGAACCAAGTTCATTACTTCTGGGTGTGTTTCGAAGCATTCATAGTGCTTCGTAAATATCAGTGTTATCATGCCAACATTTTTTCAACAAATTTTTCATCGTTTGTACATTCAGCTCGACAAATCCATTTGATCTTGCATAGTATGGACTAGATATGCGGTGATTGAATAACCATTTGGTTGCAGATTGTTTAAATGTATTTGAAGTGAACTGTGGTCCACCATCAGATTCCAAAATTTCCGGTATTCCGTGGGTTGAAAACCATTTTTTCATTTGCAATACTACTTCAGCTGCTGTTGAAGATTCCAATTGATGAAAATCAATGAAACCGGAATAATGATCCGCAATTAGCAAGTATTCTTTCCTTTTGAAATGAAACAAATCTGTCGATACATTTTGGAATGGGTAATCAGGTATTACTTTTTCTAGCAATGGCTCTTTTGTTTTTGATTCTTGTGTACGCTGACATGTTGGACAATTTTTTACAAATTCTTGAATATCCTTTGTTTGACCTACCCTAGTGATTGATTAATACCAGGATGACCTTTATGAACCCAGTTTAGAATTTCATGTATTTCAGCTTGAGGAACGATTACCTTCGAGCCTTTGAATAGTAAACCTTCGTCCCAGCTTTTGGTAATTTCTTTTCATCCTCTGGCCATCCCTTCATAATAATTGATTTTAATAATTTTAATTCCACATCATTGTTGGTTAATTCGACAAAATGTTGCTTCGTTAGATCAGACATTGTAAACACAACAAACACGTTGTATTCCAACTCTTCTTCTTTTGGTTCATCGTTTGTATCAGTGGATGAATCACAGTCGCGACTCAATGCGTCTGCAATTGGTATTTGTGTGATTTTTTTATATACAATAACTGGTGAGTATTGCAGAACATCCCATAATATTCGTTGTAAACGTGCTGGAGCTCAGCACTTGTCTTATTTCTGCTCAGCACTTGTCAGCGCACGTGTTGCATAAGCAACAGGATGATCCTTTTGTAATAGGCATGCTCCTAACGCTTTTGAGCTTGCGTCTTCAGATAATTTTATATCCGAATTTACGTCGTAATAGCTCAAAACTGGTGTGCTTGTAAGTATTTTTAAAATTTTTGAATATGCTTCGTCTTGTTCAGCATGTCAAAACCATGATGTTTCCTTTTGCAATAAAACTCGTATTGGTTCGGTAATATCCGATAGATTCGGTATAAATTTATGCAAATAAGTAATCATTCCTAGTAGTCGTTGCAATTCTTTGACATTCGTTGGTTTTTTCAACTTATAAATGGCTTTTATTTTTTCTGGATCTGCTTCATAACCAGCTGGAGTAAAAATATGTCCTAAAAATTTTACTCGTTCTTTTTCGAATTCACATTTTTTATCGTTGAGTGTAAATCCTGCTTTTTCCAGTCTATTTAGAAGTTTCTTCGTAATTTTCCGTAGCTCTTCTTTCGTTTTAGAAAATATAAATATATTATCCATAGCGATTTCACAATTCCCAATCCCTTCTAATGTTTCGTTCATAACTTGCGAAAACACTTCGGGTGCCGACGATATACCGAATGGTAGACGTAAGTATCTATATCGACCCCATGGCGTGGCCATCACCAAATATTTTGATGTCCTTTCAGTAACAAGAATTTGCCAAAAACCTTTGTTACAATCTAGTTTGGTAAAATATTTCGAGCCATTTACCTTAGATGCTATCTCTTCTACTGTTTTCAAGGGGTAATGGCATCTTTTGATATTCTTATTAAGCTCCGTTGGATCCATACATATACGAATATTTAGATTATTATCGCCTTTTTTAACTATTATCAATGGACTAACTGCTGGTGAGGGTTCTTTTATTGGCTCAATTATTTTCATTTCGACCATTTTATCCAATTCTTCTTTAGCACGATTTTTAAACGCATGTGGGATTCTCCTGGGTGGTATAACCTTAAAATTTGGATTATCAATAAAGTTGATATCATATTCGTATGTATTGCAACGTCCAATTTGTTGAATCTGTTGCACACGAATAACTAACCCCAATTTTTCACACATGTCTCGACCTAATATGGTCATGAGATTACCCTTTACTATTGTAAATTTCACAATAGCTGTTGCTTTGATGATTTACAAATGGTTTTGACTTCACCGAGGACAGGTATTGCACTATTGTTGTAGGTTATGATATGTTTTGTTTTTGAATCCTTTAATTCTAATTTCAATCTTTTTGCGTCTTCGGATGACATCACATTGCATTCTGCACCCGTATCAAGGTTAACCGTGACTATTTTATCACCAGTTTGTAATGTTTCTATCCATTTATCGTCGGATGCTAACTTCTTTATTCTGATAACCGATGCATGAAACTCGTAATTGGCATTATCTACGGACTCATCTTCTTCAGTTGAGTCAGAATCTGTCTCTGACTCTTCGACAGCTGCACCTTTCTTTGATTTATTTTTCTTAATTTTTGATTTTTTCTGTTGATTTACACGACACTTTATTGCTAAATGACCCTTTATACCACATTTTTTCAATTTGATGTTGAATGCTGGGCATTGTTTTCTTCCGTGTTCCTTATCACATCGACCACAATGGAATGTGTCATTTTTCATTTTATTTACCGTAACTGATGTATTCAATTCAGTGATTTCCTGTTGTATTTCATGTATTTCTTTTTCAGCTCTCTAGGCTGCTCTACATATTTTTTTTGCTTTTTCTAGGTCCAAACTATCTTCGACCCAGAGTTTTTGGCGAGTTTGTTCTGATCTGACTCCAACTACTATTTGATCCATTGTGAATTCACAAGCGTCCTCAACTCTATATCCGCAACGTTTCACTTGGCATTGAAGTCTTTGAAAAAAATCTTCAAACCCTTCTGTTTGTTGTTGCTTGATGCGATGAAATTGACACCTTTCGTACGTTTTGTTACGTGATGGTGCAAAATGTGCTGTTAATTTATCAAGTATGATTTTTGTTTCTTTTTTCTCTTCATTAGTACCCCCAAATTGTTTATAACACGTTGAGCTGCTTGACCGAGAGAAGCTAACAGCGTAGCTGCTTGAATTTCTTCTGATTTTTTATTCAACTCAGTTGCAATAGTGTAATATTGAAATGCCTCTTTCCACTCTGTCCATACCTGATTCATGTCCGCATCTTGATTGACGAATAAATGTTTCGGTGGTTTTATGCCTGACGACATTGTAAAGTTGCTTTTCGCAGGCTCCAAAACAAGTGCTTGAAATGATTTGCTTTTCGTTGAATTCACTTTCACTAACTTTTCTCCACGTGGCCTTTTTGGTATTGCTCGTTATACTCTGTAGGTTATGTGTTGCTACGCGATGTCTAAAAAGTAATTTTATGTATTTTATTACTTTTTCCGTAATTTTACTGTGTTCAGACCCCACATCTGACACCATGTAATGGCATAATAGCCATCTAATAAAAGAGTGAGGTGTGTTCGGTATGAATGCTATTTAATAATTGACTAGCTAGTGACTACTATGATACTATGACCAGACAGTTGAAGTTAGTGTTACCATATGTACAGTGGTACACTATGTATAGTGTAACAATATATTTACACTTTATATAACACCGACAAACAAGTTGAACATTTACCTGTTTCAATAAATCGAAAAATAATAGCGTATGCGAACACAGCTAAGTATTATAGCATGACACTGGATGCTAAACTTAGATGGAAGGTCCACGTCAAAAAGAAAAATGAAGAACTAAAACTAAAATATAGAAAAATGCATTGGCTGATTGGCAGATACTCTTCTCTATCGTCATACAATAAGCTGCTACTTTATAAGCAATTACTGAAACCAATATGGACTTATGGTATTGAACTTTGGGGTTGTACAAAACCCAGTAACGTCAATATCATACAAAGGTTTCAGAACAGGATACGATGCACAATGGTACGTCAGAAATAGTGATCTACATAGAGACCTTAAAGTGGACTCCGTTTCAATTGAAATTTAAGGAAACTCGAAGAAAGACTCCAGCAACATGTGAATATAGAGACAATGCAGCTGTTAACCCAACACCAATATTATGCGCAGACTGAAAGAACCAAACCCTTTGAACTGGTTAAATTAAAAAACAGCGGCTTGCTGATTTAGATCCACAATAACGATGTGGTATAAACAACAAATTACCAGAAACTGTGAAACGCCAATGGATGGAGTCATAGATGTACTTATCTTAGTAAATTAATGCTCGAAACAAATTGCTCATTAGTCCAGGAGACTAGATCTTAATAAAATAAAAAATGAATTGATTTAACGGCGTATGGATATGGTTTCAAAATGATATTTTCAGTTATCAAATTTGATAGCAAAACCATGGTTTCAGATTTATGATGATGCATCTAAAATGCTCCGATTTTGGTTCAAAAGCGGACTAAATAAGTGAGACCAAATTTTCTTAGAATATTATTTTCATAGGGTATCAAAACATTACCCTAATTTTTTTAAAAAAGATTACCTCACTATTTTATTAGTTTTCCAATTTTAAAATAAATTGGGGAAAAACTATCCATAAACTACCTTATATAGCTCGTACAAACTTAACAAGATACTGTACAATTTTTATATTTATATAGTGGACCTTATTTACTATGGAATATACATACGAGTACGAAGTACATAAAAATTATTCGAGGTACGTGAATAAACTTAAAAAAATAAAAACAGTAAAGCTTTTTATGGATGAGCTTTTTATATTACAAACATTTTTATTGTGTTCTATTTAAATTGAAAATCGTAAACGTTTTGATAATCGTTTAGGCAAATCATGTATATGTATCGTATGTACATTTACAAGACGATCGGCGACTGTATACTGTCTATAATATACGAAATCATGTACGTGAATTGTACGTTAACATAAACATAACATGATAAATTTTGGTCATATATATGTATATCTATAGTAGTCGGAGGGTAGTCTCGCACCTCGAACTGAAGAAATACATGTACTTGTCCGCTAGCAGAGTTCTTTTTTAAGATATTGCTAGTCCTCCAACTGGTCAATGACGTTCATGCTACATCACTTGGTGATACACTCAGTGCATAGTAAATCTATATCTACATTTTTTTCACTTTGTTTCATTCTCAATGTCTGGCTGCTTAAAGCGTTGCATAACTTTTTTTTTGTGGAGGAAGTAATCTTCAAAGACCATAAAAGCGACTATTATAATCTTGCAAGCATGTTGGATTCCTACCGACTAAAATCAAACCTCCAATTTCCTATGCCAATTGGCCTTATGGAACTGATAATCGTAAAGTATTACTTGATAAAACTAACACAGGTCAAGCTGTCATCATTTTGAACTATTAGAATTCCTGTTTAATGCCCTCAAAGTGTCATAGTTTATTCATAATTTTGTCATGCTACATACCATTCTCAACGTTTTATCGAACTCCACAGGAACAGAGTGAACTCACAATCCTCTAACAAATATTTAAAGTGCTTAATGCCAGAATAAGCTGCAAGCAACTCTTTATTATAAGCACTATACCGTTTTTGTGTCTCGTTAAGACCTACACAGAAAAATTTGAGTGGTTGCCAAATGTTAGAGCAAACTGCTGAACGACAGCCCCAAGTGCAGAATCCTAGACGTCAACCATGATGGCGAGTCGTGAGGATTAGGTGGACCAGTAATCTCCACAGAGTTGCTTTTTACATGTATCGAAAGCAAGTAATGATTCCTTTGACCACTGAATTTTAACTTTACTGTTCTTCTTGTAGCCTTTTAGGAAGTTGTTTAGTACCAACTGACTAGCTGCCGCGTGTTGAACAAATCGCCTGTAAAAATTAATAGTTCCAAGAAATTTGATATCATTAATTAGTTTGAGTATCAGGGCGTTCAAAATTTTTAATAATTTCAATGCGGTCCTGATTTGGGAGAATACCTTGTCCAAGGTATGTCCTAAAAATTGAATTTATTTTCTCGAAAACGCATTTGTCTGTATTATTTACAACGTGTTCTGAAAAATTTTAAAGGATAATTTTGAGATGGTCTAAATGTTCGTCCATTGATTTTGAAGCAACTAAAACGTCGTTGAAATATACAAAAAAAAAAATTTAATCCTAACAGTACTGAATTCATAAGTCGTTGAAAAGTTGGTGCAGCATTACGAAGTCCAAATGTAATTTTTGTGAATTCAATAAGGCCAAAAGGTAATTACTATCTTAGTTATGTCCGTCGGTTCAATGGGTATTTGATGGTACTCCTTGGCCAAGGTCTAAAGTTGATAAAATGTTACAACCTACAAGCTGAAACGAAAAATCCTGAAGATGCAGAATTCGGTATCTATATCAGGAATTGTGATGTTGTTTAATGAACGTTATCACACATGGTCGCCAGGTGCCATTTTTCTTTTTTACTAAATGTAGTGGACTAGACTAATCGCTGTTACTAGGTCGACGTATGCCCTGTGCCATCATATGTTCAAATTCTTCTTTAGCTAATCGTAATTTATCAGGAGCTAAACGACGTGTTTTGTATGATACTGGATAACTGTTGGTTTTTAACCGAGGAATTGTGGTATGTTTTATGATTTTTGAACTAAGACCATGAGTAATTTCTGAGAAATTTGAGAGTAATTTCGGAATTAGAGAGTTTATAGTGACGATTTGTCTATGAATGATAATTCTGCAACTAATTCATTTGAAACTATACCTTTGACATTCAACGAAGGTAATGGATCTAAATTTTTTCGTCCTTGGATGTCTACTAGCAGACTTGAATGTTGAAGGAAATCTGCACCTACCATGATGGGCAATGATACGTCTGCGATGACGAATTCCCATTTAATTTCTCGTCTTAGTCCAAAATCTAATTTTAATATTTTAGTACCGAAAGTTTGCTCTAACACGTCTGCTCCCGTGCCAATTAAACATTTTAATTTTGAAATAATGTCGAATATTATTAAACGGCTAGTATTTTGACCATCAATCTTAGCCGAAATTTTTTGATGGTTATCTAAAAGTTTTTTGGGATGTTTTCTGAATTTTGAACATGAAAGAAGTTAAAATCATTTGCACTAGTTCTGCGGTAATTGCTTCATCCAAAGTTGGCGAAGTGTGCTTTCGCAGAAGATTCGTCCAGCGTTTAATTTGAATTTATTTAAGAGTTGAGATGGTTTGAGCTCCCAGTGTCAACCCGTTCAAAATATTGTTGAGTTTAGAACGTTCAGATTCTCCCAACTCGCGAATTATTTCTTCTTTAAAAATCGAATATGGCATGATTCCTTTATTTCTAACAATAAGCTCAGCAAAAGAATCATGATACCTAGCATCTAGCGCCGCAAGGGCATGTGCATATTTGTACCGCTTTAATGTTCGCTAACTGGAAAGGCTGCTCTAATATATTAACCTATACAATCGGATTTTGATTATGTAATAGCTGAGGAGGTTTAAATACTTTTGAAGCGATATTTTGATTATTAGAAATGTTTCCAAAACCTCCATTCTGATCAGAATTCATGGTTAAAGAATTAGAAGGGCCTCTAGTACCAACCTGTCTTAATCGGATATGTTCTTCCACGTATGCTTGTAGCTGTTCGTCAGTTAATGTCCTGGTCGATGACGTCTGATGATTGACCGAATCTGTCATTGAATGACAATTTTGAAAATAATAAATTTTAAATAAATTTTAAGTTTTTCACTATAAAGCATCTTCAGGAAGATCGATACTTTTCGACAATTGGGATTGGAAGTGCTTTTCCAAAATTTACGGTTGGTTTCCAGAGTTTTCTAACTCAAGCAAAACATCTTCGATCTTAGTTTGGGGAATATGAATATCTTTTTTTTCCCCAGACCAGTAATTTTTCAGATTGCCTTTACTTTCCTTAGGTATTCAGTATATAACCAGCGTATAAATGATACAGCTTCTTATTTTAATCAAAATCCTTTATGGGCAACTTGGTCGTTTTTTATTTAAACGGCTTCTTGGTGCCTCTTCCTGCCATTCTGAATAATCTCTTACCGCTCTTTTTTTCCAGTTCTCCTTCTGGTTCTAAGACCAACTCCAAAATTCTCAGAGTGTAGTATTTGTTGTAATGCATTTTTTCCTAACTGATAAGCAGTCTGGGCAGTGAATCTTTTTTCCCTTACGAAGTTTCTGCATTACAATCATATATAGGGTTTCGCTAATCTCTTTACCTTGATTAGTTGAAATGTTTGCTGGTTTCACACTAACAGGGGTTTTAAGTCGCTAGATAGAGTACAATCTTTGCTATTCCATGTAGATTCGACTCAAGTTTCTGACCCATTTAGAACCACCTCAGATTTTCCTAATTTCTCACGTAGTCTTTTAAACTCCTTTTCCACCTCGTTTAAGGATAATTTATTCAACCGAACCAATGCCATGTACATGGTTCTTATCCTTTACACATTCGAACATGTTGTTGATCTGCTTTTTGACCAGCAAATAATTTCAAAATACTCAGACATGTTGAGGACTTATTCTCAGAACCTGAGAATAGGTCCTCTGGTTGCTATTCAAGCAACCTGATTCACGGCATATCTACCAGATGGCTAATTCAGAATACTAAGAATGATAAGCCCATCCCGAATGTCCATTTAATAGCCAGGAGCAATTACAATTATAAAAGTCATGCCTTGCAAAGAACGATATGATCTCTAGTGCCAATAGCGTTGCAAATAAATAAAAACTGTGGGGAAAGGGATGAAAAAATGAAAAAAATAAAACGTTATAGAAATGAAACAAGCTAATTTCTTCAACAAAAGAAATGTCAAATTATAAGGAGCTGGATCGAAATCATCAACGACCTTGTGATAAATGAAAGCTTTTGAGGTTGTTTTTCCAACTTCCAGGATCTAACTATACATTTTATCCTCGATCCAACGCCATCATATACGAAAATTGTGAACTAAAAACAACTGAAACTCATGTTCTCTTGGTATGGCAGTCCTATTTTCAAAACCTGCTAAATAGGAATGGCGATGTAACTCCGATCCGAGCCATGGTACCAGGAGTGAAGAATTTTGTTTTACACTCCACAGTAGAATAAGTAGTGGTAGATATCGATAAGTTAAAGAATATCAAGGCCCCAGATTTCAATGGAATTCCACTCAATTTTATTATATAACTCTTGCAATTTGGAATTAGGAAGAACGACTTTAAATTTAGAAAATAGCACTCATATACCCACTATATAAAAAACAAAACCGTTTAAATTGTAGGAATTATTGTGGATCAACTTAAATAATTCAAACAAAGTATTTTTTAAATTTGTACTCGCCAGACACATCCCTTCCCGTTTAAGCGAACACTGGAAGTGATCAGTGTGGATTTCTAACTTAACTGTTCAACCACTGCACAAGTATTTTCGACCAGGATGTTTTGCAAAAAACAAATTTTGACAAAACTACACCAGCCTACATTAGCTCTACGTCAATTTCCAAGCCAATCTACACACTTTATATGATTTAAGTGAAGATTGTTCACCCAGTGGTCGGCCAGTTATGGCCTTAATGCTGTTTATTAAAGGAACATAATATAAAGATATGCATATACTGTATGCTGGTGGTGTTATGATGTCATAATATTTCTTACAATTTTCTTCGAACGAATGAAAATGTATTCATTATATTTGTGATGACCTAGAAACTGTATATACATACGAGTATCTAAGGATGATATAATCCTTTTTTATATAAATTGTAAATTCCTGAATTGTGTATATATCTATATTTTATATAGAAATGTTGTCTAGAAGACAAATTTTTTTTTTTTTGATATCGAATGGCTTAAAGTAGTTTTCATTCCAATTTACTGTAAAATTTGCATATTTCATAAACGAAATAATTTTTTTTCTTGTATTTTAGTTTTGCTTTTCTAAGACGATAACGTAAATAAATATTTTGATTATTTTTTGTACGAGTGGTTAGATGGCTCGTAACTTATTAGATTTTATATAGAACGTTACTTCATATATTTATGCAAACTTTAGAAAATTGGTAGAAAAAATGCAAAATGGCTTCTTAAACAATTATGCGCTATTTATTGTATAAGTATGTGATAATTCGTTGGTTGTGCTGAGAAGCTAAATTTCGACTCATTATAATGATATTAGCATAGTTTACACTAGGGTTTTATCTTAAGTGAATTTGGACATAATTTTGAACGTTTTCAAGATAAAACTACCGACGTTATAAAATTGGTAAGTCTTTAAAATTTGATCACGGGTTCACTTTTACACGTAACATTTAAAAAAAATTATATTTATATTACTTTTCTTAGTATAGTCCAAAAGTTGGGATACCGTGATGCTGAGCTCTTTTTTTTCTTTTTGAGTTGCTCTTTCCATTTTAATGCATCATAAATAGTCTTGCAATGATTTATAGCTTTGTTCGCATATGGTAATTGTTTCGAATATGTTTTTTATTGGTAGCCAGTTAACTTTTGAATATTACATGAGCTTATTTTTCTTCATTTAGCATAAAGAGCCACTTTTTAACCCAGTACTTACAAGGTTCGTAGTTGTATGATTGCCTCTTTTTCATTAGCTCTGGTTGCTAGGATTGCAGGGTCATCCGCGAAAGCAGCTATAGCTGTATTTTGCATATACTAAATAAAATAAAATATCATACAATAGCATGAAATGGAATAGCATGAAATAAAATAAAAATAAAAATAATAATAAAAATGCATAAAATAGCATATAAAAAGCATAAAATAGCATAAAAAGCCTAAAATAGCGTAACATAGCATATAAAATAGCATAAAATAGCATAACATAGCATAAAATAGCATAAAATGGCATAAAATAGCATAAAATAACATTCAATAGCTTAAAATAGCATAAAGTAGTATAAAATAGCATAAAATAAAATAAAATATTACACAATAGCATACAATAGCATAATATAGGATAACATAACATAAAATAGCCTAAAATAGCATTAAACAGCAATAAAACAGCATTAAATTGCATATAATAGCAAAAAGTAGCACAAAAAAACATAAAATAGCATAAAATAGTATAAAATATCATAAAACTGTATAAAATAGCATAAAATAACATAAAATAGTTTAAAACAGCTACAAAATAGCATCAAGTAGCATACAAAGTAACATAAAATAACATATAAAACAGCGTAAAAAGCATAAAGTAGCATATCAAATAGCATAAAACAGCATAAGACAACATACAATAGCATAAAATAGCATAAAACGGCATAAAATAGCATACAAAATAGCATAAAATAGCTTACAATTGCATAAAGTAGCATAAAATAGAATACGATTGCTTAAAATGGCATAAAATAAAATTAAATAGCATAAAATAGAATACAATTGCATAAAATAGCAGAAAAAAGCATAAAATAGCATGAAATAGCATAAAATAGCATAACATAGTATAAAATAGCATGTAAAATAGCATCAAATAGCGCATAAAATAGCATATTTATAATAGCATATAGAATTGCATATAATATCATAATAGCACAAAATAGCATAAAACAGCATAAAACTGTATAAAATAGCGTAAAATTGTATAAAATAGCATAAAATAACATAAAATTGAATAAAACAGCTTACAAAATAGCATAAAATAGCATATAAAGTAACATAAAAAAGCATATAAAACAGCGTAACATAGCATAAAGTAGCATATAAAATCGAATAAAATAGCATGCAAAATAGCATAAAATATCGCATAAAATAGCATATAGAAGTGCTTATAATAGCATAGCATAGCATAAAATAGCTTAATATTGCATAAAATATCATAAAATAGCATAAATTAGCATAAAATGGCATAAAATAGCATAAAATAGCATAAATTATAATAGAATAGCATAAAATAGCATAACATAACATAAAACAGCATATAAAATAGCATAAAATTGCATATAAATAGCAAAAAATAGCATATAAAGTAACATAAAATAACATATAAAACAGCGTAAAATAGTATAAAGTAACATATAGAATGGCATAAAACAGCATAAGATAACATAAATTAGCATAAAATAGCATAAAATGGCATAAAATAGCATAAATAGCATAAAATAGAATACAATTGCATTAAATAGCATAAAATAACATAAAATAGCATAAAATAGAATAAAATAGCATAAAATAGAATAAAATAACATAAAAGAGCATAAAACAGAATACAATTGCATAAAATAGCATAAAATAACATAAAATAGCATAAAATAGAATATAAAATAGCATAAAATATCACAAAATAGAATAAAATAGCATAAAATGGCAATAAATAACATTAAATAGTATAAAATAGCTTAAAATAGCATAAAATAGAATACAATTGCATAAAATAGCATAAAACAACATAAAATAGCATAAAATAGCATATAAAATAGCATAAAATAGCATACAATAGCATAAGACAGCTTAAAATATCATAAAATAGTAGCAGTTTTTCAAAGATTTTGGAGAACCTTGGAAACAGGAAAATTAGCTTTTATGATTTTTAATCAAAAGGGAGTTGGTTTGGTTTCGGTCGAACGTGCTTTTGAAGCACAAAAAATATAGAATAATGCAGAAAATTTTAGACCAATTTTTCTCCTACCAAGTTTTTTAAAAATTCTGACGAAATGTATAATAACCAAATTTTAAGCTTGTTTGCTAAAATCAAATTTCTAAGTAGGTAAATTGAATTTAAAGCAAATCTTATTGTGTCGTGCCATCAAGATTTTTAAGTAAGTTTGCGATTCATCTACAAATTTTATCAAATCTTAAATGTTAAAGAGTATATGAAACTTTCCGTGAAAACCATTGTTTTACATCCCATTATTTCATTCCCGATATTACATCCCGCACAAAAACTGGCAAATTTAATGCTTTTAAAGATGCATCACACACTATATTTATATTTTTTGGATTCATTAAAGTCCCACGAGTACCCGAGAAATGAAGGTCACCCACCGCAGAGATCGGTATACTGTGGGAACGCAAGATTTAAATCGAGGGTCGCATGTTGTCCCACTAAATCTTGGAGCAATGGAAATCCACAATTGCACGGTTGTGTATGTTACTTAGCTAAATTCTAGGATGCATTGCCCGATTGCTGCCACGAGGTGAGGTAACTACACTAGGGAGAAGTCTTATAAGAATCGCGTATGTCTAGAAAGCTTTATCTCCTAAGACCAAACTCAAACACTCTTATGTGACTCCAAATCCCATAACACTCTTATACGATGATTGTTACACAGGGCTGTTTTGTGATGACCAATAAAATCTTCTCATCATTTGTTTAACCCTTTCACTTCTCTCTTCTGGGATCATAAACTTCAATTGCAATCTACTAATTTTTAATGAACTTCAGAATCCAGCACACAACTGGTAGCTGATGTGACCTTGACACCTAGGTTGAAAAACTAGGAAAGGATCAAAGCTGATGGAGCCCGATTGTGCGAGCAAGTAATGGCCTGTAAAATTCATCTTTGATTTTGCATATAATATATTTAAGCACTATTTACAAAAAAAAAAAATGTTAACTACTTCGTGCATGTAATTATTTCTTTCTGTTTATGGGATATTAATAGTTATATACGTGCTTACACAAATTAAAATGGAAATGGGTCATATAAGGCGAGTTATCACTAAGATATGTCTATAAGCGGCAGTGGTATTTATACATAAATTTTAAACAATTAAATATTTTATCATGTACACATTTAAATTATAATCCCCGTTGATTTTCCGGTGATGTCCCCATTCCAACTAAACCAAAATGCTTCAGAAATTATACATCATCATTCAAACTATTTTACCATCGTTATATAGCCTAACGAACAAAATTAAACTGTATATAGCTATAAAAGAAAAATTAAGAACAATATACACTTTTATGTATTTATATAGGTATGTGTGTACAACGTTATGGAAAAATAGAAAATGATGGTTAAATTTTTCATTCAATTTTCTTTCGTATCTAGATATAAATTAAAGTACACCACCAACAAAATATTTTCATAAATTTATCATTTTGATGAGGCTGCTATTAAATTTGATTGTTTCAACGTCGACAATGGTTATATTGTATTGAGAAGGAAAGCAGCTCACTCTTGTTTAAATAAATAGATGGGGAAAAACCGGGAAAATTTCAGTGAAAAATATTAAAAATTTATAACGTTGTTGAATGTACAAAAAAAAATTATTTTCATTTTTAATTATTTTATTTCATTTTTCATCCACACCGTGAGATTTTATCTATGTCAGTTGGCATCAAAAATACAAGAAAAAAATATTTTGTAGCGAGATTTAGTCCGCACGTAAAGGGTGATTCAATTGGAGGTGGCGATATCGAAAATATTACGTTTTTCATCAATAAAATTATAACATCGGAAAAAAATCGGGAAAATATATGATAGCCTTTTAAAAATGAAAAATTAATGACATAAATATAAAACTGTGAAGCTTAGGCAAAAATTCGCAAATTTTCAAAATCCAATTTCTAAAATTGGGAGCACGTAGGAAAAGCTTGTAGTATTTCTAGTATTACTGTCTAACAATGTCTTTGAAAAATCAATTTTATTTCGAACTCGTCGCTTCCGATGACTTTTTGCTGGTTTCAAATCATTTGTTTCCTTTAATGTTGTCAAACTGTATAGTTGATGTTGTTGGTCAATGATCTTGTACATGCTTTTGTAAGCAACTGGTGGTTTTTTTCTGCTTTGGTAACTTTGTGTTATATAACTTATTACGTTATTTCGAAAAATTAGGTGCCAGGGAGCAGCAAATAATGGAACCTCTCCTTCATTGTCGAAATTAAAACCTCTGGTATCTTCTCACGTATGCATCTGCAAATTAGTTGGGCGCATTTTAACAAATTCAGTATTTGTTAAAATAGATAATACTATGAGTAATGTCATTCTTTAGTTGATGGGCTCTCACTTTTATCTTCTGTACGACTCTTAAATATCTCTTTGGGAGTGGAAATTGTTGCAGCTCTTACAATAATATTTTTACTAGGATGAAATTCTTTGATTCAATCCGTTGTCCATGTCAAAAGAAGTCAGTTATATTCCTTCATCGCAGAGTTAGGTCAACCATTGTTACGATTGAGTACCTAATCTTACCCAGAACTGATGGTTCATTTGATATCCATACTGGATGTCAATAAAACGACGATTCCACTATTGTTCAAACCGAACTTCATATCTAAAGACTATCGAATCATGTCCGAAAGTTCAAGCAAATCCCAAGATATATCCGAATCGATACCCGCACATACACAAGGATGAAGTACTTATACAAATTGATAAAATGCTTGACCAAGGTATAATCCGACCAAGCTCACCATGGTCTTCAGCAATATGGATCGTGCCGAAAAAAGCAGATGCTGGTTGTAAAACCAAATGGAGATTAGTGGTTGACTATCGAAATCTGAACGAGCAAACTATAGACGACAGGCATCCGTTAACAAATATAACGGAGATTCTCGGTAAATTGGGTAAGTGTATGTATTTTACTCCACTCGATTTAGCCTCCGGATTTTATCAAATCGAGGTTAATTCTAGGGATATCCCAAAAAGGCAGCTTTACAGTCGATAATGGGCACTACGATTACGTTGAAAAATGCCCCATCAACTTTCCAACGTGTGATGGATAATATCTTTAAAGATTTACAAGGCAAAGTGTGTCTTTATTATATGAATTACATTATACTCTTTTCAACATCATTGCAAGAGCACATCAAAAGTTTAAACCAAGTATTTTTGAAATTAGAACAAGCCAACCTCAAGTTTCAGTTGGACAAATCCGAGTTCTTTTTTGGATACTTAGTAACTCTCGGCGCTGTTTTGTCACAAGGTAATATAGGGTTGGATAAAACAATTTTTTATGCCAGCAGAACACTGACACAAACGGAGCAAAATTACTCAACAATCAAAAAGGAGTTGTTAGCCCGTATTTGTTCCGCCCGTATTTATTTGATCGAAAATTTAAAATCGTACCGGATTATAAACCCCTGACGTACTTGTTCTCCCTAAAAGAATGCCGATGCACAATCTCGCATGGAACCCGACCAAATTGAGGCGAATACTCATTCTAGCAATGAATCTACGAGATCCAAAGAAGCAGAATCAACCCTGAGTAATAGTGAGGAAACTTCATCGACGGTATTAAACGAATTCAATATTCAGATCATATTTGAACTGGACGATTAATTTGAAAATTTAGAAACTACCTGTAAAATAATTTTCCGTAAAAAAATTAAATACCTTTTACAATGATTACTGGGGCGCTTCTGGCCCAACAAAATTACAAATGTTGAGCTCCTATAAGGTAAACAAATCACACAGTCATTGAGACTAAAATTAGGAATCGCAAATGGAGATGGATCGGCCACATGCTAAAGAAGTCACCGAATGATGTCACAAACAGAGTTCATGAGTGGAATCCACAAGGAAATATGAAAATTGGACGACCATCTGTAAAATGGAAAAGAACGATGCTAGCAGAAGTGAAACAACGTAGAAAGTCATTGTCGGAAATTAAACAAATAGCGCCTAACAGGTTTAGATAGTCCAGTTTAGTAGACGCCCAATGCTGCTAAATTGGAGATAAAAGAGAAAAAATATATGTCGTAGTCGTTCATTGCAAAACCCGTTGAGTGTCTCTTTGTTTTTAAGCACTATTTATGCTGGTATCATTTTCTTAATTCCAATTCAGAATTATGTGCGCTCTCTTCTTCCGCAGTAATTAAAGAATTATCCACTGTAACTTGCTTTTCGATGGTTTTCTTGATCTTGAAATTTTTCTAAGTGAAATTATATTGTTTATTTGAGATGAAATATTTTGTACACTGGAGTGCTTCAAGCACATTCATTCTCTTCTTGAACAAACGGTAAAATTGTTCCATGGTGGGAAGATCACGATATCCATGAGGTGATTCTTTGTAGTGCAGCTAGCTGTTGTAATTCAATTTTTTGACCTTAAAGTTGAATGAAAATGGTGTAAGGCCAAGTTTTTTAAGAGCTTGTATAGCCCTAGTTTATCTAGTGCTTGTATAGCTCATGCGTTTGTTTAATATTTTGACTGTGTTTGGTTGCACCTTCGGTATATAAAGGGTCAATGGCCCCGATTTTTAGTTAATTATCCGCTCTATAATGATGTCATACGCAGTTTTCTAGTTTTATGTTTTAGTGCTAGATATCTTATTAAGGTTGGTAATTCTCCTGTTAGGCTGACTTTAAAATATCTTATTTTTTTAAAGTCTGAAACATTGCTATTTCCATTTATCGGATTGCGGAACGTGTTTATGAACGCCGTTCCGTATTGGTGGTAACTTTGGTACTTCTATTGTGTCTAAAACTGTATCCAAACATTGTAAAAGTTGTAAATAAAACCGAATATGTTATTATTAATCTGTTATCTCATATTAAGTCACCCTTTAATTATAATGGAAGGACGGATGGTTGCGGTGCCGCGTACACTATGATATAATATGTACATAGGTACAGATCGGATTGTAAACGAAATTTATTTCATCTTTTCATTTCTCATCGTTTCATATATCTCTGTTCAACCAAAGCCTCCTATATATACAAAGCCGCAATATTTTCTTAATCGAACTTAAAATAGAGGTGGTAGAAAGACGAAAAAACTCTACTTTTCATACAAATCGTACGGGAAAAAATGCCCTTAAAACGTATTTCAAACATGAAAATGGCCGTAAAAATTTTAAACGTACTGATATTTTAAATATTAGTTAAATTATGAATAATTAAAAATTCAATCAATAAAATCCATTTTATATATCTTTAATTAATGTTTTAATATAAGGATCATAAAAAACCTCTATTTACAAACACAACTATAGTCCGTGACGCGCAAAACATGAAGATATAAAATAAACGAAAAAAATCAAAAACTTTGCCTTTTTGTGTATGATCCAAATATCATACGTCATCGATATTTCATTATTTGGTTTACTATTGCATTTATTACTTTATTCTACTAAAATTTCACATATACATATGGAGAAAATTATAAAAAAAATAAACCCATGTCATTCCAATTTAAAAATATTAATATAATTACTAGATATAATTGATTGAGATTTCCATATGATTTATTTAAAGATTTGGGTTATATAAAAATAAAAATAAAAATTGAGGTTATAAATGACTTTCAATCCGAAAATTCGAATCCAAAAAAAATCGTAAAATTTGTCTGATCATTGCGGCTTTGTTTATCTAGGAGGCTTTGGTTCAACACAATAATCATACATATATACACACACAACACGGTTATGTTGTATGAAAAATAATTCATGAAAAATGAATATTGTTCACGAGCGATGGTTGGTTATCTTGTCTTGTGCTTTTGTTTGATAGATTTTCCATTCTTCTCATTCAAACTAAAAACGTTATGTATGATAATGGATTTATATAACATTCAGGTTTAATTATATAAAATTTTGTTTGAATTGGGTTTTTCGGTAAATTTCTGTTAATGTGTCGACCGCGGTGATGAATTTTTAAATAGTTCATTTGTTTTGATGCGGGCTAAACATGATGCAATCAATGTGAGTTATGGGAAGTTGGGTTGATCACTGAAAATGTACAACGTCAGAGACAAAATAGAAACTTTGAATGGCAATGGAATCAAATGGCAATGATGTAACATTAATATATGCTTTATTTTTTGAAGTGCTTTTTGAAATGCCGTCCTACAATTAGATACATACAAAAGTGTCCAATTGCTTTTGAAATTTTTACAAACCATATCATTTTTAGATTAAAATGGCTTATGAAAAATGTCAGTACTATTGAAATAAGCAACTTTTAAATGTTCGTAGAGGTCAACCATAAGGTATTGTCCAGTTAACACAAAATTACCAAATTGCTTTTTCTTGGAGATCGATATGTGTGATCTTGGATTGGCCAGCATGTCTTGTATGCGTTGGGGATATTATCGTCTTCATTCTCCTTCAGCTTAAATTCTTCTTGTAACGCCAGTAAAAGTTAGTTCTTGAACACAATTAAGGAAGTACCCCATCAATAACTGCATTAAAGATTTACCAGTCACTGTATGTTTCAGGCTATTTATTCAAGTTGAAAATAATGGGGATAATGGTTCCGAAACGTCTTTCGATTTGACATGTTTATCATGTACGAATATTTTGCAGCAGTATTTATATGCATATATCATCATTTACGTTAGAAGAACGGTAAATGAGTTTTTACAATCGAGTTTGATGTTTGGCAACTGATATCGCTGGAGTTTGAAAAATGATTAATAATTTGTTAACAACCTTTCAAACAAATCATTAGTTCTAAAACCCCAAAATGTGTCCACCTTTAGATAGTTGCTTTTCTTCTTTGCACACATATTGAGTTTTTTGAAGAGGCCAATATTCAGCGCTATAATTCAGCCAATCTAGTTCATTCCACCACCATTTATGCTTTTGAATATATAGACCAGACATGCCTCGACTTGCACAATCTGCGGAATTTTGTAACGATGGTACGTATCTCCAGTATTTATGGGATATGACACCCATGAATGCCGATGTTCGATTAGCTATGAATATTGTCCACCGACGAGGATACCGAAGACAATTTTTTGAATCTGTCCATCCAAATAAGTTATTGATTTTCGAGCCTGTGTCATATTTCCCTGTTTCAATCAACTTGGATAAAAGGACGGCATTACATTACACTTCAATCTTGGCAACGACACTTGTCTAATTGGTACAATTTTAGCCTTGAATGATATTAGATGTACGAATACTCCTTCAGATTTGGTTACTTTATAATAAATAACTGCTGTGTATGCATTCTCGCTAATTTAAATTTTGTAGCCGCTAATTATCTAGAAGCGAGGCGTTTATTATTTGAACGATTAATAAACCAAAAGCCATTGCCAAAGCCCATATTCGTGCTCTGTTTTTAATCAAGGCATTGGAGAAAACCACATCGCAAAGATTGCTATAGGAGAATACTTGATGAACCAACTCTCATCTTCGATCCCTAAAAACATTACGACGTCCAACCGAATACTGGGACGACTTGATTGTTTATCTTATATCAACAAAATTTGATACCGATACAAAACCAAAATGGCAACCCATCAAAACATCATCACGCTTCAATTAAACCACCAGATTTAAGACCTAGCAGTTCTTTTAAAAGGTCATACCCATCGTGCTATTCTGCCAATGCCTATAGTTGCATTTTTTGTAACAAAGGTGGACATTCAATAATACAGTGGAAAAATGTATTATTACAGATGTTTGCCGAATATGTTTTGCAAAACACCATGTTTGGGTGGGTTGTCACTGGATCAATAAAAATGCATGAAAGAGTTTCCTGTAACTTAATCATATCAAGAGCAGAAACATACTACGTAGACAAATTATAACAACAATTTTGGGAGCTAGAAAATATTGAAGAGAAGGATCAAACAGCTAATAATGAGTGCGAGCAGCATTACAAAAATACTGTCACGCGAGATAACTTGGGAAGGTTTATAGTAAAATTATCATTTCGAGAATCTCATATACAGATTCAGATTTTAGCAAAACGAGTAGACCGTGAATGTGATATATGCAACAGAGCCAAACCACGATTATTACAACAACAAATGGCGGATTTACCTGAAAAAAGAGTGAATTCAGCATCACCATTTTTTAAAAGTGGTATCGATTACGCTGGACCTTTTTATGTCCATTACAAAATTCGAGGAAAAATTCCATCAAAGATTTACCTGGCAATCTTTATTTATCTGGTAACCAGAGCAGGTCATTTGAAACTTGCATCTGATCTAACATCAGCATCATTTATCGGTGCCTCTAAAAGGTTCATAGCTACTCGAGGAATTTGTAAAAACGTGTGGTCAGACAATGGAACAAATTTCTTGGCTGCTAATGTGCAATCAAAATCAGGATATATGGACATTTGTTTCACCTGGAACACCTCATTTTGGAGGCATTTATGAAGCAGCTGTAAAATCTGCCAAATTCCATGTGTGACGAATGCAAATCTCACTTATGAAAAGTTAACCACTTTGATAAACCAAGTTGAGGCATGACTTAATTTTCGTCCGATAACACACATCACAAGCGATGACAATATAGACATTTTAACACCAGGCCATTTTCTTATTGGACGACCACTTACAGCAATTCCTGAATTGATTTTCACTCCTGAGAAAACATCAGTTATTTAAAACATTGGCTGCTCGTGCAACATTTACATGGTCAATTCTGGAAAACATGGTCCAGCGACTATCTACAACAACTAAAACATCGCTACTACTGGCAAAACAAATCAACGAACCTAAAAGAAGGAACCGTCGTAATAATAAAAGACGAAAATTTCTCACCGCTTAAATTTAAAAAGCAAGCCAGTTGCATTATGGTCGCGATGGCATAGTTTGTGTAGTTACAGTAAAAACCGGATTATTAAAACGAGACATCGCTAAACTAAGCCCTCTTCCTATAGATATTAAACAAAAGGTGGTTTAATGATTAGCGTCGTTTATATACTTACGATACTCAACTACAGATGTCGACACGTAACTATAAAATGTGTATGTGTCATTTTAATTCGTCACAATTTGTTTTTGTTTTGGACAAAACATGATTAGTATCGAAAGTATTATTGTTGAAAATTGTGCGTTTTCATCATTATTTAAATAAATTATCAATTAATATAAATTGTTTTTCTTCAAAAATAAATACGAAAGAGGAAGAAAAAGCTCTTCCTCTTTTCGTCTCATCATAAACTAAATAACTGGGAGTTAATTCTAATTTCCACTTGTTCCTTGATAAAACGCACATAAATCCACAGTTAATTCCGAGAATTTTAATATTAAATTTAATACCATCATGTAAACGTTAATATAAGCAGATCTCCCGACAAGCTTACATAAAAGCATTTTCCGTTAGCCAATCGGATTCTACTTGAATTATTTTAATTACAAAATCATAATGGCTTAAGATCATTTTGCTTAACCAAACTCTACCTCACAAATCTTTAACGCTTCGTTTATCTTTTCGAAATAATAATCTACAGAAAAAAAGCTTTTTTAATTTTCAACCTGCCCACGTTTTTTTTTTTAAATTTAAAGCACTACGATTAAAATGAACTTTTCAATCAAATAAAATACGTACGTAAATCTTAAAGAAAACAAATGAATAAACTTTTCTTTTATAAAAATAGATTTTCCATTAATTTTCTCCTGGAACTAAAAATACATATACACACACATATAAGCACACACTTATACACACCGACAGCTTACGATGCTTTTATGTTTTTTTGTTGTTTTTTTTTTTTAAATTGATTACATTTTTAAATGAAAGTGACAGCATTACTTAATTTTTATTTCTTCCATCATTTCCTTTACGGTTTACTGTTTTTCCTAAAAATAAAAAACACTCGGGGAAAAAAGAAAAACTCACACTCATTTGTTAAAAAAAATAATTTTCGTTAGTTTTATATAAATTACAAATAATTAACGTGGAAACAAAAAAATCGAAATCATTTTCAAATTATAACTTGGATTGGTACCAAAAAGGGAAAATTTTTTTTTACACTCATAAATCAGTCATCGAGATTAAGTTCAAGGAAATTGAAAAGTTTTATTTTTTGATTGAATTGCGGAGTGATGCGGTTATGGTGGTTTTGGTTTAATGTTTGTTGACATGATTGATTTTTGGTGAGTGATATCATACTGAGCGATAATAATTGTTTGGTTTAAGGTTATTGCTGGCTTATGTTGTATTCTGGTTATTCTACATATTTTCTTGTTATCTATAGTTCATAAGTTTGAACTATAGATAACAAGACATGAGTTAGTAAGTTTCCACACTGTTTTTTTCACAGATTTTGATTAAAAAATCAAACTGGAAACATGTTTCTTTAGAGCCTCACCAAGACCTGTTAATATGTATGTAGGAACATTTATGGATCGTCATGGTATGCCGTATATCCACTGGTTCGGGATGAGAAGCTATTTCGCATTTCCCTTGGTCCTTTTAGCCTCGGCCCGGAGAAATTCCTAGTTGGATTGGCCCTGCATAGCCGATTCCCGTTTTTGCGAACGGTCTTCCCGGTCTCACTCTTAATGGTGGTAGCTCACCCATCAATTGTTCCATGTTGGTTTGTTTGTGGCGAAAACATGTTATACATTTTTTATTACTTGGCTCACGGTGCGTCTATCATCAAGGATCCAGTATTCCAGTACTTGTTCCTCAGAAGCGCCAGCGTCACTTGTTTCTACCATGCAATGTCTTGCTGTTATCCCATCGCGCGTAATAGCCCTTTATCTCTTTTGTATAATTTCTTAGATTTTTTATGTGTGTAACTTCTTGGCTGAAGTTTTGGGCTTGGCTTAGTTTTAAAATTAATGTATCCGCACGCTGTAGTTCTTGCGCTGTTAGCGCTGTTTTGTTGGTATTTGTGTGTATCCTGTTGTCGATAAATTGCAAAAAATATGCGACTATACGCCTTACTATGCTGATACGTGGGTAAACACTTTTGAGAGGGAGTGTTTGTCTTTTGTAATGGTCTTCCAACTCTGGTTGGGACTGCTGTTGTACTTCCGGTAGCTTGTCTTCTGAATAGTTGGTCAGCATTGTATCCCATTGCGATGTTGTTGTTACCCGAAACTGTGGTCCATACCACCATAACTTGTGGGTGGTGAGTTTCTTAGGTGTGGTGCCACGTGACGCAATGTCCGTTGGGTTGTCCTCAGATTTCACGTATTGCCATGTTGTTGTTGGTAATCAATACGGCTGCATTTAGTTCGAGGTGGAGAAATGGTAATAGCTTTGTCGTGATTGAAGCGACTCGCATTTTGGACATTAGCAGCTGTATTGTTACTTGACCAGAGGCATCTATGGTGCGACAATACACAGATGCAGCGTATGCCAATTCTGAGGCACCAGCAAATCCGTGCAGTTCGTTTTGCCCAATTATTCTATAGCGTTCACCCATCTTGGTATTTTTATGTTAAAAATTTCGCTGAATTCCTTTTTGTACTTTAGCCATTTGGTTCGTATCTTCTCTGGTAGTTGTTCATCCCAGTTTATTCCAGTTATCCATGCTTCCTGCATCATAATCTTGACCATGATTGTTATTGGGGATAGCAACCCTACAGGATCGAATAACTTTGATGAATCAGATAGCAGTGAGCATTTTGTGGGCTGGTTCTTAGTTAACTGCATGCGGGCTTTGTCGAATTCAAAATAATCTGTTTGGGGGTTATATATAATTCCCAAAGTTTTAATGCACTCGTTTGGTTTGATTAAAATGTTTCTGTCGGCTCGTTGCTCGTGGCCTTGTAATTTGCCTTGTAATTTTCGACGGTTTTGATGCCCATTTTCATAATAGAAATCCACCTTGAGCTGTGAGTTCCTTTAGTTCACTCCTGCATGAATTTATGATAAAGTTCTTTGTAAGCAGAAACGTTCATAAATCTTCTTTTGGTTTGTAATAACCTTGAACTTTTTCCGCGATTCTTCTAATTTGACGTGGTTTTCTTTGAATGGAATTCGCACTATATATCGGTCATCATAATATCATCCTATTGTTTCTTGAAATAGCTCGTCAACCGTATCCTCTTCCTATGTGCGGCTTCGTTCCTCAGGGAAGTTGTTTTGTTCCACGAACAATCTCAATTGTTCTTCGATTGCTTTGGATGACACCATGGTTGTTCTATTTTGGCTTTCTTAATTACTCATGCTTTATTATGATCTATCCGTCAAATATTAAGACTTCAGCCTCTAATCGAAAATCTCCCTCGAATCTTGGAATATCCTGGATCTATTAGTGTCCTCAATGTGGACATTCCCCATTTAATGTTTCCGCGTTAATTATTGGTTGGAAATAACACTCAACCTTGTTGGTTTACCGTGAAAGTTTGTGCTGTTGATACTGAGTTGTCTCTATGAAGAAGAGTATGGTGGGCTCGTTTACATACCATGCAGCGTATAGATGATTTGCAGGAGTAGGCAATGACATTATTATTGTTGTGTTTATTTAAATAACGGACACAGATAGTTGCTCCGCTTAACAATTTTTTCCTATTCAGTGTTGACATTTCCTTAAATATTTTGCACTCCTCCAGCTTATGACTGTTGCAGCATGTACACGTCTTAGGGGTGGTATGTATGAATGGATCCCATCGTTTCTTACGATTGGATTCTTCTTTCCACGAAACTATATAATTCCTGTATTTCTGGAATTTCTCTAGGATTTGATAATGATGCTTCATATAGCCGGCTGGATTTTGGATCTAGTTTTATACTTAGGTTAAACGCTATGAATGAATCAAATGGAGAGCTTATATTGAGGCTGAAGATGTTGTGAAGCAATTCCTTTGCTGTATCGTGCAACACTCGAATTGCTCCAGCAGATTCTGTTTGTATCGCTGATACTGAAATTGAAATATATGCTGAATTGTTGGTCTGATCGAGGTTGGTTCGATCTGTCTAGCTTGTAGTCGAACTATCATGGAGTCTACCTCATCCTTTAGTACCCCGTAGTAGTTTACAAGGAAGTTATTCGATGTCTGCCCATCTTCTTCTATTTTAACGAGGATCGTTATATGTAGTGAATCAATCTCTTCCATCTCCTTGGCCAATTGATTCATTTTTACTTGGAAGTACGCATTCTGGTTCTTGATGGTATCCAGTGAGTACTTAATTGCGGCTAGCTTTTGATACATTTTCTCTCTCTCTCTCTCTCTCTCTCTCTGGCTTTCACATCCCATGAAGGGATTTTGCCGCCCGCACTAAGGTCCTCCATCCATCTCGGTCCATTGCTCTCGTCCTCCAGTTTCGACATCCTAATGCATGCAAATCCTGTTCGTTGTCGTCACCAGCGCAATCGGGGTCTTCCTCTACATCGAACATTGGCTGGTTGTTGATGGAACACTTTATTGGTCATTCGTTGTTGTGGAGATCGTGTAACGTGGCTGAGCTAGCTAATACGATTGGATTTGATCAATCCGATAATATCGCAGCCTCCAAGAAGTGGCCTTATCTCGTGGTTCATACGAATCCGGTATTCGTGGTCCGCGACTTTGATTTGACCAGAGATTGAGCGAATGATCTTCCTTTCGAAGGTAGATAACAATCTACAATCGTTACAGGTCATGGTCCAGCTCTCGTTTCAGAAATCCAGCCCATGCTCTTATGCGTGTTTTATAAAGTGCGAGCTTGCACGACTGCGACATATGTTTAGATCACAACAATTTCGATTGGGAGTAGAAAACTCGTTGTCCGGCAGCGATTCGGGCTTTTATTTCTGCGATGCATATCATTCGACGATGTTATAACTGACCCGAGGTATTTAGGCGCGGGTGCATCTCATTGTCGAAAACCAGATGCTATTTCAAAGGGGTCTGACACAGCTCCCTCAATTACGATTCTACATATAGACCCAAAGGTTGTTAATTTACACAGAGAGACGAGTTTCTCTGGAATTCCTAGGCATATGATCACGGCCCATATGTTTTCGAGGTTTATATGCCTGTCTGAAGTCTATATAGAGTTGATGTATGGTTATGTTGTACTCCCAACATTTTTCCAAGATCATCCTCATGATAAAACATTGGTCAGTGGTCGATCGGTTGGGACGAAAACCACATAGTCGCCAATGGTGTTTTCGGCGAGAAGGATGAGTCTGGCATATACAACATTAGCCAACACTTTGTAAGCAGTGCTCACAGAGCGATACCACGATAGTTTCCAAATTTAAAACGGTCTCCTTTTTTGTGCAGTGGACATATGAGTGCTGTCTTCCAATTCTCCGGCAACTCTTCTTGGTCCCAAATAGAGACGATGAGATCGTATAGATTTGTTGCAAGAGAAGCGCCTCCGAGCTTAATCAATTCTGCGGAGATTCCGTTGAGACCGGATGCCTTTCCATTTTTTAATCTACTAATAACAGCATCTACTTTCTCTACTGTGGGATACTCAACAAGGACCTCTTCACCTGGAGGAGATATTGCTCTAATAGGAGTCACTTCGCATTCTGATTTAACAGATTTTGAAAGTAAGTTTACCTTACTGAGAAAATATCAGCTACGTTTTTTCTTAGCTCTTCATTTCCGTCTTTGATGGCTGTACTTCTTGGGTGGGAGTCTTTAGTTAGATTTCTGGCGTTAGAAAAACAGTCCCTTGAGTTTCCTATTTCTGCTTGGAAGCTGATGTTTTCGATGCAAGATCTCATATGGTCGCGCTTCTTTTGTCGAAGGTATTTAGTCGTACCTTTCCTAGTGCGGAGATATTCTGCTAGAGTGCTTGTAGGGTTTCGAGACAACCATTTTTCAAGAAGCTTCCGTTTATTTTCGATGACCCTTCGGCATTGATCATTGAACCAAACATTGCGGGACCTCGGAGGCCTTCTTCCGATGGAACTTTGCACCACGGTGGTTTCGGGTGACTGTATAGCATGCCACTGCTCCTGGATATTACGAGGAGTTTCTTCGTTGTTAGTGGGCCGGTCTATATAATTAGTAACAGCTGATTGGCAACTCTACAATGACGCTTGGTCTTTTAAAGCATCGATATTCCATCGAACGGTCTTATGTGCTTCTCTGTTGAACGTAGATGACAGTTTGCACTTATACTTAAATATGATAAGCACATGATCGCTGACAGTGTCTGCACCTCTGTAAGATCTGACGTCAGATATGCTGGTGGAGTGTCTCTTAGACATCATGACGTGTCGATCTGGTTTTTCGTTCTTCCATCATTCGATCTCCACGTTACTTTGTGGATTCTCTTGTGTGGGAAAAACGTACTTGATATTACTAATTTGTACGCTATTGCCAGGTCGGTGACGCGTTTGCCGTTGTTGTTACTAGTTAGGTGGAGGCTATTAGGACTGATGTACGGTGCATTTTCTGCACTTCTACCGATTTTTGCGTTAAAGTCGCCCACGATGATTTTAACGTCATGGTGCGCTATGTTATTGATGACTTCCTCCAGCTCGACAAAGAAGAGATGTTTGATGTCATCAGATTTATCTTCGGTGGGTGCATGTACATTAACGATCGTAATGTTGAATTTCTTAGTACGAAGCCTGACCGTGCATATTCGGATGTTGATAGACCAGAAGTCGAAGATATGATACTTAGCGAGCTGATGGATAAGGAAGCCAACTCCAAATTCTCCTCCATTATGATGACCGCTGTAGTGAAGAGTGTAACAATTTTGATACATTTGTCGCATCATAACATCTTGTCTTTTAAACAACTCTTGTTATTGTTTTCCAAATTTGACGCTTGAGGTGGGCTGCTATCATTTTATGATAGTGGCTACCCGGTTTTGCCGCTCTTTGTTTCCTCCTCTGGTTGTTCTTTTGGCATTCTCGGTGGCCCGTTGTTTAATCGACCCCGCATTTCATTTAGCAACTGCGTAACCAATGGTTATATTTTGGTGGTATAATTAGCAGTGATTCTATCTTTTAGCTGTCTTCTACGACAACCAAAGGAAAATATTGGTGGAATAATGAGCATATGCTCACCGACCCTAATATAATCAAGTTTTTTTTCTCAATGACATGACTTACATAACTCTTTCTCACATAAAACCATTAGTTTCTAAATTAATTATTTAAAATATTCGAAACAACTCAATAAAACAATTTTTAAGCACTAAAAAGCTTAATACTTAACCGGAAGTTGGTGTACGTACCAATTTTTCTATTTCAAGTAATTTTTCATGTTCCCTGTCCATCAACGAACAATTTAATGTTTTGTCTGTTTAAATTCATTTCGATGGAAACGAAAAAATGTTAAGTTAAGTGAAGATTTTTTTGTGTGAGAAAAACACATTTTCACCCACCCAAAAACAATTTTCTCGAAAGAGTATTAAAATGGTTTACACAAAATTGTTAGTTGCTTGATGGTGTTTGTGAAATAATTAAAACTTTTTGTTAAGGAAGTTTATTATAAATGCATCCATTTCATAAGAGTGGAAGTTTTCATTAACTTATGTGGTTGGAGGAAATTCATTAGTCACGTGTACAATCCTATTAAACGAGCATGGTAAATTGTCAAAAAAATTCAAAATATTATCGGTTGGATGGCGTAGGGAACGATTCACATTTGCAAAGGCTTTAAAAAAAATATAATGGTTTCATAGGTTAGGTTAGTTTAGGTCAAGGTGGTCTTCTAAAGGAAGTGGTATAGATACAATTGGTCCGTAGTCTTACCAAAACAAATATATTCTCCACGCACTATCTACTGGAATCAATTCAAGCTTCTAAGGAAGCAGTTGACATTCTTGACACTCATCCTACGGATGTCTGACAGATTACACAGGAGGTGGGCTCCCAAAAACTTTAGCCTGTATCGAACCAGGCTAGGTCAGGTGCAGATCAGATGTAGCATAGTTTCCTCCTCCTCCTCATCCCTACAATTCCTACAGTAATCATGTTAGAGAACACCCAGTCTACTCGCATGCTTCCCAATGAGACAGTGTCCAGTAATGACCCACGATTATAGTGTAGGCCAAATTTGCTGAGTAATTATACATGTGGCACAATTTGTCCATTTACGTTTGTGATTTTATAAGCTTCTTCCTTTAGGAGCAGTTTACCCATGGCAAACGGTACTTCTGTACCAGCCTGGCATAATAAAATGCGACAGGAGGTACCCTGTCGAGCAAATTTATCAGCTTTTGAATCCTCCGTTAAATTAAAATGCCCTGGCACCTATGTAAGCTGAAAGTTGAACTGTTCTGCCATCTCATTAAGAGACGAGAGACAGTTCCGGGCTACTTTCGACGTGATAAAGCCTGACTGTACAACTTAAATTACAGCCTGACTGTCCATAAAAATGGCAATATCCCTAACAGATATTACATTATACTTCATCCAGTTTATGGCCTCTTTGATTGCGATATGAGATCCGCTTGAAAAACATTACAGTGATCAGGGAGGCGAAAACTGAGGTTTAAATTTAGTTCCTTGCAGTACACCCACATCCGACCCTGCTGTCAATTCTTGATTCATTGGTAAAGAAGTTAATCTTACCGGGATTCAGAACTGCTTCGTCCGCCCAGTCTAGCTTTGGGGTATAACCTTATTCATTAGAATAGATGAGTAAGGCCTAATAGAAACTGATTTAAGCCTAATAGCTGTACACACAGCCATTTATTTAGCTAAAATATCAAGAAAGACTAGATGAAGAAGAATCTTTAATGCCTGAGTTTAAGTTGTTCTGAGTGCACCTCTAATACACAGGCAGGCAGTTCTTTGAAACTTTGATCAACAGTTTTTGGTTGGCAACTACATTTAGAGCTGGCCACCAAACTATAACAGCGTACAGGTCTAACTACAGAGATGCACATCCAATGTACGATGCTAGGGTTTATATACAATCTTTTCCCAATGGAATTCTATTGGTCCATATAGTAAGAATACCAAGAGCATTTCGCATGAGATCTTTGAGGGTGCTAGGATATTTTCAGAAGGCGCCATCATATCCATAAGCGACGATTTTAAAGCCAGACCCCTCTAGGTTTAGTAACAGGTCATTTATAACCAAGTTCTAAAGTATGGGAGATAAAACCCTGCAATGTACCTCTTCACAAATTTCCGAACGGATGCCTCATCAAGATTAGCCAAAATGACCCTGCCCATAAGTATTTGACCAATCCAGCATCCGAATGACACATCCAGCCCTAAATTTGAAAGTGCCTGCCCGATCGCGTTTGGTTTGACATTGTAAAAGGCTCCTTCTATATCACAGAAGGTCACCAAAGAGAATTCATTATATTCGTGCAATTTTTCAATAGGGTATAAGAGGAAATGCAGTGCAGTTTAAACTGATTTCCCCTTGCAGTATGCATGCTAAGATGCTGCTAACTTTACCGGCTTGAGTGAGGGTGGACGAGATTTATCTTTAGGCCTACTAATAGTAATCGAGCCTAATATAGCTTCATTGAAAGCATTGGACACCCTGTCGGTCGAGGCATCCAATTCCAATGTTTAGTTAGATGATTTAGGAACCAATTCTGCTAAGGAATTACCTAATAATCTGAAGGTTTCCCAGTTGGTCGTTCTTCTATTTCTAAAGGTTGGAGTTTTAGAATATTTCAAATCTAATCCAAATTGTAGATAGCAGTGACCAGAAAAGGAGTGTTCTTCGGACACTTTCCAATTAACTAATTTATTTGACATGCAGTTTGAAACAAGGGTAATGTCCAAAATTTCCTGTCTATTACTATTTAAAGAAGTAAGCTTATAGTCTATAGTACAGATAGAAAGGTAAGTACTTAGAATGTAATCAAGGAGTGACTCACCTCTCTCTCGTTCGTATCGGTGCTTCACCAGATCGTGAGGTTTTGAATTAGCGTCGCATCCGACAATTATTCCGATTTTACGTACCTACAATCTTAAGTACGCTGAGACGAGGCAGAGTTTCTGATTATTAACCTAAATGCTAGCTGTTACTACTCTGCATCGCTATAATTGGCAAGCTGAAAAATGTTGAGTTGGTTCTTCCTAACCTTCAACCTACATAAAAAGTAATTTAAAGTTACCAGCCCTAAGTCCAAGAACCCGATCCTTATTGAACCATGGTTCTTGAACCAAGACGACATCAATGTCATCCTTTATTACTTTGAGCATGGGAGCATCACGGTGATGTAGATTGACTTGTAGTAGCTTAAGCATCTAGCTGCTTAAAGATCAATCGACACCACAGCAATATCAAATCCTTCTGAATCCGAGGTTATAGAAAGATTGCTAAGTTCATCCATAGATCAGGATAGCTCGTTAATCAGACTTGACACCTGTGCTTCTTTCATTTCTACAGTTGGAGGCTGGTCACACACATCCTCAGCAGAGATTCCGTGCAAAGCGGAAGGTTCTCCAACTGATTCTGATTCCCTTTATTTATAAGTTCCATCCTTCTTATAAATTTCAGCGAATCATAGCTAATTAAGCCAACCTGTCTATGCCAGGGATTCGGCAACTCAAAAATACCCATCCTAATCAGCTCCATGATCATTTTTGGATCACTTGGCTCAGCTGGAATCCATCAGCAGCTCCAGGGTTTTCCCTCATTATTTTCAGGAAGGAGAAGGCAAGAGCCCTTTTCACTTCCAATAAGCCAGAATGATGCTACTATCCCCTTATGGTCTATCAACAACCACTATAACTAGCAAATCCTTGAGATCCTTCCTTAAAGACCTTGTTGCAGTTGCCTGCAACTTTGATTTATTTAGTGGCCTTTGGAGATTTATCCAAAGATTTCTTTCTCTTGAACTTGGAGCCCCCGGATGAACTTTTTGGCTTCGGTTTTACTGTTTTAGTAGCCCACTCCAGTGTTACTCTGCCCTTAACGGTTCTATTCATTAACGGAATTGTTTCTGGCCTTTGTTGGGCTTTCTATGCTTTCCTTTTAGTATTAAAGGTTGGGGTTTGAAGAGACCTGCATTAACGGTAAATGTGTCTTATTTCCCAAACTTGGTGAGGAAAGGCTTACAGACACAGTTCTCTACTTTTGGAGTTTGTACTGTTAAACCGAGCTTTTTATTAAAGTATTAATCACCACAATCGGGACACTATTACATGGTGTATTGAAGATTCAAATAAATTCGGAAATTTTCAAAGACTAACCCCTCCGCTAATTTTCGATTCGATTCATTAAAATAGAAAAAGTTATACGAGCCAACAATGGCCTGTATACTCAATTCGTTTGTTATTAATAATTTTGAAACATTACAAAGCTTGTAAAAGTTTGTTTGTTTGTTTGTTTATTTCTATGCAATCTGTTTTGGAGCCGAAGCTCACCCAACTCTTTCGCGGTTAATTAACGTCCTACTTTACGCCATTACTAGCCAAATCGAGGACGCGCGAATACAGGTTCGCGTTTCAAATATCCATCTGCACATTGCATTGCTCCAGCCAGCCTGTACTGGCATGGACGATGGTTCGGCCCATGAATTCTGCACTCCAACGAGGGGTCATAGTTGTGTTCATCGTCATCACCGAGCGTAATCAAGTGATGAAAAATCCCTTTTGCAACCCTCCCCCGTTGGGATTCGAACCCGGTACCTCCCATCCCAAACACCGCAGCTTTAACTACTGCGCCAATTGCTCGGTCTTGTAAAAGTTTTGAAACATATATTTCCGAAATATCCAAGGTCACCAACAAATTATTTCATAACCGTGGGTGATATGCACGCAAAATGCACTATTAACTAAATGTAAAAAACTATGATGATTATGGCATATTGTGATATGAAATTTATATATGCATAAATGTCATCCGACATGTCATATACAACACATGTCCTGGTACTTTTCAAGTTTTACTTCCGAAAACAAACTGTTATTTCATTTTCAATGAAAATAATTTAATTGGAAAAATATTTTTATAAAATCGCAATAATGGCATGCTGTTTGCTGGTAATTGCTACCAAGTTAGACTTTGCATAAATATGAATGCAACCATAACAAAACAACCTTGAATATCTGTATGACGAGCTTTAGTATATATTGAGAAATAGAACGAAGCTAATAACGAACATAATAAAACCTTTTAACAAATTGAAACATTTCATAATTACAAGGTATAACGAAAGTATTTCCAACCTACCCATCATACACATAACGGAATCGTCAAAATTTGCACGTTTTTCCACTCAACGATACACATATAATTATTTGTTACACTCAACCATCTTATATGCATACAACACTGTATCGTACGAGAACTTTATTTTTGTTTTTTTTAAGCATAAAAAAGATAATTAGAGTAACTCAACGATAATATAAAAGGAGGAAAGTCGTTATGTTTCACGATCTTAAAAAAAAAATAATTACAGTATTCAGAATGTTATACAGTATGATCTGTCGAATATCTACCAGATTTTATGCTAGATTTGTTGATTGCAATTTCGTGTAAAAATACATTTTTTCAGAAAATGTAATACAAAATGAATTTGCGCAGGTGAAAGTATTTTTTTGTATAATATTAGCGTTATATAGGTTGTGACCCCTCAAACTAGAGGTAATTTAACGATAAATAAAGCAATGCACTAATATTTAAAATTGGAAATAGGGCTAAGAAAATATATAAAAATGTGTATTAGAATCTGAATTTATCAAAATTTCAAATTTAAAGATGCAAATGTTTAGATCCGTTGTAGTGATCGATTGGAGTTAGTTGATTCAAGTCTAATTTATGGTCAATATATGTGGATAAGAATAGTCGAACAGATCAGTTAGAAGAGACCGCACATCATTCAAAGTCAAGCAGCCATATGCAAAGTTAATCCAAATTTTATTGAGAACTTTAAACTTGATGGAGTTATTTTATTTCCGGATCCGTCCTCGAAATATGACGAAAAAGAGACAAAATACTTTAAGGTTAAAGCGATTTTTATACTAGAAATACGCCGACGTCAAAAGATTACAGTTGTACTTCAGCTTCCTAACACCGATTTACTCAATAAAACAATTGATAATTTATGCGCCGTAACTTCAGCTCTTTGAGGGCTAAGGGAAAATACTTTATCTCAAACCAACCAAGATGTTAATCTACCACATGAGGGTTCAATGATAACCCTTCTAGGGAAATTATGGTCAATGACCGGTTCAAAGATCTATATAAATCCTCCGTACACATAAATGATGCATTATCATGAGGTGAAGCGGTACACCTTATCCGTTACATCCCGATCACTGATCTTAACTACCAAGAAGTATGGGATAAATTACGTACCAGGCATGATAAGAAAAATACTGTGGATTGAGAATGGGAGAAACGACGTTCGACTCCATCGTTTTTTTAATTATTCCACTATCACCTGTCAAACTAGAGTTGCATGGATGAATAATCATAACAGCTAAAACCAAAGTTTCTCCACTCTAACAGGTCTGCCTATCACGACTGGAATTATGTGCCACCGTTTTATTGGTCAAATTATTGTCTGCTATTTGCAATTCCTTGGATATACAAGAGCTGCATATATATGGTTGGCGAGATTCTACGGTTGTACTGGTTTGGATTTCTGATATGCCTAGACAATGGAAAACATTTATCGCAAATCGGACGTCATACATCCTAGAATGTCTACCTCGGCTGAATTGGGATCATGCTCCGTCCAATAAGAACCCGGCAGATATAGACTTGAGAGGAATATTTCCGGATCAATTAATTGGCAATGGGCTGTGATGGGAAGGACCAGACTTTTTTATGGGAATCATTAGACCACTGGCTGAAATTAACTAAAAGCTAGCTTCCCTATATTAACCTTGATGATTTGGAACTCAAAAAATCCTTTGTCTATACGCTTTTATGAACGATTAAAAACTAAACAATTTTCTTTATATTTATCAGGCTCCCAAATTAAATGGGCTACAAAGTTTACTGTGAGGTGGTCCCAATATGAGAGCTTCACAGAAGAGATTGGTCGAATTATAAGAAGCTGCAATCTTCGATGCAAATTAAACATGTTAAAATCAATCAATATATTACGTGATATATTACGTGTTATAAGTACGTGAATGTTTTAAATTTTAATTTTCTCAATTTACCGTTTGATCATTTTTTTAACCTTATTCACAAATATATTTTGACATTTGCAACACAATCTAGAATTTATATTTTTAGCAAAGAGAAATATAAATGGTTTTGGTTATATATTAGCAAAACCTCTCAAAAACTTCTATATTAATATAGAAGGTTTCGATATTATCAAACTATTGCAATAAGTAACATACCTGTTAATTCAAACAAAAATACTGGTTATTTCTGAAATTGACCTATTTGGATGACTATCTCTACTTTATATAAGCTAGGCTCTAAGATTATTGATGTAGTAATTCAGATTTAAATAACAATTTATCAGTTAAAAAAAATTTAAGATTTGCTCAATCTGCTACTAGAAATTTATAACACTAATTCAGTTAGATTGCTGGGCAGTTAACTTAGAAGTTATAAAATAAAATTTGGAACATAAGTATAGGCCTTTATCAGCACTAATTCTAAATTTCAGCACGATGTTTTTTCCACTTATTTTGCTATAGCTCTTGATAAAATCGATCACGCAATTTTTATCGCTCAGTTGAATTATTTTAATTTTCTGTTTATCCCTATCAGGTGGTAACTATCATTTCTTTCCGACAGACTGCAATTTGGTGAAATATTTTATTCTACTTCCCATTGCTTTCGTGCAATATCTGATGTTCCTCAGGGCAGTCACATCATTCCTGTTATTTATGATATTCGTGAAAGTAGTTAATTCTTTTAACACATTCCCCATTAAACCATCAATATTCTCTGAACGACAAGCTATGTCTTATTTTTTCCTCTGATATTACTTTCATCCGCTGATACTAGGTACATATAGGTTATATTATTAATGAGACTAACATTATGTTGGATTTCATTAAAATAAATTATCATGATTTCTGCTACCCAATTACTCTGAAAACATTGTGTGGCCTTTGTCCGGTCTGTCTTGAGTACGCCTTCATGTTTTGATGTCTTTCGGATAGAATAAAAATGTCTAGTAGCAGTTTGTCTTATATGCACTATAACGATTGCTGAACGGACCTACAGATGAATATTATACTCTACCGCCGTACATAATATAAATATACATATGTTACTACCATGATATGTTAGCCCATTTATGTGCTAGATGTCGCTACTGGTATCGTCTTAAAATAATCAAAATATTTGTAAATGTGTGATCGCCTAAATGTCATATATTTATACTAAATTTTGACGGTATTCTATCCCCGACATCTAGAGCATCAATGGGTAAACTGTTTTTTTTTCTTATGATGATGGTATTAAGTGTATTTATAGGGAACCGCTAAGAACTGGACATTTTAAAACTGGATATTTCAAAATAGGATTTGACAAAACGAGATAAGGTACAAAACTGGATATTTCAAAACAGGATATTTCGAAATGCGGTTTAAACTTAAAATGATTTTTTTAGGAATGTTCTGGAATATGGCCAATTAGGAAGGAACTCGGTGATTTCTTAACCGATTTCGATGAAATCCGATATGTAGGATGAAAATGGGATTTTAAAATGATTTGTTGGGAAAGTTCTAGAATAAGGCCAGTAAGGTTCCATACTTGAATATTTCTAAGGAGAGGAATAGAATTTTCCTTCACTTAATGTTTTTTTCTTTAATTGTATAATTAAATTTGATTTTAAAACCTTTTACGGAAAACCTCTGGAATATGGCCAGTAAGGTTTCATTCTTGAATAATTTCAAACAGAGAGATAGAATTTTCCTTCACTAAATGATTTTTTTTTATTGCTTCTTTTCTCATCAATCATTGACTTGATCGAGTTTACTGTCAGCAAAATGTATCTTCATCTTTTTTTTATTCTTCTACTTAATATAACTTTTCTTCACTTTAGAGAACCTATGTGAGAAAAATTAATTAATTTTCAACAACATTTTCATCCTACATATCGAATTTCATAATCGGTTAAGAACTCGCCTAGTTCCTTCTGTATTGGCTTTATTCCAGAACTTTTCCAAAAAAGCATCTTAAAATCCTATTCCCATCCTACATATAGAATTTCATCATAATCAGTTAAGAACTCACCGAGTTCCTTCCTAATTGGCCATATTCCAGAATATTCCTAAATAATCATTTTAAGTTTAAATCACATGTCGAAATATCCTGTTTTGAAATATCCAGTTTTGTACCATATCTCGTTTTGTACCTTATCTCGTTTTAAAATATCCAGTTTTGAATTATCTTGTTTCGTCAAATCCTGTTGTAAAATATCCAGTTTCGACCGGTACCCGTATTTATATTATGCGCCGTATCAATATCACCCAAGGCAAAAATAGCTTTAATTTACAGTGGTTATTACACCTATTACTGTTATGATCATAGAAGCAAATAATTAAAAACGCCTTTTGACTTTATAATGGATGAATTAACCACTGACAAAAATATAGAAGCATATTATAGCTGTGTATTATCTACAATACACTTAATTCACAATTAAAATTAACTGTTAACATTTATACACCTCCATTGCATACATCATCAATTTAAGATTGTTTTACCATCGTTATGTCCAACAACTGTGCTTTATGCAGTTAATCGTCATCCAGCCGCGATTTAATTTGTTGTTTTGGGAAATGTAGAGCGGCATTTCATCCGAATTGTGTGGATTCTAAAATGGACACATGGATTAAAACTTTTCATGAGTGCCCGTTTGCCAAATTCGTCAGGATGTCAAAATGACCCTCTTTGTGATGCGTCAAAGGAAATTTCTAGCCTAAGGGTGCGTTATGTAAATTGCGTTATGTCAGTAAATTGAAGCTAACGAAGAAGACCTGAACTACCGTTTGCTTGTTTTGGTCAACCAGGATGTTTCATTTAAGATTGGCGTTAACCCAGCGTTGTTCAGCAAATTGCTTCACCTAATTTTAGTGAGGGAGTTCGTACATCGCCCAAAAAACAAATGACACCTTTAACGTCTTCATCAAATCGCACAACGTCAGTCGCAGCTTCATCTTCCGCGAAGGTACCACCTTCATTTTTTTACCATGATACTGGAGTCATCTCGTGTTACTATCATAATGCATCCAGTATTAGAAATAAAGCCAAACCTTTTCGAATTGATATACTCGATAATAACTACGATATTATTATAATCGGTGAGACGTGGCTCACTTTAAGAATAAATTCAGCAGAATATTTTCCATCTGATTACATGGTATATCGAAAGGACAGATACGACTTCGACACTGACCTCAAAGGTGGTGGCGTATTGATAGCTGTAAAGAATAATATTCCCAGCGAATAGATCGCTTGCCATCCTAATTTCAGTTTAATCACCGTACGCATAATGGTATGCAGTACATCCGTGTTTATCATCGCAGTATATGATCCACATGAGCCCAACGTTGATTATTACCACATGTTCATCGAATACATCAAATCCGATATCCTGCATTTAGTACGTGTTAGCGATCATTTAATGATCATCGGTGATTTTAATTTTCCCGGTGTTCTTTGGTTCAACGTTGATGGACGCCGACTACACTTCTCTGAGTACGTTTCTGGATAGCGCTGATTGGGATTTTATTCAGCACATGGAAAATTTGAATCATACTGTTACCAGCATTCAACGCATTACTCAAAGCTGGAGTCAAAAGATATGTTTCCTTGGTTAAAACCAGGTTGCGCTTCCGTGAACCTTGATATAACTGGAAGCTGGTTGACATCGAGAAACGCCGCAATAAGCTTCACAATTTATACAGGCTTCATGGATCAACATTTTATACTGATTTTGCTCCTGCCCGAAAGGAGTTCAAAACCTTGAATTGGGTTTTGTACAATAATTACATGTTGCAGATAGCAAATGATTCGTTAGCAAATCCGAAGGCGTTTTGGAAATTTATTAACAATAAAAGAAAAACATCTGGGTTCCCTTCGTCGATGAATGATCAGAGCTCGACCACCAACTCCACTTCAGGCATATGAGATCTGTTTGCCGATTTTTTCGCTTCAGTTTACGAGCCAGCATCGCCATCTTTTGTCACTTCACGTGAACTTCGTCAGCAGTTCCAATAGCAATTTCAGTTTTATCAAGTTTACGGTAGACGAGGTTCGCCATCGGTTACTCAATCTTGATATTAATAACGAACTCCGGCATGATGGCATTCCGTCCACTTTATTCAAGAGCTGTACAGAGAGTTTGACCTCTTACGTTACCTTATTATTCAATAAAAACCTGCGGAGTGCTGTTTTTCCAGATCTCTGGAAGATTTCAGTTATGTGTCCCTTTATTTCTGGAGTGCCTCAGGGCAATCATATTGGCCCTCTTCTATTCATAATGTTTATAAACGATGTTGTCTAGTGCTTCAAGTTCGAGAAATGTCTTCTTTTTGGAGATGACATTAAAATATTTGCTCTAACCGCAAACTTGTCCGACCTTGTTAGGCTTTATTAAGCGTAATTGTGTTGACTTGTGTGACCCAATTACCTTTAAGGCACTTTATGTGGTCTTTGTACGATCTATCCTGGAATATGCTTCCCCTGTCTGGTCTCCGATTTACATGTGTCATTCAGAACTTATTGAAAGTGTTCAGAGGCAGTTCGTTCTATATGCACTTCGTAATTTACTCTACAATTATTCTGATGCTTTTGTTCTATATTTTAAATGCGCGTATTGACTATTCCCAGTTGTTGCTCCTGTTCTTTTTCTATGGTTCCGGTCGTCCTTGTATGATTTGATAGCATCTGTTTGATTAAACTGAATGGTAGCGGTCATCACAAAATTTTAAATGGAGAAAATATCCTTCGTCAGTCATGATAGTTATTATTTACCTAACGTCGTCCAATGAAATCCAAACACTTTGCAAAAGCCGACAAACTGAAATTTGATCATATCACGGAAGAGTATAAGAGTCATGCGCATGATGTGTGGCTTTAAAATATACGATAAAGACAGTAACGGTGTTTTCTTCCATCACAAACTAAAAAAATTAATATAAAGCCAATAATGTTACACTAAAGTGCAGATTATGGAGATTTAAAAGGATTAAACATAAGATGATGCAAATAAAAAGACAGTCACTAACGGATTTAACGGCTTGAAATATTAAATTTTTTTTTTACTGTCGTAGAACTTACGTTACTCGTTTTTTCAATACAAATATACGTTAAGGATTTATGCATTGATCCTTCATAAACTTCCATCAATATTATGTCTCAAACATAAATCTTAAATTTGACACATTTTGACATTTTTAAAACAAAAATTTAAATGAAGATTTATCGTTTTTTTTTGTTTTGTTTTTAAATGGCGGGAAAACTAACGTCTATTACGGCATACAATGCGAACATAACGCCAAATCAAATCAATTCAATGGGATTCAATTTAATCGTATCGAGATTATTATTTTTTTGCTTATTTGCAAGGGTACACAATAAAAGGATGATAGGTTCACGGTTTCACCCTATAATTTGGTGTGACTTAATATATTTTAATTTAGGGAGACGAAAAAAATGCGCGCAAACAGCTGGAAATTACCACTTAAAACCATGGTGATGATAATATTAGTGTTTATTGTTACAGCTGTAGACAATTGCATGGAACAACAACACAATTGTCTTAGAAACTATCGTACAGAACAAGTAGATTTACAGCGCTGTGTATAAAAAGAACGTAGTTTCTGGAGTAAATTCAAATTTATTGCTTCGATGTTTTCGGGGTACTTTAGTATGGTCGTATGTATAAAAGGCGATATAGCACAAGGCAAAAGATATAAATTATATTTTTGTGCGGTTCATAATAAACGATTGTATAAAGTGTTGTACTTGTGGCCGGGGGGCACTTTTGCATTCTCTATAAAGTATTTATAAACGATCAAGTTATCTTTTGAATTTCACTACAGCATCCTTGGCAAAGTAGTTGACTAAAATGAGGTTGGATCATCTGATAGAATTCATACCAGTGCACGATGTGATTGGTGACTTTAATGCTGGCAAAAATTTGACTGTGTTATGGATCCATGAAGTGAAAATGATAGTAACACCCGAGTATTCTACAGCCTTACTATATGAAGGCTTTCATTTCATCACATCACCTGGAAATTGATTATGGTCTCAAGTACTTTGGTAAGCACTTCGGCGAAAGTGGTCGGACGATAATTTAAAGAGTCTATTTGGCTGTTTGTCAGCGCTGGCAACAAGAGTGCCCAGTTTGCATTTTATATTGCCAAATTAAAGTTTAGGAGGAATGTTCTCTAACAGACCTTTGATCTGACTTCTTATGAAATAAAAAATTCAGTTACCCGAATCACAGTACAATGTTTCGCCACTCATTGAAGTGGTGCTTGACGTGGACTACTTCCCCCTGGCAAAACTAATAACATCATAAAGAGTAAATACAATGAACCAATGGCACAACACACGGTATTCGGTTTGACGGAGGAATGAAGTCAAGTCCTGTTTTGGAGGAAGAACTCATGATCGAAAAAAAATTTTCTGCAACTATCGAGCAAAACCTAGATTGTCGATACACTATGAGGATTCATGGAACAAGCAAGAAGTACCAGGAAAACGACTGTGGCTATAGGTTATTACAACTCACAAGAAAGTTTATAAAAAAAATATTATTTAGACGCATCACCATAGTTCATAGAAGAAAACCTTAATCTAAAGCATATATGGAGCCTATCAAAAAAGACTTTGATGACGGCGATAGCTAACATAGTTCCCACCATGGTTCCTCATGTCGTGGTTTAAGCTTCATCAGAAACCACAACCATAAAGGTGTATCATTAAATGACTTGATAATAACCAGTCCAAAGTTGCAATAAGATCTCGTTGATATTTTTCTCCAATGGCAGAGACACCAAATTGTCACCAAAATCTCCACCCATCTCCATTTCTCATTTTAGTGGTATTTGGGAGGCAGGAATAAAATCAAGCAATAAATGTTTAATTTTAAAATAAGGGAGTTATAAAGGAGTCACCATGTGTAAATAAAGAATCTGTAACTATTCTGCATCATTATGCTACTCAAAGGTGAAGTGCTACCTGCCAAATCATGGAAGTTGGAGATGCGTAACAAGGCTTATATACATCCATACCCACACCAATCTATCTAAGAGAAGAGTAACAATTAATTCAACAATACTTGCCAATAACCATCAGTCTACCAGCACCCAGTATTAATGATTGCCATCACGTGTATCAAAACATGAATATAGACAGGCCATGAGAAATGAAGAAAAGAATCGTTGTTATGTTATCAAGCCTATACAAGTCTTTTGCAAAATATCAACGACCATCAACAGTCCGTCTAATCACAATAAATGGTAGCTAGCAATCTTGCAACGCAAAAATGAACTGGATACCAAATATGCAGCAGTAATTCAATAAAATCCACCAATCACTGGATCAAACTACACACTACCAATCAGTGATTATATGAAGCACCTAACGAAACTTAAGGTGAAGTCCGTTCCGCGCCACGAGAGCTATTCAGCAAATAGCAAAGGAAAATGAAAACTTCTCACCTGCAGCCGCTCATGTCATTATGACCGGGGCTGATAATGAAAGTGTAGCGATGCAATTGAAAGAACAGGTAATGGTGAATCTAAATGGATGTTCCCCCTAAAAAAGCGGAATCCAATAGTAAGCAGATACTATCCAGCATTCCACGCAAGCATCGAGAAGTGAATTTCAAAGAAATTTGTGATCACACCCAACTGCATGAGTCTGTGAAAGTGTTGGGCATCCAATGGAATCCAGATTCTGATCGTTTTATGTTTACATCCAGATGCCAGACAACACCAACGTCACAAAGCGTACAGTGTTATCAGATGCCAGTAACTTATTTGATCCATTAGGTTGGCTGGCTCCTGTGATCATAAATGCAAATGCTTTGGGCAGACCATCTGAGCTTAGGCAATCCTCTCCCACACGACAAAGGCGCCATTTGGTCAAAAATAAATTCTAATTTCAAAACACTAAACTCTATATCTATTCCCTCACTCATACAAATTGAAACAGGTTCCATCGTAGATGTCCACGGCTTCTGTGACACCAGTCAATCAGCTTATGCTGCCATTGTATACTTTTAAATGATCATGGCGCCTATCAAACAACAGTCACTTCCCAGTTTAGAGCTATGTGCCGCCCTGCTCTTAGCTAATCTCTTGGAAACTATCAGAGAAGAATCCAGCTTAAAAATAAATCAAATGTATCTATGGATTGACTCCCAAATAGTGCTAGACTGGCTCAGCAGTCATCCACGACGTTGGAGCACCTTCGTGGCCAATCTTACAGCGGAAATACTTAATTCTTCAACCCGAGAAAATTGGAAGCATGTTCCTTCAGCTGAAAATCCGGCTCGAAGGACCTATGTATCGGGGTAAGGTCGATGAGATCTTATTTAAAAGCCGTGTTTTAAAGATCTGACCTTTACGCTTCTTCCCAAGTTGATGTTGAAATGCTGGATGCAATGTCCGACGTAGGGTTACTTAAATAGTTAAAGTTCAAGTATTTTTGTTCTTATAACGTTTATAAATACAGCTTTTTTTATTTTATTTTGAGGTTTCTCGATGAACGTTTGTAGCGCAAGAGGGTTTCTTATTTTTTTGTTACCTTTACAAAAGATATTACATGAAACAAAAATGCCTAATACGACATCTTTATTCAAAAATTGGTATCATACACCACTTAAGTTACATGTAACTATGCATGCAAACGTCAATCAATATTTTGTGACGTATGCATTTGATATTAAGCTGTCAAATATATTTTAATGACAATAACAATATAAGGTAATATTACAAACTTTGAATATTTGATTTTAACATAAATTGACAAGTGCAGCTGAATAAGATAAGTTTATAAATTGAATATTTTTAAATGATTTAAGTTCTAATTTGAATTTCCCTTTTTCTTTCCAGCGACTAAACACATATTGGGATCCGATGTTTTTAAAGGTAGATCTAGATGCCTTCTAATGGACTATGGTGTTTAAATTATTGCAAATAAGTAATAGACCTACACAATATAAACGAGTGCTTTCTCAATTATTGCATTGTGCCAACAACCTACGATAATTCAATGCATATGTCAAGAATAAAACCAAAGCAGGACATGAAATAAATCGACTGATCACACCACAAACACCAGACTTTATGAATGTTCATCATATTCACTGACATGATTTTGGAAGAAAATACATTTTTTTTACCGTCATGTACAGAAGCTATGACTATATCACTAAGCTTTAGTTAGGATCTCCGGGAAGTCGCCGGCCCCATAGTACAACAGTTTTTCATATATTTGGAAGAATGATTAGATATGACAGAACAATTCTTTTTTGATATGATCTGAATTAACTAATAACTAACTAATTATAACTGTTTTGCACCAAAATTAAAATTTTATAACTTAAGTAAACTCAGCGCAAATTTTGAGGTAAACCAAGGTTTGGTTTGTAAAAAATAAATGCTTTTAGTTTTTTATTGTTTATTATAATATTTCGCTACTTTAAGTTATCTCTACTTTATGTTATCGCTTCGATGTGTTGTCGCAAGAAGAACATACAGTTTTAATTTTTTTTCTAAATTAATTCATTGCATCCTTAAGCTATAAATAATGAGTTACAATTTACATATTGAAATTTACAATAGATGGCAAAAAGGTTGTAAATATTAATCTAATTAAATCGAGCTCATTCGAAGCATATAAATGTCAATACGTCAAACTAGATTGGGACGTACGTAATTAAACAAGTGGTAACAAATTTCAATAATTAGTTTTTATTTTCCATTATTCCAGTATTCGCTTAGTATTTTGTTTTTGTTGCTCACCTAGACTATTTTGATAAACTGATAAATATTTATATGGATTAGGACCTCCACTGAAAATAACTTAACCAAAACAAAAAAATGATTTAGCATGAAAATTAAATAAAATAACCGTTAAACAGACCAAACACTCAACACAAACACCATTTAAAAAAAAAAAGATTTAATAAATAAAATGATTTAGCACAAAAATTAAATGAAATAATCGTTATACAGACAAAACACGTCATAATACACGCAAAATTCTAAAATGTAAATAAATTGCAGAACCAAAAAAAACTTTTCAACACTAAAATCAAATGAAGCAACCGTTAAACTGACAAATTACTTCATTGAATGACACGAAATGATCCCAATACGAGATCATCAAAACCTCCTTTATTATACAAACCCAATGCAGCCAAATATTTGTGACCTTTAGTGGAAACCCCTTCATTCGGTCCTTCAAACTAATTTTAAACCTAAACAAATACCACTAATCATCACACTGTTTAATCCCTGTCTGTATAGTTTTATCCTAAATGAATGATTTATTACCATAGTTTTAAGTGTCTTTGATAGAAAACCTCACACCACCGTTCACCACCACCATGGACCGGTCCGACACAATATATCTACATCCGAACCGGCGTTAAATTATAAAATTGAATGGTTTTCTTATTATCTATACCATCGTCGTTTGTATGGGTGTTCGAGGGATGAAAATTAATTGGGGTTGGTGTTGTGATGTGATTATTTTTATTAATTTTCTTTTTATTATAAGTTATATACATAGTTTTGTATAAGAAAGAGGCGGTGGGTGATTTTTAGTTGACAAGACGAATGGAAAAATCGGATGTAATATTATATTATGTGTTTTCGTGTCATTGACCTGGTAATTTTGGTGCTTGTTTTTATTTTTTGTTTTTTTTTTATACAACAAGAAGGTAACATATTTATTTGACATTTGTTTCGAAACATATTAAAGGTATCGAATACACCAAAGACGTGTTCTATGTTGTTGGGTTTAAAGGGCGGGACTCGAAAGTAAAAAACTTTTAAATTTTTTTGATTAATCGAAGATGTACAATAAATGAGTCATGAAAATCGGTTTGTTTGTTCTGGCTCATCGTACTAAACTCATCTTGATAAAAAAAAAGAAACCGAATCCCAATTTTTTTTATACTTCTTAATGTTAATCACTTGGGATTAATAAAAATACAAACAAAAAAAACTCGATGTAACTAATCGGATGTTATGCACTTATTTATTGGGCAGCTCGTATACCTACCGCACTACACCAATAAATCAAATAAAATTCTTATCTTAATCGGTTACCATGTGCCAAATCATGTGCGCACTTCTCTATTTTATACTCGATAATCAAAATCGAATCCTTAATTTTATGTCGTTTCATTGTTGTGATTCGGGGACAAAGAACGTAGGACACGTGCTGGTGAAATGATGTATAAGCGATGATAAAACTTACGACTTTGTATTAATTTTCGTTTTTATTTATATGATATGTGAGAGGGGTAGGTATACAATTTTACATACATAGTTTCAAGATACATAAAAGGGGTAGTTTTTTGGTATATTATAATAATAGTGTTGTTCAAACTCGGCATGAAGCAAGTCGAATTAGATGAAAGTTAAAATTATTTGTGTTATCTAGGATTATACAATGTTTAAGAATTGGTGTAGCGGCAAAATGCGTGAGAATATTTTTACCCCGTTTTTACTGGTAATTCAATGTAATACTTTGAAAATGTGCTAATATCATAAGTTAGGCAAACTTATTGAAAATTTTTTATTTACAGAGCACCCTAGTGGGCAGCTTTCAAGAGTATCAAGTATCATTAAAAAATAGTGATATATGATCATTACTTAACGTAAGTGACAGAAAATACTTTTTTTTACCGAAACATCTAAAAGTGCGAGCTAAAGGTGGTAACTTATCGGTTGATAAATCTGGTTCGGGTATTTCAGTTAAACTTCTGCCAATCCAAAAAAGACCAGGTGTCAGAACGTTTAATTCATCCCCACCAATTGTACGTACAGGCCAGGAATTCATTATGGCCTCAATCTGACATATTAGAGTGTTGAATTCTTTCAGTGTAAGTATCGAATCACCGATTGATTTAATTAAGTACGACTTCATAGTCTTTACTGCAGACTCCCACAATCCATCCATATGTGGACTGGAAGGTGGATTAAATCACCACTGAATTTCTGCTTTACTTAATTCGTTCTGGATATAGTGATCATTTTTCTCAAGCAACATATACCATTGCTTCAACTGCTTTGCTGCTCCTATGAAGTTCGACCCATTGTCACTACAGATGGCCCAGCACATTCTTCTTCTTGATATGAATCTTCTTACTACACCCAAGTAGCAGCTGAATGACATGTTGTGACCCAGTGACCTTCTAGTGACCTCGATATGAACCGCCTTTGTACTAAGACAGACGAAAATGCAGATATATATTTTTACAGGAACTTGACCTCGCCGCCGTATCAATTGAATCTTAAACGGCCCATAATAATCCACTCCAATATTGATGAATATACGGGTGTATCTGACTCGAAATGATGGTAAGTCACGCATTAGTTACAGCTCCAAGTTTGGTTTGTATCTGATACATTTGATGTATTTATGGATTACATGTTTTGCGACATCCCTTGCTCGTATGATCCAGTAACTTTCTCGTGACAGAGACATTAATAAGCCACACCCAGCATGCAACCATTTATTATGATAGTCCAACATAATTAGTTTTGATATTACTGCACCACAAGGTAAAACAATTGGATACATCTTGTTACAACTAGCTAAAGAGTTGGTAATTCGACCACCAACTCGAATAATTCCATCATTGTCCAGAAAGAGATTCAAAGCTTTGAATGAGCTCCTTTTTTGTACTTCTTGGCTTTTTTGCAAAAAATTTATCTCTATTTCAAAGTATTGACGTTGGATATATCTTATGATAGTTATCGCGGCCCACTGGATCTCCTTCTGAGTTAAGCATTGTTTAGATCGCGCCACATATACGCCAATATTCGCTTTAGCTCCTCAAATGAGCTATATTTTTCCATTAACAAATCGAAGAAACTATTAGCAGTGCTTATAAATAGGTCCATTTTGTTTAGGTTTGATAGTTGAACCTTTGCTCTGGCCACCATTCTTCATTCAATTGTAACCAATATGGATCCCTCCTCCATATACAATTTCGGCCAACCAACTTATTCACTGTTATCCCTCGCGATGCACAGTCTGCTGCATTAAACCTAGACGGAACATGGCGCCAACCGTCACGTGGAAATTGATTGAAGTCGATGGGCTACAAATAAATTCAAACTTCTCGGATGGGATGACAGCCAATCCAGTTTGATTTTACTATCGCACCAAAAAAATGTATAAACTATTTTGATGTGCTGCCAAGCAGTTTTGATGGTGTTGACTAACTCGGTCAATAAAACGGCTCTCAATAAGTCTAACCTAGGTAAACTTAATTGACGGATTGGTGAGACCCTGGTTTTTCCTGCAATTAAACAAACAGAATTATTTGTCTTCGCGTAAACCACTCCACTGTACGCCAATTCACTGGCACTAAATTGCAGCCATCTAGTAATGTGCAGTTCTTCAATTCTCTTTAATTCGTTACAAAGCGATATCCACTTGCTGCGTATTTCATCTGGCAGTTGTTCATCCCAAGTCCCGAAACCATAAACTCTGAAACAATATTTTAATTCTTATGATTATGGGAGACAACCATCCTAATGGATCGAAGATCTTGCTTCCTTCTGATAGTAGTGTTCTTTTGGTGTATGTATATCTCTCTTCCAAGCTCATTGTGAAGAAGAATGCGTCTGAGTGAGGATTCCATTTTAAACCTAATAGTTTTATGGTCTCATCTTCAGTTATAGGTTTTCCAATTGGTACATCCTGCATTTTTAATACGCTTCGGATCAAGGGGCTATTGGTAGCCTATTTTCGCCGTATGAATCTGTATGAACTTAATATGTCAACGATTTCCTTCCTGGTTTTGATTAGCACTTCTTCATCATTAGCTCCTGTCATCAAATCGTCAACGTAAATCTCTGTCTGTACGACTGCAGCAGCTAATGGGTATTTGCTTACGTTTTCTAGTGCAGCCTGATTAATACATCTAGTTGATAAAAATGACGCTGGTGCAGTGCCGTATGTTAGCGTCTTCTAATGCGTATTGCTTTATTGGTTCGTTTATATCAGTTCTCCATAGTATCTTTTGAAACTTATAATTTAATCTGGATGGACCAAAACTTGCCGGTACATTTTTTCTATGTGACCTGGTATGACGTATCGATGTGCACGAAATCGCTATAAAATATCCAACAATGATGATTGGATGGTAGGCCCAGTCCTCAATAAGTGATACTCCTTTTTCATCTTTTGACAACGCACCAAAAACAACTCTTAACTTGGTAGTCGTACTGGCTTCTTTCATAACTCCATGATGTGGTTAGAAATAGTCATCCATGCTAATCTCTTGTGGTATTTCTTCCATATGGTCTAATTGCAAATATTTATGCATGACTCATCGTACTGTTTCTTGAAATCAGGATTTCTTCTAAATTTAATCTCCATCGCTTTCAAACGTTGTCTTGCCACCAAGTAATTGGACCCTAGGCTCGCTAGTACTCCATTGATTTGTAATTTCAGCACGAATTTTTCATCCTTATTCCTTTGTGTTGTTTTTTCGAACCATTCCTCACAATAACTTTGTTCTTCAGTGAGCTCGTTAATCGTTGGAATGCCTTCCCCTTCCCAAAACTTACTTAGCGTAACGTCAACCTCCATTGTAGTATTGAAGTTCACCACATCACTCTTGTGATCATCACCTGAGACATATCCTCCAATCATCCAGCCAAACTTTGTTTTTTGAGCTACCATCCGAGGTGATAGCTGAAGTTGTTGGGTTTCTATTATGGTGGAGAACATTTCAACACCCAAAAGAATATCTATATTTCTATTCTCGTAGAACTTTGGATCAGCAAGGTTAATTGCTTTTAACTTCTCAGGCCTAAAATAGGCTTCCTATTTTTGACGATGGTTCGGCTTGTATCTTTAATTCTGGTTCCATGTATGATCTTGGTACTATTTTCAACTGAGCGACACTCTTAGTTCTTCCTAACTTGGACTGCTCCAAACCACTCACCATTACACGTCTGCCGGTGATCCTCAATCCCAATTTACATATTTACAAGTATCAGTAATAAACGTTACTTGGGATGATGAATCCAAAAGAGCGCGACATAATCTAAATTTTCCGTTTGAGCCATTGACTGTTGGTAGAATTGCTTGTATGATACACTTGCAAACTCGGTACACTCAGCTAACAAATGCGTTTGGTCCATGCATACGGGACCACTCCATGTTGGTTTTTTCATGTCATCTGTTTCAATAACTAATGCTCTCACGTGCACCGGCTTGGCTTTTGTGTAGGACGACATGGATTCTAATGCATTGCATCGTTTGTTCAACAAATCAAAAAACTCCTTGATGGTTAGATATTCTGTCGCCGTTGACTCTTGGGCCCACAACATTTTGGTTTCTTGATCTAATTTCTTTATTAGAATATAAATTAACCAACCGTCTCTAGTTTCTGCTTTGGAATCCAACGCTTTCAAACCACGAAGCACTTCGTCGGAAGTATTTCGCAATTTTCTAATACTAGAGCTACTAACTTGATTTATGAATGGCTGATCCATGAACGTCCGAATGAACGAATTAACAATATGCTTTTTGAGGTCATATCGTTCAACCAATTTCGAAAATACCTCGTAATAGTTAGCTTCCGTGACTGCGAAATATATGATTAACTGAGCTGCCTCACCGATTAAAGGGCTCTATAGGTATTGGAATTTTTGTATTGGAATTTTTGCGTTCAATATGGACTCATTGAATCTTCCATCAACATGCTCATTTTCAATTAATTGGCGGATCCATTTATTGAGCTTTCCGATCACCAAATAATACGTTGGTTCAAACTCGTCCATTTGGGATTCTATTTCGAGGTCAATTAAATACATCTTGGCTTCTACTTCCAAAAATTGCCCTCTGAGACCCTGAACGGTATCCACGCGAACCCTCAATTCATCAATGGACATTTCGTCTTTACTATTGACATTGGCAATAATGAAATTTTCCAATCGCGTTAAACTATACCTTTTACATTAGAAGGCACCTTTTTAATAGCTAACAAGTCGGCTATTTTACACTTACACTTATTATCACTTTCACTCCTTTAATTTTACTGTAAAATTTAGTTACTAGTTCTTTATAGTTTTTGATTTTTGCAAATTCACTTAATAATTTTTGCACCTTACCAGGATTTTAATCATATGTCGCTAACCGTTAACACGTGCCTAATTATACCTCGAATCAATAGCGTGGCTTGGATGGGATACTTAACGCTGCAGTACCGTGCAGTTGTTTTCGATTTATGTTAAAATTCGGTTCATTTAATAACGATGGTTGGTCAGGCAATTCGATCGAGTATTATACGCTATCATGACAGTCGATAATATAGGTAACTATATTATAGACAACAAATAATGTCAAATCCACAATAACAATGATCGATTGTCAAAGGAATCTATCCCGGGTAAGTTGATCGCATTTTTAAGTGTTACATCCAACACAACAATAATTAACAATAATAATTCATTAAGGAAATAATTAATGAAGAAATAAGCAACGTATACATAAATTGCTTATGGAACATACATAAGTGCTACTTGAACACTTACATAATATAAATACATATAGTACTACCATCATAAGAAAAAAAAGTTTACCCATTGATGTTCCAGATGTCGGGTTGATAGAATATCGTCAACATTTAGTATAAATATATGACATTTAGGCAATTATACATATACAAATATTTTTATTATTGTAATACGATACGAGTAGCGACATCTAGCTCGTCAAAGGGCTAACATAACATGGTAGTGCTTTGTGTATTTATATTATAAGGCATAGTATAATGGCTGATATTTGCTTTTGTGTAAAATTACAGTAATGCTATTAGGAGTTTTTACAGTTACGTGTATAACAGGAGATGCTCTGTCCCCGATACTCTTTTATCTCATGTTAGAATACCGTCAGTCCAACCAGCCCTGGTATATGCAGATGGTATATTTATGTAATTGGAGGGAACAGTAACGGTGTCCTTATATTTGAAGGAGTATTGTGTGAGAGTGAATACAACATAAGCCACCATTTATTCTAAAACCCGTTATTTTTAATATTATGAAGTGTTTTTGGAGTGAACAAGTTGAAAATGATCATATCTTCATACGACCGACTTTATATCGGCTTGCAGCTTCTTAAACCCAAAACTTAAACAAATTGTAAGAAATTTCGTATACACCATACCATATATGTACCCGTATATGTGCAGCCAGTATCTTTTATTACAATTTAACAATCCATAATTTGTATTTATCTTCATCGCACATCTTACATAGAAAAAAAAATAATAAAAAACTCAAACATAAAGATTTTCTTCTCGTTTATGTACGTAATATAATAAGATGTTCGTTATTTTGTTGTATCATCATCATCATCATCATCATCATAAACATCATAATCATTATAATTTTTTTTTTGATTGTCTTAAGCGCAAGAAAATGTTGATGGAATTTTTTTTTCTTATAAATTTTCCTCTTCACTAAATTTATAACGCGCGTAACGTAATATACTGTGATTTATTGGGATGTGTGTATATGTCTGTGTTTAAGACAAATAATGTTTAAAGCTTAAGTGTACATAAACTTTGCACTGCATGCTTATCTTTTTGCCAATCGTTTTCCCATTTATTTTTTCGGGATTTTATCGGATCATGTTTTTATGTTTTTATTGTTGCTGAACACATTTCTTTCGCGTTTTCATTTGTGTTTGTTTTTTTAAAATCCTTTCAATTGCATTTTGACGGTTTGCTTTCTTGAAAGACAATATTATCTTTTCAAGTAGCTTGTCATATGGAATCGAGTTTGGTGTTGATTCAATTTAAAGACGGCCGGGTGTAAGGATATTGATACTGGTTTCATCTTCACGATTGAATATAAAACTCATTTTTTAGAAAGTGAGGATTGGATTCTCAATCATTGTCGCAACTAGCAGACGGTCCTTAACAGATTTGACAAAAAACCTTCCAAAATCCTCCAAAATGCAGTGCAGCTGGTGAATGCCCCCATTTGATTAATATTATGTTGTAGTATCCTGCAACACACTTTTCTGACCATGCACACAAATACAGTTATGTATTAGCCATAATTAATTTTGCTCTTCTTTATAGTTTATTGCCTGCAGAGCCGACGCTTCCATTGGTGCAGATAGTGCAGTAAATTCCGACTCCAAAATAATGGGTGAACTTAAAACTGTGAAAACTTACGATTACTGTGCAAAACTTTTTAACCAAATTGCTAAAAATTCATTTGATGCTTTCACGATTTTCGAATAATTCAGCAAAGTTTGTACAACGTTGCTAAAAATGTTATTCTCTACTAAAGATAGCTTTTAATCTTACAATATGCCTAGGGCCTTTGAAATTTAAGATGAAAACTACTAAATTAATTAACCATTTCAGTTTAAATTTGTTAAATTGTTCGTTAAGTTACATGAATTATTGAACCACACTTAAACAAAATATACAAATTGTTTCGTTAAGTTTTTCAATGTTTAAATAAAGTGTTAGTCAAGTTACACTGATATTTCCAATTGCCATTTGAAACCATCTCTAGCTTCATGAACAAGTTTAATTAGTTATTCAAACTTTATCTTAAAGTTAGTCTTTTTTATTTTTCATGCCAACAGCTATTCTATTTTAAGTGGTGGAAACTTTACCAGCTCCAATAATATTTGCTTCTAAACGGTGATTGTCCACACATTTAACTAAATACATATACTTGCAATGTAAAAAGGGCTTCGGATTCATAATTCGTAAATTTACTTCAAAAAACTTGTAAGGTGCATTTTAATATGTTTCGTTAAATATTCGTTAAGTTATTTGAATACAATTTAATTAATTTTTATTGGTTAGTTTTTGCATAAGGATATATTTAAAATAAAAATATTATTCATTGATTCGTTTAACTTGAAAAGTTTCGTCAAGTTAACTTAACGAAACGGTGTTTTTCGAAACAAATTTAATGGTTTAAATAAATTATTAATGATCTAAATATCGTTTGCTTTAACTGTTGTTTTAATTGCTAATTTTCTATTAGTTATTTTCGTTTTTGAATCGTTCTTGGCTTTTTGGTTCAAACATAAAAAGTTAATTCCTTTAAATACAATTAAAAATAAAATGTACTTGTTACTTTTTGAAAAACTTTTTGAAAACGAAATTGCCTGATATATGTGATGGCTACCAACCATGCGATCGCACTTTACCAATTAAATCACTAACTCTGAAAGGAGAAAAGTGTTCTAGAGGAAAACTGGCTTGATTATCGGTCAAACCCGTTAAATCGATAAATTAAAACCGTTGATCATCATAAAAAAATTTACGGCCAAGGTGTTTTAAAAATTTGAACGTATACAAACTTGGAGTGGAGTTGCTGTTTATTCCATAAGTATTTAACTACATTGAACCAGTAAATGTCACGAAAAAACAGAAAAATACTGTTCTTTTTGGATAATGCATCTTTACATACAGATGCAGAATTTTCGAATATAAAATTTTCATTTTTTCCGCCAAACTTCACCTTGAGACTACAACCTTTAGGTAACGGAGTAATTTCTGCTGTAAAAACTCATTATCGAAAATGCGTAATGCAACATTTGTTATTAGAGGAGGTGGAAGTCAGCGAGGTTTTTTTAAATTTCTCAAAGTCACGTAAAAGTCTTTAAAGCCATAAAATGTTTGTGGTTCCATGGGATTACGGCTCTAAAGAGTTTCACTGTATAGTCAAAATAGAAAAATATTTCGTTGGGTCGTTAAACTGAAAAAGTTTCGTTAAGTTCTTAATGGAAACAAGTTAAAAAAAAAAAAAAAAAAAAATAGAATTTCTTTGACGGCAATAATTGTTGAACTAACTATAGTTCATGCCGGCTGTGATTTGCTGAATGGTATAAAAGGGTTAAAATTTGGTTTTCAACTTTTAAGCCGAACGAACACCAGATTCCAAAACTCAAATTTACAAATTTACAGTTGCTAGATTGATGACGTTTAAGAAATCTGTTGCTTTACCCCCATGTCAATTGTACTATGCTGAGTTTTCAATGAGTGTGATTTTCGCTGTTCTAGATGTAAGTCTACATCTTGTTTATTTGTAACTAGCTAATTGGCGAGTGGTGCAGATTATAATCCTCTCGATACTGGTACAGCTTCTGACCTAACATAAACTACAGTTGCGTAAGCTCTTTTACTTACAGCGGTAAAGCCATTAGCTCTTGTTCTTTAACTTAATTCGCATGCAACCATCGTTTCGATGTTCCCTGTAACAGTGACTGGCAATAAACCCCAAATGGCTCGAATTATTTTGAAGACTCCGAAAACCTTTTTTAATGGCTATCTGTTGTCGTGATCTGCCAAAACATATTCTTGATGGACACGGTTACCCCAAGTTTGTAAGCCCAGACGCACATTTGCTTAGCATTCTGCTTCCCTAAAGTGAACCTTTGATTGAATTCTAATGCTGAAAATATATTAAACGAGAATATTCGCATTTCTTCTCCTAAGTGGTAGATGATTGTCACAGTAATCGGCAATGAACATCAGTCCGTACTACCGCACGAAAATTACAACCCTCCTTTACACTCATATTGTTCTTAATATTGATCGAAAATGCTTCTGTAACAGAATTGCTCATGACTGTTTGGCAGTATCCAGTATTTCTAGTGATTTTTTTAACAATCATTTTCTTAGGTGTGGCTGGGCATCACATCAATTCAACCTTTATTTACTCGCCTCCTATACGATAAGTGAAGTCAATGTAGTGGTTATTCTAAAGCTACTGCAATAGTAATTATGTTTCCCAGCATGTCGCCACCGTCGATGAGTTATATGAGTCTGTGGAAGAAGACACATTTTTGTGTTTCAGCAATTCCTTCGAAGTCTTGACATAAATTACATAAATAAGTTCGTCTTGTTTGACTGTTTCAAACGCTACTTTGGCAGACGGTTCTGTGTGGTGAATTATTTTGCTTATCATCTCCTTGCAAAATGCTGAAACATTTGCTGTATCATCTGCCAGCGTGACAAATGGTTCATTTCTAGGTGTGTGATAACAGGTTTGATACTAACTATAATTTACGTGCTACGTGATGACTATTCCTTCGAGAATTATTGGATGCTATTCGATTTTAAATGTAAATTATTGCGCAAATTGAAGATTTTATTAGGAACACAGGAAAGTTAACATCTTTCAATACCGTTTTGTACCTTTCGTGTTATTCTATAAGATCATAAAGCTTCAGCCAAAGGTCCAATAGTTCTGACCTTAAAATTTTTGAAGTTGTGGTTGGCTAAATTCACCCAAGCTACGACTCGGATTGGATGATTCTTGAGAACTTTTTGATCATATCTAAGGTGTCAAATTTTTTAATATTAACAGATTTACTGCTAAAACATCAGTCTTTCTCTCTTTTAAAGCCAAATTTGAGGCAAATTTTATTGGAGCGACTTTGATTTTGGCGGATACAATTATTCGTCAATATCTGTCCGTCTGAATCTGCAGTTGTTTGAATTATTGGCAAATCGACACAGTATTTAGTGTTTTGATTTTTTCTATTAATTCCAGTTGTTTTTTTTATGGTATTCCATTGCCTTTCTACATCTGTGGGGAGTTGATCGTCCCAATCCAACTTAAATAGCTAAATCTTTGAAATAAGATCTTTACTCCGATGGTCGATACCCATTCCATTGGATTATTGCTCCATCTCGTAAAGCATATTTCTTTTTGTATATTTGGTGCATCTTCTTTATGGAGACCTTGAAAGAGAGACTATCCGTTCGAAGTTTAAATATGTTTCCCTCAGTGATCTCAGTGACTCGTGACGGTTTTTTTGACACAACAATTCCTATTCCTTTAAAAATTTTCGCAAGGATTGGTTTGTGTGAATATCTTTTTCAATAAATTTCAGATTTAATTGATAGTTTTAAATGTTTGACTACGTATTTGCATTACTTCATGTAAAGTGATTAGAGATGGCTGCAGACACTGTTGCCGTCATTATATTTCTGGTAAATTTAGTATCGGGAGAATGTTGTAATTTTATTTGCTTGGTGTGAACCAGTGTGTGATGTCTCCTTCTACCCTGCGGTTGCATCATCCTATTGATCTACATTTGCATACTGCGTCCCTTTATACTTGACTAAAACCTCTTGAACTGTTATTGTTGTATGTTCATATGATCTTACTTTACTTTACTTCACTAAACTTCGGGCCATCGCATTATTGACGTTGACTGCTGCAGAGTACAACATTTGTTAGTGGCTTGATCTCTGTGTAAACGTAGAAATTTTTTACGGGTGGCGCATGTTAGTTTCCACTTTATTGGCTTTGTTGAAGATTCAGCCAGATAAACGACCCAACAATTCCTTGACTCTGCATTTTGTCCCGAATAGTGGAAGTCAGCGAATAATCTTGCCACATGTGTTAAAAATTTGACATAGGTTGGAGAATGATTGCCTTTCTTTCTCTGGGATTACCGCTAAATGTTGGTAACTTTAATCGTGGTAACTTAAATTCTCTTGCAATTTCTGAGGACATTGAGTTCAGTTTGAATTCACACAAATAATAACTGTCGTCAACGCCATCTATAATTGACTCCATCTTAGCATCGTGGGAAAACATTTCACCGTCAATGCTCACACAACTTTTTAAATGCTCCTATAATACCTCCAACCGAGTAAGCATATCATCATAGGGGACTGTATCTCTAAAGAAATTAGCATAGGTGGTCAAATAGCTTTGTCATTTGACTTTAATGACTGACCTTCCTTTTTGTTAGCGCAACCTTCTTTGTTTTTAAGATAAGACATATGCCTAAAGAAGCGGTTGGTTGCTGGAAACCTTTTCAGATTTCCTCATATGCACTCCTCATCGATGGTACATCCGCCAATTTTTTATTTATTTTTATTTTTTTGCTAAATTATGAGCTTACCTCATAATTCATTTAGTTTGTAGCCGAATACATTTACATATGATGACGCCATGTATCATGAAATCTGTATATATATATATACATATATATATATATATATATATATATATATATATATATATATATATATATATATATATATATATATATATATATGTATATATATATATTTATATATATATATATATATATATATATATATAAATATATATATATATATATATATATATATATATATATATATATATATATATATATATATATATATATATATATATATATATACAGTAAGTCCCCGCTTTACGGACACGATGCGTTCTACGTCATCTGGCCGTAAACCAAAAATCCGTAAAATAAAGCCACTAATGTGTGAAAGTTATATAGAAGCGTTCTACCAAATCAAGATATAGTATAGAATATACTATATACTATATATATAGTATATAACTATATTAAAAATTCAAAGATGCGTATTTAAATATTCCGTTATGCGAACGATACGGTCGAAAAAATTATTATCATCAAAATTAATGAAATACAGCACCTTAATTATAAAAAAGATTAAAAGTAAAAAGTAAAAAAGTACTTTATTTATTTCAAAAAACAATTCAAATAAAAAACAACAAAAATAAAAAAATCATAAAATCCTCTTATTAAAGTTTAAAGTTTTCATTTTAAATTATTAAAAAATTGCGTCAAACGGGATCGTTCGGCGGAACTGCCATCCAAAGTTAAATCAACATGTGCATTGGGAACTAGAACTGCTGTTTTAGAAAAATATCGCAACAGCGGCGTCGGTTTTTCTGGCTTCATTTTCTTTCTCGGTTCTTTGTTAACATTGTTGGCTATTAGTGGCTTAAGAGGTCCTTCGTCTGTCTTTTTAATTTGGGCTTCAAATGTCAAGTTAGTTAAATATGAATCTAGAGATATTTGCTTTGATTTAACTTTTTCTTTGTAAATTTCTCTGTAGCAAAGGATATCATTCTGAACAAGTCTGGTTACTTGTCGGTTTCTTTCATCTAATGGATCAATTTCTTTAAATATATCCAGGCCTTCCTCAATCAAAGAAATTGACCTTGACAACTTTTGTGTTTGTGTAATTTTTTGGCTCTCGCCTGGAGTTTCTGATTTTTCTAAATCACATCTTTCTTCAAGGACCATCAATAGATCTTCGTTAGTAAGATCTTCACCATTACATTGAAGGAGCTCTACTATATCTTCTGAATATACCTCATTCATACCTGCTGAATCATTGCTGATTCAGTAACTTCATTCTACGATTTTGGGATAAAGTTACTGAATCAGCAATGACTGGAGGGCGCATTGTCAACAATAAGCAATGCTTTGTTAGCGATATTCTGCTCAGCGTTAAATTTTGTCACAGAAGCTGAAAAATGGTTATTTAACCAGTCTTCAAAAACGCTTGTTGTCATCCATCCTCGTTTGTTTGAGCGCCAAATAACATCAAGTGTTGATTTGTTAATGCCTTTGAATGCCCGTGGATTCTCTGCGTGATAGAATTGCGTAACGCAATTCTTAGCTGCTTTAAATCCTGAAGCTGTTTTCTCTTCTTTGGAAATGAATGTTCTAGAAGGCATCTTTTTCTAGAACAGACCGGTTTCGTCAACATTATATACCTGCTGTGGGGTGTAACCACCAGCATCGACTATTTTTTTAAAATCCTCGGGAAACAATTTAGCCGCTTGAGTATCTGCACTTGCTGCTTCCCCTGTTGTTTTTAAATTGTGAAGAGAATGTCGTTTTTTAAACCGGTCAAACCAGTCTTTGCTAGCTAAAAATGGTTCAGACTGTGAAGATTCACCGTATTTGGCCACTAATCTTCGTGCAGGCTCTTAGCTTTTTTTTGGATAATTAATGTGGAAATCGGAATATTTATCTGAGATTGGTGGTCTATCAAAAATCTCAGCAAACGTTCCATTTCTTCCATTACCTGACTTCTTTGCCGTGAAACGCCGTTAACGGTGTTACGCGTTTCGCCCTGATCAATATTTTTCTTTAGTATCTTTAATCGTAACCACGGTTGAAGTGGCGAGGTCATTTAGCAATTTCATTGTTTTTGTTTCGGGCATCAAATCGTCTTAACACATCTAATTTAATTTCTAGTGTTAAAGAGTTTCTCGACTAAAATGGATTTGAGTAACAATAACATGTAATTTGTTGTAATATTGTAATTTGTGAGATCCCCGAAATAGAAACTAAGAGAATTTGTAGATGAAAAGGATTTAATAACGGAAAAAGAAAGAGAGAAAAATTTATTTCCGTAAATGCGAATTTTTGGTAGCGAATTTTGAGTCCAAAAATCGAAATTCCGTAAAGCAAGCGTCCATATAACGGGGATTTACTGCATATATATATATATATATATATATATATATATATATATATATATATTTATTTTTGCAAAATAGTAATATAATTTTGATTTAGGTAAATATTCATTCTATTTAAATGGTTTATTTGAATAAGCTTCTCAAGATGGTTCACATGGTGGTGATATCATAACATTTAAAATTTACGAGCTTTGTGTTCAAACGAATTTTTTTTAATCAAACGAAACAAGAACAATTCTTTATGCCTAAAAAACCCTTTTCTTTATCGCTACGATACGTGGTACCGACATAAAAATGCTTTCTATTCACAAAATAATAAAAAAAAGTAAAAGTGTATAAAACACCTGTGCTATATATAAGTAGATTAATAGCCCGCAACTTAAGATGCTATTAAATTTTAAATATCACAAATATCATTTCGTATTTACCAGCATCGCTCGGAATAACTTATATAATACACACCTTAAGTAACCAAACCTATTGATTACCTATCATTAAACGGTAAAAAAAATAAAGTTTTCCACTTACAACAATAAAAAATATGTAAGCTTTGTTTTTTGGTCGAAGACCTTAGAAAATCGATTAAACATACTAGTGATGTATAGTGGTTTGATTGTGTACATTAAAAAGTGCAGTTTTTCGTTGTTTTACCAGAGCTTTTATTAAATATCTACCACTAACATTTTTGTTAAAAGTCATTTTGTATTTACATTTAAAAAAAAAATCATTTGATTGTTAAATAAATCATTAATCGGATTAAAATGTATTATTATTATTACGAAAATGCAAATTTTCAATGATTTTTGTGTGTTATAATATAAAAGCATTAAATATTTAAAAACAATTCAAAAAGCTTTAACGAAAAGTACACAACAAATAATCGAAATAATTTATATTTTGTTATAGTGAAAAACTTTTAACAATATCATATTGTAATACATATAAAAAAAAAGCTTTAATAGCAATCATACTAAAAAAGCTTCTGTTATATATATATATATATATATATATATATATATATATATATATATATATATATATATATATATATATATATATATATATATATAAATGATATGAAAATTGTTTGGTGTAGGATGATATGGTACTCTAAACGCCAGATGATGCTTTCTCAAAGTTTTGTGTTTTGTTTTACAAGAAAACAAAATTTTTGCTGGCTGATATTCGTTAAAAGGGATGAAATTTATATTGGCTAGACACATTAATTTTTCTATAAGGTTGTTGTGCATTTCAATTTATTTATCCTAATTTTTTAAAATTGAAAAATTATTTGTTTCATGCTAGAATACAACATTTATGACTATTGCCACGACGAGGTAATAATTTTATTTGGCGTAAGCCATTACCTGTTCAATTAATGGATTAAAAAATTCCGAGGTTTGTATAAATTTCGAGGAATATGAAGATTTGAGTGGAGAAATTGTTAAAAGCTCGATAAATGTTGCGTCGATCGACAGCTGCAAAATATCGAGATCGAATTTCGAAGCTGCGAAATAATGTATAAATACCCAAGGTAATTATATCATTATCGTTTTGGAAGGAAGTTGAGCTTAATAATGTCCAAACCTGCGTAATTTTTAGACTAAAACAGTTGATCAAAAAAACAAATCAGGCAGTCACTGCGCGCGTCCAACAGTAACTCTTCAAGCGACCGCTTGTACTTATAAAATGTAAAAACGCAATTAGTTGATCTAGGTATTTAAAAATTTAACTACACACAGAGAAAAATGTAATGAAGTTTAACTAAAACTGTAATGATAATCATTGAATTCGTAGTAACTTTTTGGTTAATTACAATTTAGTTAAAATAACTATTTATTGTTACTACGGTATATAATATATATATATATATATATATATATATATATATATATATATATATATAATATATATATATATATATATATATATATATATATATATATATATATATATATATTTATATATATTTATATATATATATATATATATATATATATATATATATATATATATATATATATATATATATATATATATATATATATATATATATATATATATATATGAAAACTTTAACTACACTGTTCTTAAATTCACCGATTTGTAATGAAATTTAACTTCAAGTTCAATGAAATGCAAAACGGATGTAGTGAAAATAATTACCATACTTTTAAAACCGTAATGAAATTTACCACAAATTGTAATTACATTGACAACAATCAATGAAAAGTATTACAATATTTTCATAGCAATAATGAAATGTACTACATAAATCAATGAAATTAACAATTACTGTAATGAAGAGTATTGTGATATTTTCATTACATGGTAATGAAATGAACCACTACAATTAATGAAAATTCAAAGATTTGTTCTGGGAAGTAGAATATTTAAAAATAATTTTGTTTTATGAATTTTGTGACTTATTTTCTTTATTACATGAATTATGAAATCAATTTATTTTTACATACAAATATATTAATGATTACAAGAACATGACATTTCGTTTTCATTTATTAAAAAAGTGCATAATAATTTTGTTAATGTTATTTAATATATTTTTAAAATTTACGTATTACATTTTGAATAAAAGTTTTTTTTTTTAATTTAAAGTTAGGATTAAAATATTTTTTGTTGATTTTTTAGATGTATTGTACATTATTATATTATTTTATATCTTAAAACTAGAGAGCCATCAGAAATTTTGTGGCTAGTAGATGAAAAATATTCAAAATTAGTTTTTTCATCGATATCAAACATAATATGTATGTAGATTTACAGACATTTTTTTTTGTAGACACTAAACATATGTAAATACACTAATCATATGTAAGTCAATCGCTGAAAAGGAAGTATCCGTTTTGTGGAAAATATTGTCCGATACAATACGATAACTATTATTCACAATTGCAATAATTGGCTGAATGGATCCATGCCAAAATCGATTAGAGTTTGCATCTATTAATTAAAGCTCTGCGTTGCGGATAGGTAACTTGTAGTGCAACACTTGAAAACCAATCAGAACCCTTTCATCTGCAACGTTAGAAAATATACATTTTTAAAATATCTAGGAATATTAGAATCTTTAAAATTCAAATGTTACATACTTATACTAGATCCAAAAATTCGTAATTTTTTTATTAACTCATCAACATGTTTTTGTATTTTAGAATCTTTTGAAATTATTTCACTGTATTTTAAAGGAAAATTTGACCATTTAACATGCAGATTCAGAGATTTTTCTCCACCAAATAATCGAATGAAATCTAAATCAATCTGTAATGGATAAAGATAATAGTAGATTGTTCATATTTAAAAAAATATATATGTTACCTGACGTATTTTTTTAAATTGACTAAACAAGGGCCATTCTGAAAATATTTCGTTCGCAGGTATTGTCAAAATATCTGACGTCTTACACTAAAAGTCTCTTTCCACTTTTGTTCCAAAGCCAACCAGATTTGCGCATCAAATTTCAGCCAGTTTTTGTTTTGTGCACCTGATAAAAGTAGATTTTATATAATATGTTGTTAATTCATTGAATATATTAGCAAATTTTTTAACGTGTTCTTTGTATAACTATTCCAGAATAGTTTGAACTAGTCTGAAATTGTTCTACTGTTTTTTTGAACATTATAAAAAATAGCTATACAAATACAGTACTTTCATCTGTAGAAATATTCAGTACTAACAGTGATGGTGAAAAAACTTGGTCGCACGGATTTTTTTTCAATTTTTTTTATATTAAAACACATTCTTCCGTCTGATTTACTTTGACTTTATACTCGCCTAAGAGTACTGTTTTAACTATAATTGTTTCCACTAATTCTTGATCATTTTTAGAATAAACACGAATTAAGGGAAACCAAATCAACCGCAACATCACCACCATCACTAATAGCACCGCTCTCATTTAAAAATTTGATTATACTCACCAATTTAAAATAATTAACTGCACTTTCAGATTAAAAAATAAAGAAAAATCACTCAAAAGACAAATTACTTGGAAATGCTACGACTTTATTTTACAACCAATTCAGTAAGACTGCGATAAAATTACACAAGGAGTGTTTCGATGTGATATCTTCTAAATCTGTAGTAAAATTGTAACGAGCGACCCTTTTGGTGCTCGTTCCGTGGGCACAAAATATGTTAATGTGTGCACCCCAGATTTTTTTTAAATTTTGTTTGTCCAAATTATTTAAAAAAAAAAAAAAAAAAAAAAAAATTATTTTCTTTTATGTTTGTATACCTGCTCATTGTCCCTACTTTGTTTGTTTACAAATTAAGTAACGGGGTAATGAGTAGGTATATAAAGCCGTGTGTTATGTAATTCGAGATCAGTCATTATAAAAAAAAAAAAAAAATAGAAAAAATTGTAAATTAAATTAATTTTTTTTTTGTGAAATAAAATCAATTGTGAGATTCATTATAAAAAAAAAACTCACAAGTAAACGTGTTCAAAACAATCGACAAGCATTTTTTTTTTTTTTTGAATTATATTGCAACATAGTGAGGTGGAATTATTATAAAGCAATGTCGTTGCTACCATTATTATTAAAACTCGTCGACGATCCATCAGAAGATGCATTTGGTTATGGATTGCATCTACAACAATTGCATTATCCTCGCATACAAAGCCAACCCACCTTGATGAATTCAAGTTTGTGGCCACGAATTTACAATCGTCAATGGGCAGCACCACAACGGAACGAGCGTAATCAAGCCTCCATAAAAAAAAAAAAAAAATAGAAAAATCTAACATTGGGAAAGATGGTTTCCAAGTTTGTATGGACGTACCACATTTACAACCAAACGAAATTACAGTAAACACCGTTGATAATACCGTCAATGCGTTACAAGATAAACATGAGGAGAAAAAGAATGATCATAATCATATAGATCAGCTTGTACAACAACAATAACGGAGAAAACAAAATTTAGTAAAGTTTATAATTTTTTTGTATTATATTTATTATTATCATATTTTTGTGTGTGTGTGTGTGTCAAATCAGTGTTAGTTAAGATTTGTGTTTTGTCGTTATTTAGTTAAGATTTGTGTTTTGTCGTTATTTACTTAAAATTTGTGTTTTGTCGTTTATTTAAGTACGATTTGTGTTTAGTTAAGTTATTTAAGATTTTATTGTATTCTCCTTTTATTTTGTCTTTTCTCAAATTCGTTTTGGTTCTATTTTTCTTTCCATTTATTTATTTAACTTATTAAAGACATTGTGATAAATTGAAAAAATAATTTTTTTGTTGTAATTTTGTGATTTTCTTAACGTGATGTGATGGTTGCAAGTCCGGTTGCGTGCCGACTTGTTCAAGTGAACCCCGCCTTCCCGTCTTTCTCTCCCTGCGGTTATCCAAGCTTCCATTATGCCTTGCACACCCCACCCCTATCTGCTCCTGAGCTCTAGCCGGCTACTATACCGCAGCAAGGCCTCTAATGGAAGAATTCAATGACACCTCTGGGACTCGCACCTTGATCCGTTACAAAATATAATTGTATTGTAGTGAAATATAAGAGTACAGTAGTGAAATATAATTGTTCGGTAGTGAAATATATTTGTACTGTAGTGAAATATTATTGTTTTGTAATGAAATTCATTAATTTGTTATACGTAAAATGTTTTCACTACGACGCGTAATAAAATTTACCACAATATAGTTAAATTAACTACCATAATATGTAATGAAAATTTTCACAGCATTGTAATTAATTTCATTACGGTAAAAATTCACTACAAAATAGTAAAAATTACTATAAATTCACTAAAATGCAGTGAAATTTCTTTAGACTGTGTTTTTAGGCGGTTTGTCAATTTCACTACAAGCGTAAATTAAATTCATTACACATTTTTCTCTCTGTGTAACCAATGAGGTTTAAAAGATTTAATAATAATAGTCTTTAAAGAAAAAATTCTTCAAATAACTCTAGTACCATATTAAAAACATATTTAATCTTTTCATCTAGTTGATTTGTGGAAAGTACATTTTTCCATTGCAAGCTTCACCCAATTTGAAAACATTAATATCTCTAAAATTGCAAAAAATTTTTGAAGGGATAACTTAACAATTAATTTTATGTGAAAAATAGATTGTATCATGATCGGTAAATCCAACTGAAACCTGACTAAAAAATTTAATTTTTTCAGTGATTGTTAGGAAGTTAGGAATACATATCTGGAGAACTAATTTAAAAGCCAAAGTAGATTTTAAATAAACACGCTCAAACCACCACCACGCTCTAAGTTTTGTAGATTCCGATCAGCTTTTAGTTCACTAAAATCCGGTATATTAATAGCTGCATCGGGAATATTACTATATTCAAACAAGATTCATTAAAACAAAGAACCTTCTTCCTTTTAATAGTGGTCCGATTGAGCTCAATGATACCTCTAAAAATAGGGTTCATTAAGGACATAAACTTGCTTATAATTTTATTTAAATCGTTCAATTATATCTTAGCTGTTAAGCCCAATCTGTATTCGCAGTTTTTACTTAAATCTGGGCTGCCAAAAATCCAAAAACCCATAAATCTGTAATAATGGTACATTAGGATCAATGTTATGTTTTGCTTGGCTCCAAGTATCACCTTCGCGAAGCATAACTTCAATGAAAATCTCCGAGGACCACCTTCCTATTTTACTTTTGCTATTCCAACCGCCTTTATAAGTTCCTGTATTGCATCTATGGTCGATAATTCCATTCTAAAGCCTTACTGATTTGGTGAAAAATCAACAAAAATAATGAGTTTTTCCAGAATTTTCCTCCTGTGTCAAGCATGCAGAAATTTTGATAAGATGAAGGAAGCTCTGAGTCATCTTTATGTTTGCTTTTTAGTACTAACTTTGGCATTTTTCATCGGGAATAAACACTCCCTCTGACAGGCATGAGTTGTACATTTTCAGGAGCAGCTGTGAGTCTTGTCGGAAGACTATTTGAAGCACTGCACTAGTTATTCCATCTGAGTTAGCAGCCTTTTTGTTTTTCATAGACAAGATTGCTCTTTCGAGTTCCTGTTCTGTAAATAGTGGAGCGTTTATGTCTTGAATGAAAGGTGGTTTGGTGCTCTCTGGATGCTCAAAACGCTTGTTAGCTTTAAAGTTCTAAGATTCTGCATTACTATCTTGTATACTCAAGACTCCATGGGTCCGTGTCTTCGACTAGTTTCCTCCAGAGCTTTGCTTAAATTAATAGCTCGTCGAAGATGTGTTGCCGCTCTTATGTGCTGCTGACATGAAAGTGAGCTCGGCTCTCATGTCTGCGGTTTTTACGTAGCGTAGATACATCGCATGCCGATGCTAAACGTTTCATGTTTGAAGATACGAGTGACTCAGCGGCCGATCTTCGTGTAATTTTGCCATGTTACCACCTTTCGCCTGTACAGCCGTGTTCCTAACTCAATACCTCTAGCATTGAAGTCTTCGGTTACTATTTATCCCGTCGTATTTAAAATTTCATCCTTCAGGACCTCGAAAAATTATCATTCCCTTATTTGGGGTAAAGTTGCAGCTGAAAAAAGTTGCTTCCTTACATTTGACCTATACGCCACCTTGACCAACAAGCGTCACAAGCTTCGCGACTTTGCAGTTCCCAGTTCATCAGATTACCATGGTGAGGATTTCTTGTTTCGACACTGCTCGTTCTGCCGATAATCGGCGGTTCTGTCCCGATCCATATTCAATTACAGGATGCATACCATGGACGATTCTCGGCCAACTGAAGGGCTTTTCGGTAGACTTTGCACTTTCAGGATCCAGGAATGATAGCTAGGTATATTTGTTTAGTCGTAACCCTTCTCTGAACAGATTTCGCAGCATTCCTGGGCACAGCACATCTTCATCTTGTAATCATCACCCAGCCGTGTTTTATTTTGCTTTTATTAAAGAGTTTAGTTGCCGATATCTTATGTATAACTATTACTGCTATCTTTTATTCCCTATGGAGCTAGGAAGAAGATTGATGTTTGTATACCTGACACGAGCAATCGCTTTCGTTGATCTCCAGACCATTCCACCATAAATTACAATTGCTCAGTTCGTGTGGCAACAAACCTCTTGTATCACAACGGCTGGATTTTGTGATGTTTACACATACCTGCAATGGTTCCTAGAAAGAAAAGATTAAATGTTTTCTGTTCGTTTAGCGACGAAAGTTTTCCATCTTCTGGGATGGGATGCTAGCCACGATAGTAAGATTGTTGAATCGGTTCAAGCAATAATTTCTATTTCACCACCCAATGTATCCTTTATCATCATAAGCAATTTCCTTAATAATACAGTCGCACACAATCCCAATCGAGGAATTGATACTTGATTAATAAGGACAACTTTTATTCTATAGCAGTCATCAATCTGATATTAACATTTTCAGATTCATCGATCGTTCGACACAAGACTACAGCGGCATATGCATTCTCCGATGCATCTGCAAATCAATGGAGTTCTAATTTAGTGTTTGTTGTTAACAACCACTAACCAATCACTAACAACAACGGAATCTACTCCATTTATTAAATACTTAATTTCACCAAATTTAGAAAAAATACTATGCGTGTTTAATAATAAAACATTTAAGACTTTAAATCTATTAATTGAGGACTTTAGAACTATATTATTACAAAAAACTGAAGGGGTAGCATATGTTCTAATTACATTCAACATTCAGGCTCGAAGAAACATTCCGATAAAAGGTGCCCAATGATACACTAACGTTTAATTCACTTAATAAATTTTATACATTTTGGCGTAAAATAGTGCTTAGTCCGATTTGGTGCACTTTATTCTCACAAAAGGACAATATATTATTATTTAAGAGCTCTCGTCGATTATTTGATAATAAATACAAAATCGGAATTTCAATACCATCATAAGAAAAAAAGAACAGTTTTCCCATTGATGTTCCAGATGTCGGGTCGATAGAATATCGTCAACATTTAGAATAAATATATGACATTTAGACGATTTTACATATACAAATATTCTGATTATTTTAAAAGGATACCAGTAGCGACATCTAGCACGTCAATGGTAGTACTATGAGTGTTTAAATTATGCTTTGGGTATATATATATCGACCGATATCTTCCGACCGATGTCTTCATTACATAGGGTAAAAAAATATCGGACAATTTTGATCGTTAAATAGATCAGTTTTGTTTTGTTTTCGATCTCTTCAATTTTTTCAATTGACATTCGTTTTATCGGCATAAAAAGATTTATTTTCGCTGACTCATCCTCATAAAATTCTCATTCCAATTTATGTACGATTTTACAATTTTTCACCTTTTTTATTTCGTTGGAAAATTAATTAAAATCAAAAAATCAATTTTAGTCTACCTGTCAAGAAAAACATTAAATTTAATTAAAATCAATTTTTATTGGTTACAACAATAAATTTCCAATTTTTATACTGTTGTTGTTGTTGTTGTTGCTGCGATAACATTTCAATATTATATGTAAATCGTATATGAATTGCCATACAATAATTCTGTGTGTCTGCAAACCCTTGGCACACGTTATTTGGATATATTTGGAAATGGGGCGGATATTTTAACAGGTAACATGTATTATACGAGTCTGATATTTCGATTTGACATTATTAATTAAAATTAAAGGTATATTTCTGTATATGTATAGGTTTTATGTAAATTAATTAGATTCTGTGTATATATATGAAACGGGTTCGTCGAGGTTAATTTTTCAAACAAAAAATTTGGAAATTTGTATTCCAATACACAAAGAGTGTCTATATGTGTTTCAATGTAAATTATATAATCTCTGTCTCGCGCACCTGATTCACCCTACAAAAAAAAAAAAGAAGAAAGACGGAAAATGAAAATCGTGTTATATATAAGAAAATTTCCTTTTGTGTAATGGATATTATCAAGTTTATGATAACAAGTAATCAAGAATGTTTTATATTCGACGTTGGTATACACAGGGATAGTCTGAATGTGGTTAAGTACTAACGATATCATATAATCGAATATAATGTTCGGTGATGATGAGAGTAGCGGGTGGGGCTGTTTTTTTTTATTTTTTTGGGGGAGAGGATAGCTCATCGATTCTATTCATAAGAATACAAATCTCGTTATTATTCAGAACATGTACGCGAATTTTTTCTATATCTATCCATCTATTCATCTAATTTTTGTATTTTTTTTTGTTGGAGGCGGGAGGGGCCATCAAACTTTCGATATACATATACATACAACATATAAACGTACATGAAGGAAATGGCTAAAACGTATAGATAAAGCACAAAAATGATTTTTTGATTGAAAATTACAAACAAAGTGAAAAATAGTAATAAACTTTGTCGAGTCTAATGATCTTATAGAAGCCCGCTACACTGGGTGCACACTGCAAACATCCCGAAATTATTAAACATTAAAATTATTTCAGATGCATGCATTCAAATTTTGGGCACCATATTGTATATATATACATAAAGGAATTGAATCTAAAACGTGATGATTTTCTAATCAGATTAGAACCGAAATTAAAAATCAAATTTTTCTACCTTTAGTAAAAAAAAAAAATTGGGGAGACTGCTCTTGTGTCTTGTTTTTCATCCGAGGATATAGATTTTCGATCCATTTTATGTACACAAGGATATGTATATATACGTAATCTTTGGGGATTTCGATTTTATTCAATGGAAATTTATTTATTGATTTAATGTTTTGTCTTTTTGATTTTGAATTTCAAAAGAGATAAATAAAAAAATAAAAAAATGATTTTCCTGTGTGTCTGTGTTAGATATAAAGTATATTAGGATATGGGTATGAGGGTTTGGGTTCTATCTAAGGTAAATAAATTTAAATTAGGTCTATTTACAATCATGTGATTGATCTATTTATATTTAAGTGTATGCATATATATATATATATATATATATATATATATATATATATATATATATATATATATATATATATATATATATATCACGAAACATATAACGAACCCATCATACAGGAGATGGTAAAAATTTATGTTTGTATGTTTATGTTCTATTTGATATCTGCCTTAGATTCATAATTAGGTTAATGATGAGATTTCATTTCACAGCGATATGATCACGCTTTTTTATCCGAATAAATATGTGCCTTGCGTATATAATCAAATTATAAATATTTATACAGGGTGTCCGGGTTTGGAATACCAATCTAATAGGGTGATTCCTTCCTTATTAAACTGTAACTTCATAACCTTAGCATTGACTAAAGTAGTTAACTGTTACTTTGACTGGTAGCAGCCTAAACACTTTTTTGCCCTGATATTCTATACAATCCCCTAATACATTATTTGTACCCACGTGCCAGAGTTTTTTATGTATATAGCGTTTACTCTCAATCTAATTGAAAATATTGTGTTAACATTGTAATAATTTTTTGATCAGTAAAATAGTAGGCGATGGCCGATGATTATTAACTTCTTTGTTTAAATGTGGAAAAACAAAAATTTTATATTTTTACTAGTTTTAAGAAATTGTCCTGTGTTGTGTCAATGTTGTGAATTACAAATTCTAAAAAATTTAAGAAAACTATTATATTATTATGGCACAGTTCTCAGAATCTCAGGAGAGGAGTACATTGGTGTTCCTTTATTTATATAAGTTGACACATAACAACATAATGGTGCTCATGATTAAACTGTTAAAATTTATTTTTTTATTTTTTTTTATTTTAAATAATTTGAGTTTATTTATTTTATTTTATTACAATCTAGTCTCCTAGATTAATGAACAATTTGTTTCTGACTTAATTTACTAAGATAAGTATATCTATGACTCCACCCATTGGCGTTTCACAGTTTTTGGTATAAGTTGTTGTTTATACCACATCGTTAATGTGGATCTAATCAACAAGCCGTTGTTTGTTCTAACAATTAAACCAGTTCAAAGGGGCAAAGGGTATAATATTGGTGTTGGTTAACAGCTGAATTGCCTCTATATTCACTATGTTGCTGGAGTTTTTCTTCGTGTTTCCTTGCATTTTTTTAAATTTCAATTGAAACGGGGTCCACTTTAAGGTCTTTATATAGATTACTATTCCTGGCGTACCATGGTGCATCGACGATGTTCCTTAGTACCCTTTTCTGAAACCTTTGAATGAAAGTTCAATACCATAAGTCAATATTGGTTTCTATATTTTAGTTTTAGTTCTTCATTTTTCTTTTTCACGTGGACCTTCCATATAAGTTTAGCATCTAGGGTCATGCCTAGATACTAAGCTGTGTTCGCATACGGTATTATTTCTGTATTTATTGAAACAGGTATATGTTCAACTCGTTTATTGGTAAAATTTATGTGAACTGATTTAATTTCATTTAGCTTAATCCGCCATCTTTTAGTCCACTTATCTACTTTGGAGATAGCTGATTGTAATTTTTGTGTTGATTCCTCGTTGCTTTTTCTAACAGCTAGGATCGCAGTGTCATCAGCAAAAGTCGCCACTGTGCTGTTTTCTAATTCAGGTAGATCATGCGTGTATATAAAATATAAAATCGTCCTAATACACTGCCCTGTGCTACACCTGCTTTAATTTCTTTCAATTCAGAATAACTTTCAGCCAATTTAATTCTAAAGAATCTATCTTGTTTGTTTGTTTGTTTATTTCTATGCAATCTGTTTTGGGGCCGAAGCTCTCCCAACTCTTTCGCGGTTAATTAACGTCCTACTTTACGCCATTACTAGCCAAATAGAGGACGCGCGAATACAGGTTCGCGTTTTTCAAATATCCATCTGCACATTGCATTGCTCCAGCCAGCCTGTACTGACATGGACAATGGTTCGTCCCATGAATTCTGCACTCCAACGGGGGGTCATAGTTGTGTTCATCGTCATCACCGATCGTAATCAAGTGATGAAAAATCCCTTTTGCAACCCTCCTCCGTTGGGATTCGAACCCGGTACCTCCCGTCCCAAACACCGCAGCTTTAACCCTGCGCCAATTGCTCGGTAAGAATCTATCTTTCAAGTATGATTCCAGTATTTTAGCGTATTGCATTGGTTTCAATACTTATAATTAAGTCCTTCATGCCAAACCTTGTCAAAAGCTTGCGCCACTTCTAAAATATCATGGGGCAGACATTTTTCTCTTCAAGTGCTTTCTCAATTACATTGATTACTCTGTGTACTTGTTGTATTGTTGAGTGTTGACGACGAAATTTGAATTGATGATTTGGGACTAAGTTATTCCTTTCGATTATCGGATTTATCCTTTTAATCAGTAGTTTCTCAAAGAGTTAAGACAAAGCTGGCCACAACGAAATTAATCTATAAGATGAAGTTTCGTATGGTGGTTTTCCAGGTTTTGATATCATTATCACTTCTTTCCACAAACTGGGCACAAATTTGGTTCTAAATGCTGCATTGATAAGATAAGTAAGCTTAACTAGAGCTTTCCTTGGTAGTTCTTTTAAAATTTTTGTAGTAATAAGATCATAACCAGGAGCTTTTTTCGAATTTCATATTGAATTTTATCTCATGCATGACTTCTTTTGGTGAAGTCAATAGAATTTCTTCACTTTCTTTTTCATATTTCCCCTCTTCTATTATTATTGGAGGGTTCTGCATTATTGGTCTTTTAATTTGTTTGGTTGCTTTCCAAAGGGAATAATCAGTCCTGCTATCATTTATTAGTTTTTTAGACAGATACTGATTGACTCATCTTTTACTTTTTGGATTTACCTTCTTAACTGTTGAGTTAAATTGTTTAACTTAGTTTTATATTGAGGAGCTCTTGTTTGCTGCCATATCTTCTCGCTCTTCTTTTTTCTGCCAAGAGTTCTCTAATTTCTTTAGGATAGTTGTTTCATTTTATTTTCTACTTAATTTTTGGGGTACTTTACCAGGCTGATTGTTGTATATCATTTACAAATTTTTGAACTTCGTTTTCTATTTGCTCCTCGCTTTTTACTGGAATCTTTAGTTCCATGGATTTCTTTCTTTTTGAATAATTTTTTGGCTTAATTTCAAAATTAAAGGAGAATGGCCCGAATTTAGATCTCGACTTTCGTCTACTTGTATATAGTTTATTGATATATTTTGGATTATAAAAAAATCAATTAAGTCTGGTATTTTGTTTTGATCTGTAGGCCAGTAGGTTAATTTTCCAGTTGACAAGGTTTCACTCCAACTTTTTCTGTCAGCTTTAAGCAGTTCTTAACCTTTAGTCGTTGTTAGCCTAGAACCCCAATGGACATTTTTTGCATTAAAATCTCCTCCAATTATGTATCTCTTTCCTAGTTTACTGAAGAATTCGAAATAATCTTTTTCTTTAAGTGCGTGTTTCGGAGGGCAGTAAACACTAACAACACTAAAATAATTTTTATTTTCGTTTGATGTTAACAGCAGTTGCTTGTCTTTCAACTGTTTTATATTTCAGCTCTTCGTAATGGTGGATATTATTTCTAATTATAACAACGCTACCTCCTTTAGCAGTGTTTTCTGGGAGATTGGTTTTTTATACTTGATAATTTTTAAATTTAATATTTGACTGTCTAGTAAAGTGATTTTCCGTGTTGAGACATACGTCAATTTTTTCTGTTTTCAAGATCATCAGCAATTCTTGTTGATGTTGCATTAGTCCATTGGCAAACTGTTAAAATTTTTAGAATTGTTTAAACGAAAGTTATCCAAATAATTAAGTTGGAAGAAAGGATTTAATTTGTAGGCCTGTAAGATCTCCCGACTCAACTGTATTATTTTTATATAATATGGAGAACGATGAAGATACTTGTATCCTTTAAAATAATTTAAACAAAACGAGCTCTAACACAACGAATACACACATAAATTGAATTAATAAGTTAAGAATTACCAAAAACAGAAATAACCAAAGGCGCATACTTAAACGAATATTAGCCTATTATTTAATCACAATGAGGACACTTTAAGCACGTTTTATAACTATACTAGTTGCCTGCATCCGCTACGCCGCACGAATCTTGCGTTGCTACTTTTTTCTATATTTATAAAAAGCTAGTAGAAAAATGGATTCTGTGGTTGGAGGGCACTGCTCATAAAAACGTTTAAACGCGCATGATATCCTTAGAATTCTACCGCAGCATCATTGGTTTGTCGTATTAGGCGACTAAATCAAGGTTGTATCGCTGGGCTGATTACATCCTTAATAAACTTAATTGTTAACAAAATCAACAAAAGAAAAAATAAAGACCCCCAACATTTATTCCGACCCTCACTTATGTTAAGGGACCCGCAGTTTAGGGTCAGTACGTGGAACATGCAGACGCTAAAGAAACAATGCGTATTTGATGGCACTTTATAATCCATGAAATAGTGTCGCTTTGAACTCGTTGCTCTTCAGGAAATAGAATAGTCAAAAAGTGGAGACCGTGTGTCCCTAGACTAAACATTGATTTACAGAGGAAATGACCTCGGAAATTTTGGTGTTGGTTTTTTTTTGGGCCCCAGGTGAAACAGAAAATTTTAGATTTAAAAGCAGTTGATAATCGTATGTGTAAGTTATAAATTTATGCATGCACCCTCTGATGTAAATCATTTCAAAGATAATGTATAATTTTATAACATTGCGAATAATCTGACAGGATCCATACCAGAGCACGAAGTCAGAAAAGTGATTGGTCCATATCGCCAAAACGATCTAGTGACCGATAATGGGGAAAGAATGATGAACTTTGCGATTGAGCACAACCTCACTGGGGCTAGCACATTATTTCCTCATAAAAATATCTACATGGACACACCCTCGTACGACGTCCCGAAGTTAAATGGACCATGTGTTAATAACTATGAGAAGACTTCGGGTCATTCAAGATTTAAGATCTTATCGGTTGGCTGCCAAATTTTTAGGTAGTGATCATCAACTATCTACTGCAAAGCTAAGTTGGCAATTTTTGTAGAAGTAAGTATTCTACGTAGAACGTAGAATAATTTTCTATAATTCGCCAAAAAAAGGATAACTAATCGAAGCATTTTCAACTATGAACCATCATTGATTCCTTGTTATCTTCCTGGTATATTTCATGTGTATTCTGGCTGACATAAATCAAGTTTGCACCGATGAAATAAATGACATAAATTCCTAGAATAAACTCGTGACGAAGAATGTGCTGAAAAAGGACGTAGTATGAAATGTTCGGATATTATACGAATGTTTCGATTTTAGATAATTGAATCTACATTGTCACTTTGGAGTAGAGATTGCTGGTTGGAGTTCCAGGCTAAAATATATAAGTTAAATGACTGGGGAGCCTTGGTATTATTGGTTCATATCCTTGCAGTTCCAACCAGTCATTAATTTATTTTGACATTCCGGAGGGTGTCCTGACAGCACTGCGAGCGGCTATTGGAATTATTAAGCGAGAAGCTTTGGTTTTTTCTAACTGACCCCAATGTTTCGATATAGTGGTTGCTATCTGCTAGTAATTAAGGCCGATTTCTAGTCTGCTTGTGACATTTGTAAAAATATGGCGTATATTAATATTCTTATTTTGATAGAATTCGGGGAAAATTCTAAACTTTTAAATGCGGTTCTGGCATTTGATATAAAAAAGAAACAAGTTGTTGGTTTCCTGTTTTCAATGACATTTCAAATTTCAGTTTCCAGTCATTCATCCAATATTTGTGATATGTTTGCAAAAAGTGTTGTTTTTGTTTATGAGCCAGGTGTAACGTCTGCTATTTATCCTCACATTGATGCCACTTTGGCGAGTTTAAATGTATGTCACTAAATTATTTTTGTAATCAACAATTTTGGTTGTCAATTTATTCCATAATATAGTAGCAGCATTCATACTTATCAAACCGCTGGCAAACTTGTAGGCTGTACGTCTTTCATTTCAGCTATTTCGTGTGGCATTTGGTAAACAGCGTAATATCCACATTGGTCCATTGATTTTCTCATTCTAACGATGTTATCTTTTCTAACGATGTTTGCTTTAAGTTCGCCAACTGTCTTCTTTTCTCCTTTCCGGTAAGGATTTTAATGCCTCGAAAAATCTAACTTCATTTTTTCATTTGTTTGTTCAATTTTGGAATATGTGTTAACAATATCTCCATCTTACCACTGTCATTCAACATGAATGTGTTTAGAAACTGTTTGAAAAGTGTTTAGAATCGCATACTTAGTTCATTATATTCGACTTGCTTCATATTGAGCAACCATCAACAAACTATATGGTGCTTTAGAACCAATTTTGAGGGCCTTACGAATATTCCTTACAGTCAGTGATAATTTTGACTTCTATAAGTTAAGCGATGTGTTCAATTCCTGCCACAAGTCAAAAACTTTTCAAGTCAGGTAAAAATACAATAGTGAGCTCAAAAAATTTTATAATGCATGACAAAACCATCAAAAGTTATCAAAAACATCAAATTTCAACAAAAACATGATACATACATAGCAAATCTATAAAACTTCTGCAAAAATCGAAAATTTCCAAACTCAAAATCAATCTCAGTTTAATAGTTTCACTTACACTATGTTTCATGCCAAATTGAGGGTACCTCGCTATCGACTCGTTTAAAATTTTCATCTTGAAAAGGGGCTATTTGCACTTTAACAGAGTGTCATAGTAAAGTAATTTTTACATCCCTCATTAATTGAGTATATTAAACTTAGTTCCTCTCAATCCAAAGAATCACCGTTTTAAAGTTTTAACTTTTGTGCCAACTGCTCAGATTTGTTTGGTCAGTAGTTTGACTATTAAGTGCTACTGCTTTAATTTTCAATCGCAGTGATTGCTGGTTTTTAACTTTGATGTTATCTTGTGGGTTTCAGTTTAATGACTTACCATGTTATATATTATGGTTGTTCCATTTTTTACTTAGTTTGTAATTCTACTAAATTAAAAGCTCATAATTTTATTTTAATGATTTATACGATAAGCTCTTTTAATAAGAAAAGCTCCATTTTCAAAAAATTAAGGTATTGTTGCCAAATGGAAGCTTTCCGTTAAATATTTAAACTTTATTAAAATTCACAATTCTAAAAAGGACGCCATGAAAGTCTTATTCAGCATACCCACCTTATCATTCCATGTTAAGTATAAACAAACAAAAAAACATTTTTTTTGCTGGATTGATAAAAAATGAAATTTGATTCTATACATATATTCAAAAGTTGTTGTATCTTCATCATTGACAACCCAAAAAATTAAGCTTGCTCGGCTTTATACCATTTTTTCATATCTTCCTGTTTTTGTTGTTGATATTTTCTATTATTATCATTTTTTTACTTATATATATATATATGTATATATATATATATATATATATATATATATATATATATATATATATATATATATATATATATATATATATATATATTGTGTTATCCATTAGAAAGCACAAAAAAAATTATATTCTGCCACCACACAAAAGTAAAAAATCCTAACATTTACATTTATAACGATGATGAAAATTACATAACGTTAAATCCTAAATCAATAACATGAACCAAAATGTGGGAAAACAAAACCAGAATACCAACATAAAAAAACAAAAACAAAATCCTTAGAGAACTTTTTTTCCCATCTTTATGCTTATACTCCTCGATATGTGTGTACAGTTTTTTTTACATTACATATCCAACTTGTATTATGTTTGACTAAACATAATCATACCATACATAAATTTATGTTTTTTTTTCATTTGATGCTGCTGTTGATTGGTATGTGTGTGTGTGTGTGTTGTGTATATTTTGAAAAATGAAAAGTTATATAGTTTTATGTTCATTTAATAAAACATAAAAAATCAAAACAACAAAAACAATCAACATGCCGTAAATATACAAAAGTCTACACATATATGAGATGATGAAGAGTATTAAGAGATGGAAATTATGTTTCCATAGAGCTTAAATTTAAGATTTTCTTTTGGTATTATTAAGGTATAAAAACAATGAGGTGAGATTTTCAAAATACCAATCTAAAGCCCCAGTAAAGCAGTTATTACTAAATACAGCTTAGTATTTAAAAAAAATGATTATTTGCTGAAGACTAGGTTGTACTTAAACTTTCCAGAGCTATCTATTTACAAGTAGCCAAAATTAAGACGATCAAGCTTTGATTATAGTATTTCTCTATAAAACTTTATATAAATTGAGAAAGTTTTAATAATTTTAAAATTTTCGATTTTGAAACAAAACAGGCCTCTAACTGATTTTAAATTTAATTTCTGTTAAGTTTTTTTGAAAATTAAACGTTTCAGAAAGTCATGATTTAAAAAAACAGCAATTCACTTAAGAAACGAAACTTTCAAAACTTTAATTGCAGTTAAGTAATATTGATTTTGAAATAATTTATGAAGTGATATTATATTTTAATAATACTTAAAAGTTAAGATATTTCAAAAAAGCAAATTGATTTAAAAATTGAACTTAACTGGAAGCTTATTTAAACTTTAAAAAACGTAGATTTTTTGAACTAAAAGCGCAATTGCAGTTAGGTTTAAAAAAAAAACAAATTTAAAGTAATATTGATTTTGAAATAATTTATGAAGTGATATTATATTTTAATAATACTTAAAAGTTAAGATATTTCAAAAAAGCAAATTGATTTAAAAATTGAACTTAACTGGAAGCTTATTTAAACTTTAAAAAACGTAGATTTTTTGAACTAAAAGCGCAATTGCAGTTAGGTTTAAAAAAAAAACAAATTTATTTGATAATTTAAATTGAAGTGATTTAAGTTTGGAAAAATAACTTTTTTCGATTTGAGGCATAATTTCAGTTAAGCTCTTTTTATTAAGTGATATAATATTTTCGTAAGACTTTCATGATTTTGCAAAAACCAATTGGTTTGCTTACTTTATTTCACTGAAAATAAATTTGACTTTAGAGTCAGAGCTTTTTTCTATTTTAAACGTTAATATCCTTAAGTTTTTTAATTTTTACGGGTTTTATGAAGTGATATTATATTTTAAAGCACAATTATAGATTTTCAAACAACCAAATTAATTTGGAAATTTTCCTTGACTGGAAACTGATCTTAATTTGAAAATTGAGCTCTCTTAGTTTTAAAGCATAATTGCAGTTAAGTTCTTTTCGTTTAAAAAATTGATATTTTATTTTCATAATACTTTAAACTCCGAACTTTTCAAAAAAGCAAATTAAACTTAAAAATTTATTTACCTGGTAACTGATTTCTTTTTAGAAACTTAAATTTTTGAACTTGAAGCATAATTGCAGTTAAACTCTTTTGAATTTTAAATGCTTTATAAAGTGATGTTGTATTTTTGCAGTTCTTGAGAAGTCATGTTTTTTCAATTGGTTTGTAAATTTCACTTGACTGGAAAATGATTTAACTTCGGAAACGAATTTCGGATATAAAATTGGAATTAAGTTCTTTTGAATTGTAAAAGTATTATAAAGTGCAATATATAAATGTATACTACTTTTATGTCGTTGTTTTTCAAAAAAGCATATTGATTTTGATAGTTTCACTTGACTGGAAATAAATTTTATTTTGGAGTCAGATTTTAAACATTAATGTAGTTAAGCTCTTTTGGTATTTACCATAATTTGTAAATCTTGCTTGATTGAAAAAAGATTAGTTTTTGGAGTTAAAGCATTTTTGGATTTAAAGCATAACTGCAGTTAAGTTTTTTGATTTTTAAATGCTTTACAAGTGATATTTCATTTTCAAAATACTTTTAAATCATTATTGTTGCAGTTAAGCAAAAAAGCAAGTAACAACTGTAGCTAAGGTCTTTCGGTTTTCAAAACTTATAAATAATACACTAGTAACTCCTGATTTTTCAAAAATGGAAACTAATTTTACTATGGAAACGGAACCTTCTTGAATTTAAAGCATTAATGCAGTTAAGTTTTTTGTTTCTATCCATTTAATGTAGTTATGAGAAGCATGGATAAAACTTGGGGTGAAACGTTGGATTTTTCAGAAACTTTTGCAAAACTTAAATAAACTGCAGAGAGAAAAAGGGAATACTGGAAAAGACATGACAGTGACTGCGAAGGTTATAGCGCTGAGCTCCTTTATCACGTGCAACTCTGAAATAGTGAATAATTTGGGTACTCAAAGTAGATCCCGTAATTTGTATTCGAAGCCATTAACAGTCATTTGTTGACCAAAAAAAATTATAAGGAAAATAATGCTAGGATTTGTGGTTTACATTGCGTATATTTATCTCACTTATGATGCTCGCAATCATTGTTGAAAGTCCGTATAGCTGGAATTGAGTTCGATTTACTCACTCGTATAGCTGGAATTGAGTTCGATTGGAAGAAATTCCGTATTTGGTCATCAGACCTTAAAAGACGTTTGAGGTAAAATGTTTTCCTTTATCAAAAAAACAAAATTACGGCATGCAAATTACGGTTCTCCCACATATCGAAAGCGGATACGTAAGAAATTCAAGAAATCAATGAACAGTTTCTGAATAGGGCGTGTATAAAGACACCCTAGGAACCCGCATAGTCGGTCTTAAGGAAAATTGTTCAACTTCGTTCATTTTGCACTTCGAAATATGGTTTTTCGTTGCTGAAGTCGTTCAAAGGTTTTACTGCTTTAGTGTGCTGAATGTAGAGATACGTAGGCTTGCTCAATAAGACTCTAAGTCAAGGAAGATGAAAATATTAACTTTGAAGCAGCCATGTACCAGATGAATTACTTGTTATCACATATTTGAATATTATGGTCGTCTGACAACTTAATCCGGTCTATTTGTTGGAGATAGTCTGGACCTAGAATAATGAAAAAGTGAGGTCAATCTGAAAGATGAAAGATTGGTTTCCAAAATCACGTGCTCTCATCCATGGGATTATCACCACACGGAGAGGATTCTTCGCAAACAGCTCGGGAGAACGCACCAGGTAAACAAAATTATCTAACCTTTTCGATACCCAAGCAAAATGATCCGACAGAATGGAGAATTTTACCAGAAAATCAGCGAAATACACAAAATATCTTATCGCGCAACTGGTATGAAAGTTTAATCGGTGCAGAGCGATGGCAGAGCGTCTGTGGATTGTTGCATAAGCCAAAGAGCATAACGGTGAATTGATATAAGGACACCCAAGTACCGTAAATGCCTTTTCATCCTTGGATTGTGGATCGAAAGGTATCAGTCAGATTGCGTCTTTAAAATAAATTGACAAGATACGTCTCGTTTGATCCAGACGACTCAACAATCCACTGTTAATGGGTAAAGAAAACGGAATCTTGACGGTAACCTTATTCAGTTTTCAGGTCTCTGACATTCAAGGACCGATGAACTTAACTATTAGCCACTACGCATTAAAATCTTCAGAGAACACTAAGAGCCTAGTGAATCCTCGTTGGCTCCCAAAGACAATATCTGGTCAAATTCTATATACATCAGCTTGTGAATGGCCAGAGAAACAAAGTAAAATCTTTGTTTTACTGACTTTGTTGAACACACATCAATACTGTGCGACAATAAAGCGGTCTTATCTAAATTCAATTTGGAACTAGACGGAAAGAGTTCTATAATGTTTTCATTCACGTCACCGATTTCACACTTGGCTACTTAAAAAGTGTTTTAGCAAATGCTGCGATCAACAACACTATTATTAATATTGATTCAATTCTTATAGCAACATGTTTTATCAAGTGGAACTTGTCTTACCAATATCAACAGGACACGCTCAAGTCGACAACTACGAAACCTGAGACGTTTTGATAGGAGAACGTGATGCTGATGAAAAATTAGCACAATTCAAAGTTAAACAATCTCGCATTCAATCGAATCATCAGAGCCATTCAGGGTTTAAATTCAGTCCACGTGATTCTGGAAAAACTTTTCTCTATACGAAAACACAATGCCACAATGGAAACTGAATGGGCTGCATCATAAAAGTATAGACTGCAAAAAATTCTAGACCAAGGTATATTACCATTCGAGACCAGGATAGAAACCTCGGTTTGAACATCGACGCAGTGCTCGACACCTATGGAAGGAGAATTTCTTTGATTTACTGAATATTCAGCAACTAGTGTCAAACTAGTGCAATATGTGCATAAAGGACCCATCCTTTAAGAAATTCATGCAGATATTAAAAAGAAACAGTACTCCTGGAGTTGATCGGGATTATTCCGAGCTTTTGATATTTAGAGGGATACTTTGTGGAACCTTATTTGATAAGCATAGGAAAGCAAAATTATTCCTGATAAATGAAAAGTGGCTGCGTTGTGCTGTATCCCTAAAAAGGAGATCGCTCAAAATGCTAAAACTATCGCAGCAAAGCTCTCCTTTCACAGCATACAACTAATTGTCTTAATATTGGAAAGAAACATTCTCCATATTATTGAAAAGACCACTAAGCTTCACCTCCGAAAAAATCCTGCGTCCATTCCATTCCATACCCAGAGTTATGAATCTTTATGATAAATTATAAAATTTATTTCCTCCTCCGCCCAAAAATACTCATAAAACAAAAGAGTTTCGTTTTTGTCTATATAATTAGACAATAGACATATTTTAACCGGAAAATAATCAATCACTGTGCATAAAAAGCTCTATCTCAAAAACAAAAAAAAACGGAAATTTTTAGGGTGGTAACAGAAGTGACACAACTCCCAAAAATACCCAAAACTTCTGCTAATGATATGATTAAAACAAAGGGAGAAAAACAATCGAAAGGACAAAATAAAACGAAGATGTCCATGTATAGATAATAAAAAAAGAATCTGTATCCTTTTTGTGATTTGTACTTGAGAACAATTAAAGTTCGTTTCCAGGTTGTTTTTGTTGTTGTTGTTGTCAAAACAAAAATTTACATTAAAAACCGATTAAATAACGTTAAAACGAAAAAGAAATTGTTTTCCGCGAGAATTTCCATTTCTCGGTGTTCGTTCATGTTTGCGCAAGCACAGCCACCACCAGGGTACACTAAAAATGGTAGGAAACAAAACGATATCCATGGCATACACTATATTTACATATTGTTGGAACTTTTAAAATTTTAATCTCTCGAAAACAACATTTGTATCGGTTGTAGTCCCATGTGAGGTATAAATGACATTGCTGCTTAACTGTCGCTTTCCACTTCTTACACTCCCGATATTGTTTATCTTGTTATTTTTTTATTTTTTTTTTTTTTAAGTTTGTTGTTTTTTGTGGTACAGTGCTTTTGCCAAAATTTACATAAAATGTTACTTTTGTTCGCACAGATTGGATGATTTGTGTGCGATTTGCACAAACAAAGGAAGCAAATTCGCGCATCGATACGAGGGTCTACTGATAAGTACTTGGACCAAAAATGCTTTCTATTTTCGAATTAACAATAAAATTTCTTGTACTTTTCAGTATCGATGGTCTTTAACGAACTAAATTTATATCCATCCAGTAATTTATTGAACAAAAAATGTCGTAGGCTCCACTCGCAAATCCTAATTTAGCAGTAACGCCACAAATAATTGAAAAATAAAAGATTCTCAGTGGACTTAATGAAACTTTTATAATAATAGGTTTTGATGAGTGCTTAATCTGTACTAAATTTTACTCAAATCGCTAAATTATTTCTTAGCTGCTAAGACCAAATTGTATCCGTTTTTTGACTTAACTCAGAGCTGTCTTAAAATCAAAATACCCTAAATCTGTAATACTGGTCTGGTTGTACTCAATGAAATCTCTAAGAATAGGTTCTGTTGAATACATAACTGTATTAAATTTCACTCAAATCGTTTAATTATTGCTTACCAAATTTTATCCGATTTTTGACTTAACTCAGAGCTGTCTTAAATTCAAAAGAGCTAGAATCCGTAATAGTGTCCTGATTGCACTCAATAAAACTTCTTAGAATAGGTTCTGTTGATTACATGAACTGTACTAAATTTCACTCAAATCTTTTAATTATTTGTTAGTTGCTAAGACAAAATTGTATCCAACTTTGACTTGACTCAGAGATGTCTTATAATCAAAATAGTCAAAATCTGTAATAGTGATCTGATTGCATTTAATGCAACCTTTAAGAATAGGTTCTGTTGAATACATAAACTGTACTAAATTTTACTCAAATCGTTTAATTATTTTTTAGCTGCTAAGACAAAATTGTTTCCGATTTTTGACTTAACTCAGAGCTGCCTTAAAATCAAAATAGCCAAAATTTATAATAGTGGTATAATTTCACTGAAAGAAACCTCTAAGAATAGGTTCTGTTGAATACATAAACTGTACTAAATTTTACTCAAATCGTTTAATTATTTCTTTGCTGCTAAGATCAAATTGTATCCGATTTTTGACTTAATTCAGAGCTGTTTGAAAATCAAAACAATTTGTTGATCAAAACAGTAAAAATTATGCCATAAATAAAAAATTTCTAAAATTTTGACCAGGCCGTCAACGTTGTTAAATTGTTACACCACAATTGGAAAATTTCCAAACTCCGGTAACCAGTAATTGGTACCTTACCAAAACTGAAATTTCTGCTAGAATTCGTAATTTTGAAATTTTTCTTTTCATGAAAATACGGCATTAATCGAATAATTTATGGTCGGGCATACATTTCCTTTATCCTTTCTAACACTTTGTCTTTCTGGGTGTTTGGTCCTATAATTAGTAAAGAATACTATAGCCTTCTTCGATACATTGCAGCTGCTCAATATTTTACTGCATACAAAGTGAAAGTCTACAGTTCCGTTTTTCTTCGAAATATAAATTCGATTTATAGTGCCATCTATTGCCAGGTACTTATCATACAAATATCGTACACATAATGTGACGAGTGGGAAAACTTTTCCATTGTCTCTCGATCTAATTAGATTTAAAGTAATAAATCTAAGACAAGTTTTTTTTCTTCAAAATATCAAATTAATGTGCAATCTTCAATTGTGGAAGAACCCCCAATATTTATTGTCCTCATGATTATAATTCACACAATGCACCTTGAAAACTTTTCGATTTAAAAATTGACATATCATTTCGTGCAGCACCTACATATTCTTATATACCACGTTGTACTATACGACGTATCTCGTTGGTCCTTGGTCATAAATAACCCGTAAAAGTTTTTTTTTTGTTCCTGTTTTGTTACGAAAATTTATGGCGATTAAAAGTTTTTGGTGTAAATTACTTTGTACATTACAACAACAGCGTCTCACATTGCGTTACGAGTATATGTTTTGTAGATGTTTAAACGGATATATGTATATATATCGGAAAGAATTTTAATAAATGAAATTAAAATGAAATTAACAGAAACCATAAATCACTCTGGTTTGGAAATGGTTAAATTGTAATTATCTTGCAACAATAATCACTGAAACTAAAAAAAAAAAGTTGATTCGAGAATATTTATCCGTACATTCATTCGTATACAAAATTATTATTATTATGGGGAGATAAACTCGAATGGTTTTTATGATTTTTATTTACGAGTGTGTAACATAATGTTTATGCCAAATGAATATGTTTCGATTGAGTGTGTGTCTGTGTTCGGTTTGGAATTGTTGGTACGAGAACTATGGTAAATTTATGGTTTCATTAAACAATGAAAAAGTGTTCGAGTGCAAGGTGCGAACGAATGAATTTTTTTTTTGTTTTTATAATGTATGACTGACAAATTAAAATTCATTGCGTATGTTGATTGATGGGAGCACATGAAGTGATACCCCTGACTTCTTTGAAGTTATCACAACAAGCATAGTTTAAAATTTACAGACAATTTCAATAAAACAAAAACGAATACTGGAAATACTTACAAGGACTCCGCCGAAATATAGTGTCATGTGGAAGTGGTTTTTATCCAAGAATCTCGATGGCCAAAAAGTATTCGTAATGCTCAATTACCAACAGGTCAATTAGAAGCGAATACTACCGCATAGCGCGAGAACGACAAAGCCAAACAATTCATAATGGAGCACTTAATTACGATGAAGCAGTAATCGAAATACACAGTTGTGGTCCCCTCACAACTGTTTGACAGTTCTGCGGATCCCGCAATGATGTGCGAATTAACGTTAAACAATTTGCAAGTTGCTGCAATTAAGAAAAAAATAATTAAGGCCACATGATATTCGTGAAGTTCAGCTATCAGTACAGTTAAATTAACTTAGCAGTGGTTAGTTGATTTAATTTTGGGTAACTTACAAAACGATGAGGAAGATATAGCAAGAAACAAAACCCTTCCATAGATATTATCGCAATTTTGAAGCAGTATGGATTAATGTGCGCAACAATTGGTTTGCTTTCGTCCCAGGAAATGCACCACAATACGATTGGAATTAGGAAGCACGTGAAAATGAGGCACGTTTTGCAATTGCTGGGCCTGTTAGTTTAAGAAAGTCTTTTTATGACACTTTGCAATAACTTGCATCGCTTAAACGCTACTAAAGGAAGTTGCACAGTAGATTTAAGTAGTAGATTTAAGCTAAGTATTTTCAAAGTTTTCAATGCCCTTACTTAACTCATCGGTATCTTCTATAAGATAGACCTTAACAGAAGCTGAAGTCTTGCCTCAAGCGTGTATAAGTATTATCGATGGAATTACAATGCTCGAAAAAAACGTATACATCGGTTAATCGACAAACTTTTTGGTGAGGTGACAGGAAACACAATCGATCATTTGGAGGAAGTATTTTCATAGTAGGAGGTGATATCAGACCAACGCTTCGCTTGCTCACAGAGGAACACGCACGGATATCTTGGTATGCTGTTTAAAAAATAGGCGACTTTGAAGACATTTTAAACCACTATCACGCACTGTTAATATGCGCAGTAAAGGCCACTATGAATACAACGAATAAATCCTGCAGATTGGTGTGGGAGATCGGCTTCCGATCCTGGGAACCTATGAAAATAGTACTATTCAGATTTCGAAACAAATGGTAGCACATCAAAATAGCGGCGATCTCATAAAAATAATCTTCGGCAATGTGCAACATTTGATGTTTAACTATGTTTCAGCAAGATAATTTAAAGCAAGTATTAGTTTATTCAACCATGATATATCCGTAACTTCTATCAGACAGTTTTCGCCTTTTTTGTTAAGAAATATGTGCGAAAGCTCAGGATTGAAAAATTGTGGTTCGGTCGTACCATATTTCAAACGAAGTTCTGTTTTTCCATGTTTCGGTTGGTGAAGGATTTATTAAATACCATGCTGTTAAAACGGCTTCACCCTCCAACGATAGATCAAGCTTAATGTCATTACAATGGCTTGGGCTATATTACACAGAGTTCGATTCCATAGTTTGGCAACACCATTCAGCATCGGATTACATAAGCCACTGTATAATCTAGTATTTATCATTTGGATGTAATACAACATAGTATTTGTTAATTCAATTGATTTGTAATTTTTAATCAATTTAAAGATTTTTAAAATCTAATTTGTATTAATTTTAAAGTTTCGTGTCAAATAAAGTGTATATAAATTGGATTTTCGGCGATTACATAACGTTTTACTCATAAAACGATTATTTCAATTGATTTGTAATGTTAAGTCAAATTAGTTTATATTTATTTTATTTAAAAATTATTTCGATGTAATACAACATGCTCAAACAACAGGAGTTCCAGAAGTATCACTTGACATTTCCATAACCTACCCTTTTAACATTTTGCAAAATTTTTTTTTGCAGCGTACCAGCAGATTTGATTGTTGATCAGCTTTTTTAATACCGGTTGATTCACGTGGTGAGTAAATATAAGCTTTAAATTATATAATGGCAATCTTACAGAGGAAATGTTCTCTACAAATATAAACACATTATTCTTAACATTTCGCATTTATTTGCACACGACAGAAGAGTGTGTTTGCTGTTGTGTTGGTTTTCGTGCTGTGTCGTTCACCATCGACATCGCCTCCGTACAAGTTTTAGGTTTTTTTCGTTTATCCATTATATTTTACGAAACTAATATTATACGGATTTATAAGTGGCTACTAGATTAGAAGAGCTAAGCTAATGCCAGCCATAAAGAATGTCAGGTATATCAGGGATAAAACTAATAAAATAAAATGCCCTACTATACGGAATAAGGTAACGGTAGCTCAGAGACTACAATGCCGGCTAACCATTTGTAATATAATGAAGATGTTCAATGGATTTCAGGCTAAAATGAGGCTAAATTTCACCCAGCTCTCGAACAGGGTAAAATAATTGAAAGATAATTCCAATCCACCAAACAAAACACAAAAAAAAAATAAATAAATGACAATAAAGACGGTGATTTATGTACAAAATTTATCTGATTGGCATAAATTATAATAGCTTTGATTGGTTAATTTTTTTTTGTCTTATACCACAAAAAAAGGAAATAAGAATGATAGATCATTCTTATGTTCTTAAATCATTCTTATGTAATGAAAAAGAAAAACAAAACTGAAAATAACAATTCCTTTAAATGTAAAATATTGTGCAACAAGGATAGATACATAATTAAAATTATGTTATTGTTTCGCTTTGTACTGGTATGCAAACCAATACACATTATATATTTTTTTTGTTTTGAATGCCATAGAAATATAAGAAAATTCTCATTCTTATGTTCTTTTTCTATGCTTATACGATAAAAAAGAAATTCACTGTAGGTGTAGACTTTTATGTATAGACTTTTATCGTAAGGATATCTTTATGTCATTTTGATTAATTTTTGGTTTTAGATTTGTTTTTGTCAGTTTTCCAAGTTTTAAACGATATCTTATGCAAAATGAGCAATGTTCATTTTCAATTTTTTGTTGTACAATAAAATAATATGGCGGACTTTCAACCAATCAAAACGGTTATAATTTATGTCTTTCAGATAAATTTTGTACATGACACCACCTTAACGTTCCTAAAAACCGGTACAATAAAATACGCTTAATATGTCAATATTTTTGATAAGCTTGGATCAAAGTTTATTATAGGAGGTGACGACAACATTAACATGAAACAAATGGCTAAGAAATCTCGATTTATAACACCAGGAAAAGGAAAGGAACTCCTAAATGTAATAGATATGTACTAACAAATTTACTGAGGAATTACTTAGAGAAAAGCTGGAAACCCTTATTTATCTAAAAGTTAATCTAAAAACTAAAGAAGAACTTGAACTGCATGCTGAAAATGTTTCTAACTCAATGTGTGAGGCAGCTAAAGGGGCTACACACTTAGTAGGATAAAACATGAACAAAAGATTAACTACCTTCCAAAAATCTGATAACTGGTAAAAAAAAGAAGTTAAAAAAGCGAATATGGCCTGGAAGCAGAAATATTATTGACAAACGAGAATTTAATCGGGCCAGTAAAAAAGTTAGCAGATTATTTAAAAAACTTAAAAATTTGTACTGAGAAATGTTTGAAATGATTTGGTCCTTAAGCTATAGTATGAATTAACCTCTTTGGTAAGAGGTTAATTTGAACATCTGATTTGAAAATCTGAACTGAACATCTGATTTGAACATCTGATTTGAACATCTGTCACCTTTCTAAACTAGTAGCACGCGAAATAGATATAAACTTGGATCCAAAAAGGTCACCTGTAATAGAGGAAATTTTATCGAGTTGGTTTTAGGAGTTACCAAAGAGAGCAGTAATTATTTTTATAAATCTATTTAATGCTTGCTTTCATCTTAAATATGTGCCTCATTGTTTCAAGATTGCTGAGATCCTGCTGAGCAAGTAACAACATACAAATCGATTTTATTGTTCATCTCTAAGTTTATCGAGTAACCGCAAAGATAGAACAATCATTTGAAGAGAACAAATATTTCCCTTTGGTATTTCTTGATGTATCATAGGTTTTCGATAGAGTCTGTCATTCTCAGCACATCTTCAAAATGAGTAAATAAGTACAAAATTACTGCCAGTTACTTTAGTCATATCGATTCAAACAAAAAAAAAACACTCTAACTTTTACCCAGACATGGAGTGCCACAGGGTAGCATGTTGAGAATTTTATTTATCTACTTATTAACCTTTACTGATTATACAGCACTATTAGAATTAGGCAAATCACAAATGAATCAGTTTTACAATAACAATCCGAAAAAATCAGTCATTGGACCTTATGGTTCTTAAGTAATTTATATACAGTGCTGGGAAAAACAGCGCAAACATATTTAATTGCAAATTGGAGTCTTTTTAGCTAAAATTACAAAACTTTTTAAAGCAATTGGCTTATTGTTTCATTTTAAATACATGTATAACGTAAATTTTTGAAAAAAAAAATTTACCTGCAATTTAGGGGCAAAACCCCGAAAAATGCCAAAATATTCAAAATACTTTAACCCTCAGTAATGGAATAAATTAAACACTTATGTGTTTGTTTTTTATTGATTTATAGAAGATCATTCTTTAATTTTAATATTTTGTTGGACCGCTATTTGCTTTTATTACAGCGATACACCTCCGATTCATTGAATTTGATAAATTTTTCAAAATCGTAGGAGGTATAGATTCCAAATCGTCATCAACAAACTTTTTAAAGCTTGAATTGATTTTGGGCGCTTTTTTGCTACTTCTAGCTTCATTATAGATCAAATATTTTCAATAGGATTTAAGTCTGGACTATACGGGGCCAGCTCAACACATCGATCCTTTTTTCTTCGAAGTACTTTTTCACCTTTAAATGAAGAGATAAGAAAAAAAAAGTTTTTAACAAATTATTTATGTTTATCTGAAAGTGAATTGTTCTATCTACAATTCCAAATTAATAACTCATAACTTTGGCGGTATGGCATGGAGCGTTGTCCTGTTGAAAAAGAAATTTGCAAGTCTCGCTAAAATGCTTTAGCACAGAAGGCTCAAACTCGTTCTGTAGGACCTGCAGATAAACAGCCGCTTGAACTAAGGAAGCACAATTGACCGATCTAATTTCCAGAAAAGCATCCCCAGACCATAACTTCTTCATTTTTCGGTGAAATTTTTAAATGACATTCATTGCTAAGCCTCTCGCTCGGTTTTCTCCTTACGAGAATTCATCCATCTCCAACATGCAGCTTGAATTTTGATTCATCGGAGAAAATCATATCATTCCAAGAAACATGCTCCTGGGCCCATAGCAAATTTTTTTTTTCCTAGTAATGTAAGCTGAAGTTTCTGGACTGGTTTAAGTGCTCTCAAACCACCTTTAACAAGTCTTTTTCTCACTAAGCTGGCTGAAATTTCTTTTCCCGTTGCTTGCTCAACATCCCGTCTTATGTCCTTAACCCCAATCAACGTATTTTGAATATTTTGGCATTTTTCGGGCTTTTACCCCTAAATTGCGGGTAAACTTTTTTTTTCAAAAAATTACGTCATACATTTATTTAAAATGAAACAATAAGCCAATTGCTTTCAAAAGTTTTGTAATTTTATCAAAAAAAGACTCCAATTTGCAATAAAATATGTTTGCCCAATTTTTTTTCCCAGCACTGTACTTTTTTCAATCGGATACCAATTTCTCATACTGAAACTGCCAAATATATAGGAATGCATCTTGATTGCATCAATGACATTTACGAAACCCCAATTGGTGGAGTAAATTTAGACGATTATATTTGTCTATGTACATATAACTTTGATTTTGAATTAATTTTTCTGAAGCCTTTGACAGAATTGGAAGAACACTAGTTGGTCTAAGATCCAATTTAATTTTTTTTTGGAAATTGGAATAACTTTACATACCTTCCAATTCGAGGAAAACTTAGATGTAGTTATAATATATAACGATAATCATAATTGGAATAGTATGAAATACTTCATTCACATCAACACCTCGAAAATTTATTGAAAAATTAGTATTTGAACTTGTCCAGTTATACTAGTCCAATGTATTAGAGAAAGCTAGATTTCTGTCATTGCTAGGTGCGGAAGTGAAAAATTCGTTTATTACATCAGGTTGGAAGTTGTGTGTCAAATTCGTACGTTCAACTATTCCTCTTGAAGTTGAGCAAATTTGCAAAATTCTATCAACAGCGACAAAAAGTCGTAAAAGGTAATATATTGGATTGTGAACTGAGATTATTTTCATAAACAAGCAATTTCCATTAGGTGCAGGTCATAAGCTCACCTAAATTACGTTCCTAGTAAATGCTTGTATGAGTATAGTAAAAGGATGAATAAATTGGCCTTATCCAATTGGCCTTTAAGCCTAAGGGCATAATAACCGTAACTATTATATCGAATTTTGATATAATGCGTACTGTTCTATGAGTTAAGGCGTAGTTGGTTAGGTTAAAGACCAAAAAAACATTAAAAAAGGTTCAGTTATAATAGTAGTTGGTTTTCCTACAGTTAGCCTCAGGATAACTATAGTGCATTTTGATATTTGTGTATACTAAGTGTTATCTGGTAAACTGAATAATTAAAGCATTGGGCCCAAAACGACTTCAACCTATTCTCAAACCTTAAATGGGGATATAATAAAATGTGTTTGACAGCCCACTTCTGGCTTCATCGGATTCGATCCTGAGCTTGTTCATCGTATTGTTCTATAGACAGCCCGAAGAATACAAGTTGTTCTCTACTCCGAGGAGGCGGTGTCTCTAACAGTAAGTGACCTTTGGACCTACTAAAATGCCATTTTTGTCTAAGAAATCAATGCACCAGTCATTTAAGTGATATTATTTAAGTGCTCCCTGGCCCGTGACTGAGCCAGCGTACTACCTGTCCTTTTATGGGCTCACACCCATAGAATATGACAACGGGTCCGATAAACACCTTGCACAACTTCAGCTTGTTGGCATTGTTTTTCTCTTTTACGGATGATTAATTCTAACATAAGATGAAAGAGTATCGATGACAGATGATCTCCTTGCCGTACACCAGAGCTAATTGCAAAATTTCTGATAGCTTTTTCCTTACTTCGACACACTACTGTGACTGCATTACTGTCATTTTACATGTTTTCAGGTAGTCCGTGATATAACAATACAACTCATGAGCTTCCCGTATCTATTGGGAACACCTGTTTTGTAATATTTAGAAAGAATTATTTTAGCAAAAAAAACTTGATCAGTGACTGGCCGATTTGGCCTTGCAATTTCCTCTGCCATAGAGGAAAGATTCTCTCCAATATTGTCTAAGATATTAATTTGCATGCTGTGCAAAGAAGGTATACGATGATAGTTCTCACATCTTGAGAAACTTTATTGTTTAAGGATATAAGATATAGAGGTGTGGTAATAGCAACGTTACTAGTTACTTACAAAATGGGACTTCGAGAATTTTTACACCTGGAATGCATTAAAGTCAACTAATCAACTAGTCAACTAGTAGGCCTAATGTTAAAGCTTTGATCCGTTCGATTCCACTCTCAAATTCAATGGATTGCACTTTTATGTTACGGAACCGGTTATCAATTTTATGCAATACATAAATCAACCCATATGTTCCACTGTTGAAAAGCTCATGTAAAGATTCACTATAGTGTAACAGTACAAATTAATCTTAATACATACTGATCGAGCTGATAATATATATTTGTGGAGCTTCCCAAAGTATTTCGATTCAAAATTGTTTTATAATTTTCATTTAACATAATGTTCTGAACGATTGGAAATGTATTATTTATACTGTCGTTTAGCCTTGACATAACCGAATACAGAATGCTAGATCCATGCGCAAATAATAAAAATAAAACAGGACATCTGTTACCTTAGCAAAAAATGTTAAAAACAAAATTCTTTATAAATTCGAATTGTAAGACAAAATCTATTAATCAATTTAAAAAAAAAAAAAAAAAAAAAACAAACTTCCTATAAATCAATGCAAATTTTTTTATTTTCTATTTTTCTGTTTCTGTCTCCTGATAATCCCAAATAACCGATGATAAAAAAAAAAACGAAAATAAGAAAAATCGATCACAAATAAACTTTCAATAAAGTTCAATGGAAAAAAAATACAACACAAACAACAACAACAACAACAAACTCAATCCAGAAACAAATAAATTCATTTCCATTTAATTTTATTTGGGTGAAAAATGACGAGAACAGCAGTAACAACAACAAAAACAAAAAAAAACAATGAAAAGAAAAAGGAAATTGTCTTATCACATAAAAACAGTGGGCGATTGTGACAGGTATTTTTCCAACACAATATAATAATAACACTTTTCTTGGCCAGCATATTATTATAAGAAAAAGCCCTTGGTGCATGTACCTAAATCAAAGTAAAATTTGACTGTGTGAAAAATAAGTTTTAGCCTAATTTTTTGGCAACAAAAAAGTTTTTCATCAAACTTCCATTTCAAACTTTAAACAAATTTTCTAGAATAAAAAAATGTTCGTCCTTTATTTTTTTTTTTATATTCAGGAAACGACCTTTCTTACGACGACGATTTATTTAATATGTATTATGTACTGGATACAGGTCGATTCAATACGGGCTGAGGAGGGTGATGGCCAAAAAAAAAAACAAAATTGATATAGTGATAACGCAGAGTAATCGGAAATGATTTTTTTTTTAGGGAGATATTCGAATTGGAACGAAACACAACAACAAAAAAATAATCAAAATAAACAAGAATCGTATTTGATTCGATTTTCTCGATATAGCCTTGGGCCCAATTGTCTCTTTACGTATCTGTTATTTTATCCGTACGGATGACATACACACACGTACACAGTGCACAAAACACTGGGTATGTATATACGAGATGAAAGCGAATTAATTTACATTTTCTTTTGTAGTTTTGTTGTTATTTGTTTTTCCGAATTTGATGTAGAGAATCCATGAAGTAATTTAGTGGTTGAATGATTTTGTGAGGAATTCATTTTTTTTTGTTGCGGCGCTTTACTCCATATGGTGATGGTAATTTAATTTCCGATGGGAATATTGTATTTTTGCGGAGTGGGAGGCAATATATTTCATGGGGTGAATTTTATTAAATGTCACATGACCTATTAGCAATGTAAACGTATATTTTTTTTCAAACGAGGATTCAAAAAAGTTTTGCGCCTTGTGAATTATTGTCGCAACAATTAAAAACCTCCTTTATTTCAGACATGAATCAAATCCGGAAATAATTTTGCAATTTCTCCGCTGTATACAGCATGGAACTTTGCTAATAAAAACTTTCCGCTGATTTTATGTCCATGGGGACTCCAACTGGATCTGGTGCTTTTATGTTGTAGAGAGGCATGTTGTATCTCTCTCACAGTAAATGCTGATACTAGCTCCGGTTTATTAGGAAAAGATGGTCAACCGACGTTAGTGTGATGTATAAAAGACACACAATATGCCACGTTTATCTTGTTTCCATTACAAGGTTGAGTGCTTGAGATTTAAACTTGCGCATTATAATCTTATAACTTAAGACCCAGCGAAGTACGTTCACGTGCGTTTTAGTTGTTTTGGCCTAATTGCAACGCAGATAAAAAAATTCGGATCCATCTGTCAATCCTTTTTAATATGACTGCTCTCTCCACTTTTGAATATCTCTAAGAAAGCCATTCGTTGTTTTCTCGAGTTATGTTTTCTGAATGACTTATTCAATTCTCCAGTGAAACCTTCCAGATCTCTCTGAATGGCTTCTTTCTAGATAGCTAGCAATCTAGATCCCCGATTTCACAAGGCATAGTAAAAATTACCCTTATCTCCTGTTTTTGAGCCAAATCCTAATAGGACATCGCCCATTCTGTTGTGGCATACATATTTAATTTCTGTGTCGGAAGAAACGAAATCTTATATTTTATTATTTTAACAGAACTAGAAGCCACACGGTTGTTTTGCTTTGCTGCCTTCCATTTATTCTAAAATTTGTGATTACCTCTATGGGAGTTAATATTCCAGTTTGTTCAGGCCATTTTTAACATTGATTGAGACATTCTTATACCTTTTGGTTCAAATCTATTGTTGGAAATTATCTCTTACATGCGTCACTATTCGCTTCTAATCACCTCTTTTGTACGTCTTTTGTAAGGCACCGCTACTTCTAAAAGCTTGTTTCCTTGAATTTTATCAAAGTTCCATCAAAACTAAGATGCATTCCAGTAGTACTAGGAAACACTGCACCTTGGTTGCCTACTGCAAACTCTACCTGATATGTTAAATTTTCCTCTCAGAATATATAGGGCTGCCCGAAAAATTGAAGCAGGATTCAGAGCTTGCCTTCTTGTTTATCTGTTCAAATAAGATGACACAGTTAAATCCCTAGGGCTATATTGGAATCCAGCAACAGACAAATTTGGGTTTCGCATCTCACTACAAGTTTCTAATAACAAGAATTCAACCAAACGCAACTTGCTGTCCGACAATGGAAAACTTTTCGATCCCCTTGGATGGCTAGTACCAGTTACAATAGTGGCTAAACTAATGATGCAAGAATCTGGGTAGCAGGTCTCTCCTGGGATCAACCACTACCTTTGAACTTATCAGTTCAGTGGGAGGACTTCAAAATTTCTCAACGTCCTGAATCAATTATCAAGGTTTCGGCGATGCTTCTGAAAAGGCGTATGCTGCAGTCATCTATACCAGGAACGTCAGTCAAGATGGCCAAATCCAGGTGGCTCTATTTTCATCGAAGACGAAGGTAGCCCCAATCAAAACGATATAGTTATTACCACGACTTGACATATGCGGAGCCATGTTACTCTCAACATCGATGGAAAAGGTAACTAAGTCACTGCAGGTGTCCAATATAGACGTATACTTCTGGGCCGATTCCATGATTACGCTATCATGGATTCGGGTAAATCCTCACAAATCAAAACCTTCGTGGCAAATAGAATTTCAGAAATGCTAGGAAAATTTAAGTCCAGTACAGTGGAGACATATAAGTTCCAAAGAAAATCTTGCTGATTGCGCTACTAGAGGAGTTTAACCAAACGAATTAAATAAACATACATTATGGTGGATTGAACCAGCATAGCTGCAACTAGATAATCAAAACTGGCCACGACAACCGTTTATAGGTGAGAATATAATAGCCCCAGAATCGAAACGGGTATTTTCAGCTACAAGCTCCACATTAGTCAATTTATTTAAATTAATAAACATACAAAGGATATCTTAAGTGAACAGAATATTCCGCATCATATGCTATTGTCGGCGCTTCAGGAAGATAACTGAAGGAACCCTGTGATGACATTTGCAGAACATTTCAAAGTCAAGATTTTAAAGAAGAAATTAGGTGCATACGAAAATACGGATCAGTATCTGCAAAAAGTAATATCTTGTCACTTAATCCTTTCATTGACGAACAAGAGATACTTCGAGTAGAAGGTCGCATACCCAACAGCAATCTAGATTTTGAAGCAAAATATCCAATACTGCTGCCACCAAGGCATCATATAACGAAACTATTAATTACAGATGCACATCTAAAAACACTACACGGAGGAACTCAATTAACTTTAGCCCACTTACAAACGGTTTATTGATTTACATGTCATCGTTTTCGGGCTACTAATTAGACATAACTGATGGCAAACTTACCAAAAGAAAGGATAACTCTCTCATGTCAGAGCAGGCCCTATTCAAGTGAGAGTCTCAAAAGGTAGAGGCACAAAAACATACAAGGGATATATAGCGGTATTTGTATGCTTTTCAACTAAAGCAATTCACTTAGAAATTGTAAGTGACCAGACCTCAATTGCGTTTTTAGCAGCGTTCAAGAGGTTTTTAGCACGCAGAAGACTTTGTAAAAATATCTACTCAGACAATGGAACAATCTTCGTCAAAACCCGATCCATACTAGAAAAAAAAAAACATGAAGCCATTAAACAAGCTATTCCTCATCTTCTAGAACTTGTAGCTAGAAATGCTAGCTACAGGCGGAACAACCTGACATTTAATACCGCTCTGAGCACCACATTTTGGAGGACTTTGGGAAGCTGCAGTCAAATCAATGAAGCGCTATCTCAAGCGAGTAGTTGGTGAGAGTAAACTGACATACGAGGAGTTGGCCACAGTGACTTCTTAAATCGAGGCATGTTTAAATTCGAGACATCTAACGACAATATCTGCAGATTAACAGGAGATGATAGTAACACCAGGTCACTTTTTAATTGGGGAGTCGCTAATTGCACAGGGCAGAGTTAAACATACTGAAAGAAAACATTTCTCCTGCCCAGCGCTGAGGTTAGTACAAAAACTTGGTCAACACTTTTGGAAGCGCTGGTATCGAATTATATCAGAATATAATATCGCTCATAGTAGAGATTTCAAAAAGTGAGCCACAAACGATTATAAAATACTATGGTACGTCCACATGCACAGATAAAAGTACTTGGAGTGATGCAAAACATTAGGAGATAGAAAATGCTTACGTGAATCAACGGTATTTGCTACAGCTAATCAAAAAAACACACTTCTATTTCTGACACCACCATCAGTTTATTAAAAAAAAGCGAAGCAGAGACAATACACCACTTGAAAATGTTCAACCATCATATCAATGAGCAACTAAACGACCTTAGCAATAGGAACAGGATCACAGCTCTGGCTATATATACACTAATCGTCATGTTAAACTTCAAAGAAGTGAAGCAAATCTTAATCAATGAAATATTGGATACTCATAATAAGGCTATTTTAACACCAGATCAACTTAAAATGGAACCTGCTAAAATAACACACCATAAACTGATAGATGTGATGCTTTCGGGACATCAGAACCCAAATTAAATTGTACTCTTGTATCAATTAATGTCTTGCAAGGGTAGAATCAGTGGTGAACATGTTGTTTTTGAACTAAAGGTGCCGCTTTTGACAAAAGAGAAATACATTTTATACCAATAGCATTTCCCACCAAAGAACATACCTTCATACAACCAAAGCAATGGAGTATTTGGCGACAACGTTACTTCGTGACCAGTACTACATGATTGCAAATGAAAGCAATTTTGAAACTCTATATGAAAAAATAACAGAGCTGGGAAAGGCCAATCTACCAGTTTCAAATCATCATGTTCATGATATACATCATCATTGGACTTGCACTATTAGGAACTGCATTGTATTTATACAAGGCTATCAAAAGAAGGAATTATTTTGTTTTGATTAGACATGTACATCGAATCTGCTAGTTTTGGGTCTCCTAAGAATTTAATTTCCTCGATACGAGCCATATCTGGCCAGAATTCCTTTATCCGCCACCTATGACGAGGCTGTTATTCGTTAGAATTAATGGACTTCCTGAATTTCTGATCAATGAACATCATCAGAAGACTGAAAATTGTAAAGAAATGATGACCCGTTGTATTTTGTGTATCGATTAACGTCAACAAGTTTCTAAATAAGCATATAAGCATACTTGTTGCGCCCGAACATGAATTAGAAGCAGTCAATTGTAGAAGCTTTCTTGATTACTCAAACCAACGCTAACCACAATAAGTGCTATAAGTTTTATATTACCTGCTTGATCAAGTCTATTGCTCATGTCCTTCTTCGAAAACGATTCGTTGTTGCTGTTATAAATGAATCGGTCACTGAGTAAAACGACGTGAGAACGGTTGGTAAATGGAAGTTGTAATTTTATCACAAATTATTCTATGATCATCACAAGTTTCTTTGTAAATGTGTTTGACTGCCTTCAGTGCCGTACAAATATCGAATTGCTTTTTACATTTTCCATCCTGCATTTTTGCGGCAAATTTAGAATTTCCGTAAACACAACTTCGATCGATTCTTTTAGCTGCCTTAAATTTATCATTTTGAATCGTCAACAAAAAAGTGAGCATGTGGACGTCCTCTCTTTTGAAACTCTATGGTATAAAAATATGCTTCGTCCAAAAGCATAATTCAACGTTCGATCATTCATTGGTGCTTTCAGTTTCAGCTTGAATACACGTGTTACTAAATCGGAACGATAGGATACAGTTTCACCTGGTTCAAATGCGTTATAAATTCAAGCTAATGGCTTTGCAATGAATGTAATAAACAGATCGGAAAGTTCAAGTTTGATAACGGCCTAGATATGGAGCGCAATTTACTCTGGTTAAAACGGATAAAATTTAAGTTGTTCTCAAGCTGTTGTGCTTTGCCATAACACTGCCATGTTGGGATTGAACTAATTTTCACCAACTGCTATTAGCATTATTTTTTTCCGACATTTTGACCTTGCTCCGAACACGTTGGCGAATATTTGTGTATACATCGAACATTGCAAACTCTACTGCCACACTTGCTTCTCCGTAAAGGTTGGAATCACATTTTTCATAGGATCAAAACCTGGACTCAAGATACTAGGATAAAAGAACTCTGATTGCTCTGAATTTGCAGAATTGCGTGGTCTGACATTTCTGATTTGATTGAAAAATGGTTAAAACAAAAGTCGTTACAAGGTCAAATTAACCACGCGTTTATTTTGGCAGTAATGGAAAGCACTCATTTGTTCGGTATAAAACTACTTTTTTAATTAATCTTTAAGATGATGAAGCAGCTGAAGCAGTTTTAGGTGACTGTAGCTCGATTTTAGGTGACTAAGGATTTAAAGTTCTATTCAATTAGTTACTGACTAAGACTTCGCTGAGGAAGATTTTTTTTTCAAATTTTAAGAAACATTTCGCAACTTACATCAAGTTTTCCTGAATTTCAGGCATGTCTAACTATAGTTTTGTGGTGTTGATTATAGCCACTTTTGGCAGGAAATATTTAAACAACTTGTATTGGTTTATACGAAACTGAAAAACAGTATTAAAATTTAAAAAAAAAAAACCATCATTAACGAAAAAGTTCATTATTGACCTAGAAAATAACAGTGCAAAACTTGAGGGGACATTAAAGGCAAAGCAACTATGGTGAGACCCAACTAAAATCTTAACAATGTTTGAACCATAACTAAACCAGCTTTGATGATATAACTTACTCGCGAAAAAAACAAACTTCCATCCATACTGCCAATGTCTGCCTAAAACTATAAAATGGAGCCAATTATAAAATCGTTGAATGATTTTTTTGAGCTGAATGCGGTTTTTATTGTCTTAACATAAAAAAAATTTTATGTATAAAAATTTGCTTTGTTTCGTAACATAAATTTGATTGAATTGAATATATAGAGCATAACATTTTTTTTGTTTGTTCTACGAAACATGCAATTTGATAGTTAAAATGAACAAAGCATTGTTATCATGTTTCAATTAATGTGTGCCTTCGCAAATCCACCTAAAACTTCATTTTGAGTAGATTTAATGGCTTTTCGTGTATGAATATGATTTTTTTTATGCTTAATTATTTTATTACTATGTATATTATAGTAACAGGTGACCTTCGTTTAGCGTCGTTTATTCGATATAAAGTATTTGTATTCAATACTTTGTTCTCTTTGTTTGGAGGTTCTCGCATGCCTCGTAAAAGACTTCTAAACGAGCATGCTCTTCTTAAAATTCCACCACAGCATCTCTGGTTTGTCACAGGAGGCGTCTAAAATGAGATTGAATAGCTGGGCTGACCACTTGCATCCGTAAAAAATCTCACTGCTAAAATACAACAAAAATAAAAATGGATATCGCCAAAATTTAAACCGACCTCCACTTACTTTAATGGACACGCAGTTAATAGGATCGGTACGTGGAATGTGTTTCTCTCCATGAAACTTGATGACCAAAAAGTGGAGATCCAGAGTTCCAAAGCTAGACATTGCTTTACAGTGGAGATGACCTCGGCAATCATGGTGTAGGTTTTTTCTTAGACCTCAGGTGAAAAAAGCTCTTCTGGATTTTAAAGCAGTTGATAACCGTATGTGTTAGCTACTTTTACAAATGCAAGTACCCAACCTAACAATCATTTGTGTTCATTGGCCCACTGACATAAGCCAAGCCAATGATAAAGATTTATTTTATAACAATTTGGATGATCTAATGGGATCTATACCGGAGTTCAGCTTCAGAATAGTATATTTGTGATTTTAATGCTGCAGCTTGCAAAAATTCGACTGACTTATCTGAAAACATTGGTCCGTATTCCGTGGCTGACGCGCAGGTAAATGTTTTAAACCGTGCAGTTTCTGACCGGCAGCCGCTCAAGATGATCTTGCGCAAAATTACAACTCATCGAAAAAGTACTAAATCCTTCTGGCAAGCAGTGGGATTTGATCATTTCATGGATCATTTTCGATCGAGAAAGTATCTGTGATACCCGTAAAAAGTTCCCCCGACAATTAAAATACTTTTATTGCATTCTTACTGTGGCAAACAGTACCCTAATTTCCACTTACGAAATAAATAAATTATTGAAGTTTAATCTCGGTCTCAGGCGATAGTTTACGCATCATTTTATTATCGCGGCAGAATAGACAGGCCTTTTATAGGTGCTGACTTTCTAGCGAAATACGCTCTCATAGTTGATTTAAACAATACGCAACTTACGACCTAAATTGTGAACCCAACTTTCGCTCAAGTTAATACGCCTACATTAACATTTTCCAGCGTTAACAATTCTTTCGGTGCTCAACTAAAGAAGTTTACACCTATAATTTTCCAGTAAAGCATAATGTTGAACCTGATTCCAGATTCCAGGTTCAGAGGCCGAAACCAGATTTCAATAGCTACAGAGGATATCCACAAAACAGCCATATGCTCTCCGGCATTTCACCCAGATATTCCAGTAAATCCTTAATGAAGTGTTAAAAGAGCTGGACTTCGTGTTCTCTTATATCGACGGTATCATTATTGCGAGTCCCTCCGAGATGGAACATAGCGAACATCTCGAGTTAGTTTTCCAACGTCTCTGCGCCTTTGGAATAAATATCAAAGATTCGAGATTTTTGATCGTATTTTTAGGCATTTTTGGCATAAAGTCACTTGATTTCTTAAGCCACACAATTTCGAAAAATGACGCGCTTCCAATGAAAGATAAAGTTAAAGTCAATTCTAATTTTCTAGAACCAACATCCGACAAATACAGCGGTTCGTAGGTAAAGTGAACTATTTCTACCGCTTTATTCCAAGTTTAGGTGAACTGTTATTGCATATTCATCGGTATTCGGCCACACTAGTAAAAAAATGCAAAAACAGAAGAAATTTGACTTAAAAATTGCAAAGCTTTTTTTACCAAAGTCAAGAGTTCCCTAACCACTGGCACCATTTTGGTACATCCGTTGAATTAAACAAAGTTCAATATTACTACTGACGCTTCCAATATAGCAGTTGGAGCTTTCTTGCAATAACGCAAAAAGCGAGTATCCATTTGCGAGTACAAATGCGAGTATCCAACCTAACAATCATTTGTTTTCAAGCGTCCACTGATGTCAATCCAAAGATAAAGATTTATTTAACAACCAATTGGATGATCTGATGGAATCCACACCGAAAAACGACGTCATAACTCATAGCTAGCCTAAATCAAACTAGCTTCTATGTGAAAACATAGGTCGGTACTCCCAACACAATCTGGTGACCGATAATAAGGAAACGATTATGTACTTTGCGAACTCACACGAGCTCATTTAGTTTAGCATATTCTTTTTACATAAAACCACTTGAGAAAATGCACTACCTCGGAAACTAATTATGGAAACTAACCCCTATTTTGTTGAAGTGAAGCTTTAAGGGAGGTCTTGAAAACTTGAGTTATCATTGCATCCTTAACTCAAGGTTGACTACTCGAATGTCACACTGAACTTAAAATGACAGATAAAGGTCTTTTCACACCAACACAGATGACACTTCTCATCAAACCAATAGTTGTTGGTTTAATTTTTACTAAACTTAGAGACGCCAAGGCTGCAGTGACAATCAAAGTTTTCAATACCAGTGCATGTAAAATCTCAATGTAATGTAAAAAATAAAAAAAGGTTCTGTTCGGGTTTTGCTTATTATACTAAACAGAGGTGTTCTTGTTGACCTCTTCAACAATCGAATATTATTAAGTTTTGGACCCAGATTTCTATAAATAAGTGTCGTTTAAAAAGGAAACAAGTGTCTGACGTGTATTTTGAGTATAAAATTGCAATATACATTTTTTACGTGTATATTGAAAATATTAGCTAATAGAAATAAAAGGTCGTGAAAATTCCGATGTTGGCCAAAAATTGCTGCCGAATCATATGTGAATCGTATATCGTTATAATTTCTATCAAAGTAAAAAAAAAGCAGGGTTTTAAATAACAAATGAAATAATCGCATCGCAAATGTTGTCTGGGCTGCCTGGAGATTACAAACTACTAGTAATGGCAATATAAAATTCAACAACAAAGTTGACAACAAATACAGTGGAAAATACTATTGCACCGAGCAAATGCCGCATTTATTGTGTTGGTGAAATAAACATAACCCTATTGAATGGAACTTCGAAAACAAATGCAACGTTGACGAATGTTCAATAAGTCACAAGTTTGTGAGCAAATTTGCTTTCTGTAAGCCAGATAAGGTTGCATTTTATAAATCGAACTGCCAAACTTTAATTGCATAAAATAACTTAATTGCAACGGTGCCATTGGTCAATGACGCATGTATTAGCTGGATTTTGTATTGCAGAATTGTGAAAATAAAAGTTAAATTTCAATGAATAAAACGGCAATGAGTAGCAGAATAGACAATAATTTGTGGCAGCAGTTTGTAACGAAAATTAAAACAAAATTGTGACGCCGTAATTGGCGTTAATTGGATCATAGGAAGCAATAACAAATACAGAAAGATGTTGGTAATCATGCTAAAAATTTGTTCGATTTGGTTCATTCCGACATGTGTGGCCCGCTGCAAGAGTGGTAAATTAGTAGTCCGAAATATTACGCTGCAATTGTCGATGAGAAAGGTATTTGTTTTTCCGTTAAAAACAAGTTATTAACAATTTTTTGGAGTTTAAGGACACGTCGTAAATCCGTGCTCAGGATCAATCAAAGTCTATGCACTGATAATGGAACGAATATTGTAATCGACATTTTTTAATCGACTACACCAGAAGAATTTTGGACAGAAACTAAACAATGATTTTGCAATGGATGCAAGGCGATGATACATGTTCTAAAGAAAGCTCGACATAAAGTCAACTAAAGGTATTATGATTGGGTATACCAATGAACAGAAAGCATATCGGTTGTACACCATGGCATCTAAGAAATTTGAAACCTAAGAAAGTTTGATCAATGTAGAGTTGACATCAATGACAATTCAGGTGGCATGCGTGATTCTGAATTTTCCATTTTCAATGATCGAAGAATCCATAAGATGTTTGAGTCTGTTTACCAAATTAAATCGTCTAACGAAGCCAATGTAATTGAGGATGTCAATGAAACCGAAGTAATAGAATTAAATGTTGAAAACAACGCAGTACCGTTCATGACTGACACATCCGATGGCAACGTTACAACTGAGAGTGATCGTGATGAATTGTATATTTTAGATAAGGTTGTAGAAAAACCGCAATAAGTTTGTAGCTCCGAATGTATCTGAAATATGGATCTTATATGTTATAATTTCTTGGCAAAGGAAATTATTGGAAGTTGCCGAAACATCATTTTTGAGCTTAACTGCTGATTTGTGGAGAAAATCTATGTGTGAAGAAATGAAATCATTGAGTGACAATCAAACTTGAATCTTGGTCAATTTACTTCGACAAAACACCTATATACTAAATGCAAATACGGTGTTCAAAACTATACGCAATGCAGATGGCGAAGTTGTGCGATACACAAGGATGTATCTGAAATCAAGTGATGAATAACAAGAGATGTCAAAAGTGCCGTATATGCAAGAAATTGGTAGTTTGTTGTATGCAGCGCAGCTAACTCGACCAGATATTTGCTATACAGTAAATCTGTTCAGTTAATATAGCAGAAATCCGGGAAAGAAACATTGGACAGTAGTCAAGCAAGTGCTGCGATACTTGAAAGCATAACGATCAACGGTGGAAACCTCCGCGTTAACATCGATGCAGTCCTCGAAACTTAAAAAAAACAATTATCTGATTTACTCAATTAACAAGTATCAAATGATGGAAGTATTTGATAGTTGTCAAATACGTACTGCGGAGATGTGCATATATGTCTTATCCTACGAGAAATTTACACTGGTCATGCAGAGACGAAAAAAAAACCGTTCTCCTGCGGTTGATTGAATTTACTCCGAGCTCTTGATATTTGGAGGGGATACATTGCGGAATTATCTTTTCGGCCTTATTCGAATAGAATATCATTGCGAAGTTATACTTGATAAAAAAAGTGGCTGCATTGTGCCCTATCCTTAAAAAAGGAGTCATTCAATAATTATCGTGGAATAACTGTCCTTTGCACAGCATACAAATTATACTGTCATAATGTTGGAGAAAATCACTCTCCAAGTGGAAAAACTTGTAAGTGACTACCAAGGACTATTTCGTCCGAATCGATCAAGTTATTTTTTCTTCAGAAGATTCCTTCTAAATATTGCGAATTATCTCATCATGAACATAGCCTGGGAATACCTAATACAGGTATTGAAACATGGAAAAAAGAAACAGGTTAGGACAAAATTTTGTACCGTCATGCCAACCGGGTCCTGGCATATGCAGACTATGAAAGATGGTGAATGACATTTGAGAGAAGAATCATGTGTATGATATTTGGCTCCAAATGCGACTATGTTGAAAATTACGGTGTTTAATTCAACCAGGAAATCAGGAGTTTAATGAAAATTCCTAATCTCGTTCATGAAATAAAACAGTGAGTATGCTGGCTCGGTCACGATCTGCGAGATGATCTTTAACGGATGGTGTAGTGATCTCTCAGAAGAGAGCCTCTATTTGGGGGCATAGAGGTTACTGTCGGTTACGATGGTTCTTTGAAGTAGAGAGTTACTTATCTTCTTCGGGTAGTATAGAACAAAATACTAAGGAAAAACTCCGCATTGAATCCGATGGGACCAAAATGTTAATTCGGTTTGGGCCAGCAACGGCCTGTAAAAACCGTTGGGTTATTTAAAAGTTTAAATTTAAAAGTGCAATAAAACCAAAACGGTTTGAAATTTTGTCAAATTTATTTATTTGTTGTGAAGTACAACAACGGTTAGAGATGGAATATTATTTCATTCATATGGCTGCCGCGGCTGGCCTCGCAGTACCCTTCGAGCACTTTTTCAAGTGTATAGGGTTGTACCTCAGCCATGACATCACGAATGTTGGCCTTCAAAAGCTCAATTGCCTCTGGTTTGTCGGCATAACACTTGTCTTTAACGGCGCCTCACAGAAAATAGTCCAATGGTGTTAAATCGCAGCTTATTGCCGGCCAATTGACATCACCATTTCGGCTAATTAAACGGCCATCAAACGTTTGATGCAATAAATCGATTGTGACATGAGATGTGTGGCAAGTTGCACTATCTTGTTGAAACCAAACATCGTTCACATTAATACCATGAAGAGCGGTTATCATGGTGCGATAGGTGTCTACATTGACCGTAATGGTTGTGCCATCCTCATTTGTAAAGAAATATGGGTCAATGATGCCTCCGCTCCACAAACCGCACCAAACAGTCACTCGTAATGGGTGCATTGGCTTCTGTAAGACCACGTGTGGGATTTCTGAGCCCCAAATACGGCAATTTTGCTTATTGACGTACCCACCAAGATGAAAATGAGCTTCATTCGAAAAGATGATTTTTTTGGCCATATCGACATCATCATGCACTTTCTCGTTTGCCGATCTAGCGAAGTGAAAATGAGGCGTCAACTGTTGAACCATTTGAACTTTGTGAGGCGTCATACCGAGATCTTTTCGCTAAATTCGACGTAAACTGGTGCGTGAAATGTTCAATTCTTAAGAATGATGACGAGTTGATATTGATATATTCTCACGCTCACGCCTTGGTGCATCAACAATGAAACCAGTTTCACGAACATTAACAATAAATTTGCTTATATCCGGCACTGTCGGTCCTTCTCTGCGGCCAAACTTAGCACGACATTTTCGTGCAATTTCCGACCAATTGCATTTGTTTTGGAAATAAATTTCCAATAAATCCCAACGTTGCTCAATCGATTCATTTAGTTCAGTGGAGATAATATACTGAATTTTGTGACAGAATAGAATGACATAAGTATTGCCAGATTCGAAATAACCAGTGGTTCAAATTTAAACCGATAGATGGCTCACCCTATATTATCATGTTACCTATAGATGATGGCAATTTTCGATTTGTGACAATTTTTCAACAGATTTACATGCCTTTACAACATTACAATCTAAGCAAAGCATTGAAGAAACAAAATAACTTTGTAACTCCATATTTGGAATCTTTTAGCTTCATAAGCTTGCTAAGTTCTTAAAGCTTTTTAATAATGAAATAATAATATTTTATATTTTAGATTAAAATTTACATAACCCAGCTTAAACTCCTGTTGAAATAAGCTCATTTTTAAGTTGATTAATGAAAAATAGAATCACGAAGGGTGAACACATATTCAACCTGATACACTAGATATACTACCCCCTCATCACCAACATTTTTTGTTTTAAATGGACATTAAGTATTCTTCATATACACTTGTATATTTTGAATGTATGATGATGATATTTTATGATTTTTCCAAAAACAAAAACAACAACAGAACACCAACAACAAAACATCAACATTACATACATACGTACTTAAAGTGAAAATTCATTAAGTTTTGTTGTATGTTTTTGTTGGATCGTTTAAGTAAAAATATATAGATTTTATCATACTGTATACATACGACAGAATTTAGTGGGGGGTGGTGGGTACGGGAGGATAAAGTACATTATATACAGGTAAATACATAAAAAAAATATAATAAACATACATTTTTAATTACTATTTACTTGTAGGATTTAGTCTTGTGAACGTCTGTCTTTAGTCGTCTATAATATTATATTATGTTTGGATTAGGGTAATAATTGAGAATGGTACAACTGGTAATTATACGTTTTATTACATGCATCCGTATTAAATAGCTCGTAAAGTTGTGCATTCATAAAAATCTACTATTTAAGTTTTGAGTTTCTTTTTGATACCCTCATCGATTTCACTTTTTTTAAGGTGAATTACAAAGGCACTCACACACATACACACATAGCTCTAATAGTATTATTATCAATTTTATCATCCCTTAAAATTTTTCGAGTAAAATAAACTCATATAAATAATGTATAATCTTATGGCCATCATCTAAATAGGATCCACCTTGCAAATGATACCGAAGAAAAAAAAATACTCATACCATTCCGATACGTTGATGTCTTATTGCCTCTATTTCGTAAATATATACAACATTCATCCTTTCATTTTCCCTTGAACTTTTCATTTTCTTTTTTATATATACAACATACATACATGTATATATATACATAAAAATGTTTGTTGGGAAAATGAAAATCTTTAGAGAAAAAAAAAAATAAAAAAATTAGGTAGTTTACACACATGAATGGATATATTGAAATTTACTTTTCCATTTTTGCTTTACTTGCCCCAGAATTTTATTTTGGTAGCCCCTCTACTGCTGTTTGATTAAAATTAAAAGATACCGAACTGATTTATGGGCGACGAAACATAACCGTATATACCTATACATGAAATAGGTTGGGAGAATGAAAATGATTAATGTTTGTCGACCAAATTGAAATGGTCAGTTGTGGCTCAAAACTTCAGGGTAACGTTTAAAAAAATCGTTACAAGCTTTCACATAGAATTTATCAACATTTTAAAGTAGTTTTGAATAAGTAATAAATTTTTAGCTTGAAAATATCAAATTCAGTAAAATCTTTGCTAAACTTCAAAAATTCCAAAATTTACCACAGTTCGGAGGAAATCGCAAGAAATATACCTGAAGATAAACTAAATTTTTTAAAAGCCTGATTTTCTAAGTGATCACGCGTTCGAAATACCAATTCTGAACCTCATGTCTATTAACATAAGCGGGGTCTGGTTAAACTTTGGCGGAATCCATAATTCCTTTTTTTTTGGTATTTTTTACGTAAGAGCCTAGCAATGAAAACTTTAGTTAGTCACCTCCCAAGGCAAGCCAAACATGCTGATAACATTCTTGTTTAATCTTTTAAAAGACATGGGAGTGCTCTTCAACTCCAACCACAGTGATCTAAGCTCATAGTACAACTGTGAAATTTACGCCACTAATCGAAAATATCCAAAGTACTGATAGCCCGCTCATTTGTTTTGTAAAAGTTATGCCATAAATTAAACAATTTTAAAATCCAGATTGAACATGAACTTAAATTGGCCCAATAAATCAGGAATTACCGAGCAATTGGCGCAGTGGGACGGAAGGTACCGGGTTCGAATTCCAACGGGGGAGGGTTGCAAAAGGGATTTTTCATCACCTGATTTTGAGCGGTGATGACAATGAACACAAATATGATCCCCTGTTGGAGTGCAGAATCCATGGGCCGAACCATCGTTCATGTCAGTGCAGGCTGGCTGGAGCAATGCAATGTGCAGATGGATTTAAAATTGAACCTGTATTCGTGCGTCCTCAATTTGGCTGATGACAGCGTAAGGTAGGAAGTTAAAAATTAACTGCGAAAGAGTTGGGAGAGCTTCGGCCCCAGAACAGATTGCAGAGTTCAGAGAAAAAAAAAATAATAATAATCAGGAATTACGAAATCTAGAAAAAAAATTATATGGTATAACGGATGCAACTATTGACGCTCAAGTTAAAGATATTTTGATTAGAGTATGAATTTTTCTAAAGGGTTACTCAATAAGAAGTTTCATTTTAAATAGCCTGCTATTTGGGCAGCTGTCAATTTTGAAGCTGTCATCTTTTGATATTTGACAAGCAAAAACTACGCCATTACTAAAAATGGTACGATACACACTTCAACATCGCATTAAAATTGTTTTAATTCACTACTAAGATGGTAAAAATTTTGCAGTCATAGTTTGCAAAACTAAAGCATTTTTTGGTCATCGTGAAGCACCGTCTCGGCCGGCAATAGTGAAACTGGTGGAAAAATTTGAACTGTTGGGACAAGTTAGTGATAAGAAGATTCGAAACCGTATGCGTCACTCAAGAACAACTAAGAATACTGCTGTTGTAGCCCGTAGTGTTGAAGAAAACCCAGGTTTATCGATTCCTCCTCGATTTTTGGAATTAGACAATCTGCAAACGACATTACACCGTATTTTGCATAAAGAAATAAGTTCAGTTAACACAAGAACTCAAGCCGGTCGATCACCATAAACGTCGTATCTTTGCTGATTGAGTACTTCAAATGCATCAAAATGATCCGAATTTTCATCGAAAAATTATTTTCAGTGATGAGGCCCATTTCACCTCGGAGGCTACGTTAATAAGCAGAATTGTCGCATTTGGGGCTCAGAAAATCCATGAATGGTTGTTGAAAAGCCTCTTCGTCCTCAACGTGACACTGTTTGGTGCGGTTTTTGGGCTGGCGGCGTGATTGGAGCTTATTTTTTCGAAAATGAGGCTGGTGCAACTATTACGGTGAATGGATTGCGCTACCAAGCAATGATTAATGATTTTTTCTGATCAGAATTGGAAGATATTGAAAATGTAGACGGTGTTTATTTTCAGCAAGACGGCGCTACGTGCCACACAAGCAACGAAACAATCGCAATTTTGCAAGAAAAGTTTCCTGCCGTGTTATTTTTCGAAGAAGTAATCACAATTGGCTAGTGAGATCTTGTGATTTAACACATTTGGATTTTTTTCTTTGGGGCCACGTGAAAGAAGAGGTCTATGCCAATACTTCAGAATCGATTCAAGACGTTAAAAATGGAATTCGTGATGTTATCAATGACATACAGCCGCAAATGTACGAATTGGTCATGGAAAATTTCATAAAAAGGATATGGTGCTGTAGCCGTGGCAGCCATTTGGCTGATATCGTTTTGAAATGTTAATGGCATACCTTCCTCTTAACAATGAAATAAACATTCATTGATTTCTCTTAAAAAATACTCGTTTTTTTTTAATTTTCAAAATGAAACCTCTTATTGGAAAACCCTATATTTAATAGATATTCTCGGGTAGGCATTGATTTGCTACATCCCCATGAAATACGCAGGCGTCGTATCTGATAATTTTGTTTTATTTATTTTGTTTTTCTAGAAATTTTTGTTAATTTAATTCACATTTGTTGGGATAAAGCCCAATGGCTAGTCCCAAAGCTAAATGCGTTGTACTGCTATTGGACAGTCCAGCATACTACGCATTTCAATATTTTCATGTTGTTGAAGGTTTGACTTTATGGGAACGTCTGAATTATCTTAACATTCGTTTTCTTAGTGCAACCCCAAAGCTGTACTCCGTCAGTCCACACAGGTTTCAGAGTTTGCCGATATAGGAGCAATTTATTATGTATAGATATAGATCAGAGTCTCTACTTATGAACCAATAAATTTTCCTGTATTTTCCTTTCTTTAGATCCGAGTATTCATCTTCATGTTTTACATGGAAATGCCTGTCCATGCTAACTTGTAATCTAATCCTTTGTGCCATACACGATCAGTGCTACATCCAAGAAGAGGCTGTATAATTAAAAGGATATAATATCTGTGAATCTGTGAACTTGCTGTAGGGTTGAATGTTTTTCTCTGAACCCACACAAAAATTTTTGCTTACTACTACGAGCCCACATACCGTTATCATTTCTAATAGGTGCTGTTAAATTTGTTGGTCTCTTGATCGATTTTGTTGCTTTCCATAGAGAATATTCATTTTCTTTTTGACCAGTAAGTAAAAATAAATGTGAACCTAAATTGTTTCATTTTTAACTGTCCTGACAGCAGATTTCAGTTTGCCACGCTGCTTGCTGTATATTTTCAATTACTCTGTCAACTTCCCTTTCAACGTGCATAGATACCCTTATTGGCACTTGAAGTTTGATATTTTCATTGATCAGTTCACGAAAAAGGTTCCAATTGGTATTCTTGTTGTAAAACCTTGGCATTTTTTTTTTAATAATAGTTTAGCTTAATGTCATAATAACAGGAGAGTGATCTGATGTAAGGCCTTCATTATTTTTCATTCGAGTGTAGTTGTCAGATATTTCTTTTGTTACATAGAAATTTATAAGATCAGGAGTTTTGTGGTGGCTGAATTATTATCTCTGGTTTAGGATTTTTATTGCTCTAAGTCACAGTTGGGCGTGTAAATTACACAATGTAATTTACTGGGTTTTTTACATGTAAAATGTATGTAAAATGTAAATGATTATTTTATACATACTGTAAAATATAAATCAACTTTTTCATTACAATTATCGCCATCTGTTACCAAATCTCTTAATTAAAGAAAAATTGACTATATACTACAATGTAGTGTATTTGTGTTTATTTATTGTGATATTTGTACATATGTATAAATGTAAAATAAAGTGCAACTTTTCTATGATAAGAAATATTTTGACAATGAAATCTTGACACCTGCTATCAATAAATGTAATTTGATGAACGCTTAGTTTTTCGTGAGAGGAGTTAGCATATGGAATTCCTTGAATGGTAACTGCTGGGTTTCAAAAAGAATATTTTTCCCAAATTTAATTATTAATGTATTAATCAATTTATCTAGTATTAATTCTATGGTAAGGTTAGTATAATGGTATTGCTGCAAACTTAGGTTATGAAAAATTATTTATTGTAATTAGAGTAAGAAAAATTAAATTGAATTAATAAAATTCACTACAGTTCCACGCTTAAATTCGATAATCATATTCGCTACCTCTTTACTACACTGGACATCAAAGGCATAATGCATAGGCATTTTATCGAATGGATAGAATAGGGCTAGTAATTTCAGGCATACATTTATTTGATGAGGGTGAAACGGGAAGTGATAATTTGGTTGATTGTGTCCTGTTTGAAATTAATAAAGATTTAAATTTAAAAGCCAGTCAAATGAGTATAGATTCACTTCATTCATTTCACTGCAGAGAATTATTTTATTTATGATCAAATTGCAATTAGATTTCCGCTACATATCGAAAGAAATATGCACTCTTAAAAATATTTTATTTTAGTTTATTCAAATGTAGCTAGATGGCACTATGTCACTAGTTGTTTATTTTGTCGAATATAAGAACTAGTTTAAGACGTAAACAGATGGCATTGTAGAAGGATAGGTAATTTTTATAGTCTCAATGTATATAACTAAAAGTTGAAAATAATTATGATTAACCATTTAAATAAAATGTTTAATTGGATTTTCTAATGCAAGTTATTCTTATAAACAAATGTTTGTATCATTTATTCAATATTTTAAATTATTTCTGGACGGATTCTCGTTTTTTAAATATAATTTGCATATTTTTGTATAATACACATTTTTTTGTAATTTACGTTATTTACATGTAAAATGGAGAAAATGTTTTTTACATGTAAAATGCCCAACCCTGCTCTAAGTAGTTGCATTACCCGGAACAGATGTCCGGGTTAGTTGCTCAATATTTTCTGGTTGCTATTGGTTGTCTTTATGCTGAAATGTATCATTACTCGTGCTAGGTGCTGTTCGTCCAATATATTCTGGTGATGATTCTGCTTTTCTTTTATTTGTGTTCTTGCTTTTTTTCAATGCCCAAGCAGTTTTTCTTGGTGGTTTGGCTTCGTCAGTATCTTTCATACTTATTGTTACTCTTTTTTTAGGTTTTTTTTTGTCACGAGTATCCACTGAGAATCACTTTCAGATTTCTTATTTGGATGAATTTCTCGTAATAAAAAAATTAAAGGCAGAGTCGCCATAGTGTATTCGGCTAGCAGTATCCAAAGCCGAACGGCTTAGCATACGGCCAAATAAAAAACAATCAAAAGAACAAAAAATAAATCGGCCTTGAATATTAAAGCAGGAGCTTAAGGGGTTGCTTCTTGGGACAGCTGTTTTCCATCTCTATTTCAAAAAATCTTGAAAAATATGGTATTAAATTACCAAGCCTAACAAGTACAGAAAACCAATTACTTTATAACAAATTTTTATAATATAATATTGCCTGAAATTACGGGTAGCTTGGAACAAGAACTGTCAGCAGAATTTCGGCTGGTTTTGGTGGCACGTACTTTTAAATTAAAATCAAACAAGCTGCAAATAAGAAATATTTAAGAAGCACAGTCTAGGGACTAAATTTAAAAAATGTGACCTTTTTCAGACTTCATTGGCAAACTTATTTCAGCGGAAGTTTTTAATATTGAAACTTGTCCAAAATTACATGGAATTGTAACAAAATAAATAGTTCATGGTCCATGTTGACATTATAACTTCAACTCGGCCTGTATGACTAACAGAAAATATTCCAAGGATTTTTTTTGGCTAATGTTGATGGTAATTCCATATATCGTAGGAGAAATAAAAAAAGGTCGTAATTGTAATAAGTTCTTCAGCCTGAAATTTAATTTTCAAAAAAATTTAGAAAGTTGTGCATCAGAAAAGAGTGTAGAGTATCTTTTTAAATAATACGTGTACAGATATGACATAAGGAAATTCAAAACTTTATGGATTTAAGGTACGCTAATGCTTTTGAGACAGCTTGGGGGATGTTTGATTTTAAAATGCATGAAAAATCACAAACAATTGTGAAACTTTCCAAGGAACAAAGTGATTGTATTACTGAAGGCAACATGCTAGATGTAGCTAAAAATGTAGCTACACGCCATAGCCATATTATCCATTTGTATGCTGAATTTCTAGAAGATTTTGTATTTAAACTAAAAATCCAAAAAAAGAAAACTTGCCAAAGAGGTGCAAAAACAGTTAGTAGGTGCGTGGTATTCTGTAAACTTAAGTTCAGAAATAGAAACCAATTGAATTTTGCAATCAAATTCTTTCTGAATTTGATTGCAAAACCTTCTTATGTTGCTTCCTGCTCCAGGTGCTATTTCTTTTCCTTTTTCAAACGACGAACAAATGCCACGACAATTGCGGGAGCTGTACCTTTTGGTTTAAATTTAGAGTGCATTAGATAAATTTAGAGAATCCTTCTGGAATGCCCGTAAATAAGGCAAGCTTACAAATTGGAAGCATATTATTTCTTGTTTGAAATTTAAATACCAAATGTGATCTTTGCAACAGGACACGATTATCTGGATTCGCCTTAAGGCCAAATTTAATTATTGCAGAAATTTTAGTTGGAACTTCAAAAAATCAGACATTGTTTATTCCATATCTTTTATAGGAACTCATGTGGAGTTGGAAATCTCCCATCGGGAGGTGAACAAAAAAACTCCTAACCAGGTTTCCGGCAATTAAGTGAGAAATAAAATAACATTCACGGACCAAAACTGCTATGAATTGTCTGTTCTACAGGAGATGCGGCTTCAAACAGCATCTGTTCCTCATGATAGAGGTGGCTAAATTAAAGTCTGGTTGTAAGTATAAAAATATTAGAGAAAGACAAGGCAACCCAATAAAAAACTAAGCATAAAAAAGAGCAACGATAAAATTACGTTAAAAGGATTCAGAATCATAGTACGAGAAGACCTCCAGTCATCGAAATCTAACGACCCCAATGTCCCAGTAGTGGGAAACTTTGCCGAAGCAAAAATGGCCCCAAGTACGTTTAGTATGTTAAGTACAAGAACTCCAAGTTTGGGTCAAGTTCTCAGAATTGGTCCCCAGCTAGTTGGATGAATCCATTCAAGAGAAGTAAGAACCTGATGAGATCGACTACTGAAACACATTTTTCTGGGGCAACCCTAAATGAGGACCAGGTAAAAGATGGCAAAATAATTGAGTTTGAACGTCTGAGTTGGGCAAAAAGAAACGCATTAGAATGCGCGGATTCTGACAAATCTAGAGCCAGCCCTAGAACCTGAAAGAAAACAGAAGAAAAGGTGGTAGAAGATAACCTAAAATGCAAAAAATACCACTAAAAAGGCAGACAAGAAATCGAAAACGACCAACTCGATCACATGCGCTTTTGATAAAAGAAAGAGCTGTATAGTATGCTGAACTGCTAAGGTGAGGGAAGGTGAACTCAGAACTTACTGGTCTAGGAAGAACAAATTTTCATATTCATCAAACTGCGAACGGAGATATTTTGCTAGAGTTGAAAAGTCAGGTAGCTGATGTTAAAGCCTTTACACAAGAAGCTTTTGTAGAAATAAGAAACATTGAAGTAGTGGCTACACTGGACAAAATACTTAAGGCTGTTGAATCGCTAGTGGCAGAAACGACAGGTGTTGCCTCTATAAATACGCAAAATGCTTTTCATCAGGGAACACAAATAGAAGTGGTTAGCCTTCCAATCCGAATAACAGCCTTAAAATGTTTCAATGGCCTCAAATATGGTCACTAACTTTAACAATGTAGGAGTCTGAAGGTTTATATGGTGTAGGGCATGCAAAGGCGAGGTCATATTGCAAAAGGCTATAGCAATAATCTGAAATGCTTGCTTTGTTATGATAAAGCCACTGGAGTGAACAGACATTCCGCTGGTAGTATGAAGTGTCCGATATATTAAAAGGCGCTGCAAATGAAACGGACAAGATTAATTTAATCCAACTAAATTGTAATCATTGTGAAGCTGCGCAAGGCAACCTACCACAAATAGGACATGATTTAGACGAAGACGTTGAAATTGGATGCGAACAATACAGGAAGTTGGATCATAAGAATTGGGCAGTGCATGTCTCAAATCGCGCTGATGCCTAAATCTGTGGGACGTTATCTTTGCAAGAAGATACTAAGGAAAGAAAGTTTGCTAGAATTTTCATTTACAGCTGCTATGGTCATCCCAGTGCAACCTTAGAAGAGTTCAAAGTCTTTCTGGATTGTCTGATTAATGACGCAAAAAAAAATGCCTGGCTTGTTGAACAGAGAAACCAAGTTACTAATAATAGAGGTAAAACTCTACTAAAAGCATTTTTGTTACTTACAGTGGTAATTCTGAATGCTGGTAACACCTCCATATTTCTTAGGGTTAGTGCTATACTTCAATAGTCGATCTTACATGAGAGTTTTATCGCGAATAATGTCGAACGAGAAGGTGCTTGCTAGAGTCACAGATTATTACTTAGTTATGTCTATGCGATGTATGGTTCACCGATTTGGGCGAGTGCTTTGGAAAAAAGCTCATATAAGCCGCAAGTATAGCTTCTGTTTATATGTTCAGCTCCTTAAGAGTGGATTGTGCATTTAGAACGGTCTCTGATGAGGCCGTGTGTCTCATTTAGTGGAAAAGCCACACCAGTAGATTTATTAGCTTAGGAGGGTTTAACTTTGTATTCCGCCATGGGTATTAGAACAAAAAGGAAAATCGTAATATGATCCGAGCGGAAACTATGAATGAGTATGTGAATATTCTAGTTGTAAGGCAGCCAAAACCTAACACATTGTTCTCCAATAATTTTATGAATACATAGTAGTAACCGTACCACCACAAAATTATAAATTGAACTGACCTCATTATACAATGTATCATATCTGTAATTTATCAAAACTTTTAAATCTTTTTCTTAAGCGTACGTGTGCATTCAAAACGATTTTCCATTATTATCATAATCATCATCATCATCATCATCGTTGTCGTTGCCGTTGTCCTCTACATCGTTTTTCTAAATTGGAAATCAAATTAAGCTACAAATAAATACATTTTAAATGTATTCAAATTCAATCCGTAAGCAAATCCATCTCTCTACCAACATCACAACAGCAACAACACGCAGTATTATTACGTTTGAATATGAAAATGGATAAACTTTATTTCCCGTATTGAATAGAGGAAAAGCTCATTATCTTTATCTTTATATATATATATATATATATATATATATATATATATATATATATATATATATATATATATATATATATATATATATATACATATACATATATATATATATATATATATATATATATATATATATATATATATATATATATATATACCGGGTGTTTTTTTTAAGCTGAAACTTTCAAATACTTCGGAAACAAGCACTTTGCGAAAAAAATGTTCGAGATCAAAATTGGATCATTCCGAGAGGGACATATTTTAGTGGTAAAATAGTACTACCCTTCCCCTCCTTGTAGGTGAGGCAAGGGGTTACTTGGAAATTAAAATAGTAACCTGTATTTTTTATTGCAGATTAGGGTTCTCCGACTAAAAATTAGTACGTAGGTTAGTTAATTTTGGCGGAAATCGGTTAATCGTAAGTGGATGCTTTCATAGGGAGTTTTTCGAGAAGTGACCTAAATGAAGTGTTGACTTGGTGAATCCAAATTAATAGCGTTCAAAAGATTCCATTCGTTTAAAAATAAACTCTCAAAAAATGAGCATTTAAATGACCAGTATTGTGACTTCATGCCAGAATATTTGCAATTGGACCACATGAGTCTATTTTTAAATCCCATGACTTTTTTTAAGACCCAAAATCAGCACATCCAAACTACGTGTGGTGTTTGATGTATCGGCATTGTCGAAAAAGAGATTATGCATGCATAATGTTATCAAACACGGAGCGAAATAATTCAACAGATAATTCTTTCCAAGATTATTGTTCAAATCGATTTGCATTTACGGCGGATATAACTTAGATGTATCGGCAAGAAAAAAACCTTTTGGCGAGATGATTAAAACAACTCCATTCAATCATATTCATTAAGAATGGTTATCTAAGGCACAGCTGGTGCACTCTTCTTGCAAAGAAATTCGATGCTTACGAAAAATTTGATCTAAGGGTCCTGAATATGTCTTTCGACCAAAATGGACTTATTCGAATCCGGATAACATAACTTCACCGTGATCACTTCAAGTATATCACTTAAAGTTTATTAGACGAGCAGTTGTACCACTAGTTGAACCCAACTTTTATCCAAGTTAATTGCTTCAAATCTTTATAAAAATTAGGCATCCTGCGTTAATAACAAATTGGCAACTACGTACCAAAATATTGGCTTTCGCATACAATGATTAAAATATCAGTTATCTTCACATCACATGCTACATACTTATTAAACTAATTTGGTAAGCCGATCAACGGCTTTTATTTTGGTAAAAGAAACATTAATTAAGTTAACAATTATGCTTATATGAGTAATAAAATGCACAAATGCGAAGCACAACAATGCTCAATCTCTAAATTTCTTTATTTTATCTTAAATTTTTCAATCTCTAATTTTACTCATTAGAGAAAAATGTACCAATCGAATTAAAATGAAAAAAACTGGTTTCCGAAATAAATGAAAGTGGTACTTACTGCACAGTTAAGTAATAATTCACGTTAAGCAATAGTTTAGCACAATTGTTTATTTGAACTATTTAAGTTACGACCACTTTGTTTTTTTTCTCTTATAATTTATCACTTTCACACTAATTTACAAATTAAAAATATAATTAAAAAAAAAAAAAAACTGTGTATGCGTAGTTAATTCTGGAAATAGAATTAACTACGCATACACAGGCAGTGTCCAGGTTAACGCTGTACTACGATCCGGAATAAAAGTAATTAAATTAAACCAAACCGTATTGGGCAAATAATACAGGTGCTAAACAGTAAATTCGATTTCAAGTCCATCCTCCACATGAAGTTATTATAAAGAAACCAATTTAAATTTTAGAATTTTTTAAGGCCACTATCGAAAGCCAAATAAACTCTGTACCGTGAATCGAGAATAATTTGTGAAGCAGATTGCTTTGTCTTTCAAGGCTTAACAACCTTTTATTGCTGTCAGTAATCTTAACGTATTAGTTGTTGATTTTTTTTTAAAGAAAAAATTCAAAAAGACGAAGAGTAGAGTAAATATTGTATACTCTACTTACTTGCTATTGGCCAATGTGAGGCCTTCTACATCCGTGCTCAGCCAAAGGATCTCTTTTGGCTCTTCAACGCGTGTAGATCAAAATTGGCGCTGAACCAGTAATAAGAAGGCTGTGGCATCAGATACTGTCCGATTAGCACGCAAGCCACTCTTAATGCACCACGACGCTGCGTAGATATCATACATGTTCGGTATCTCTGTACTTCCTTGGCGTCAGTCAATGTAAGCATATCTCTGCTTCGTACAGGAGGATTGAGTGTACTACCACCGATCTACCACCAAATGATACGATTACCACAGCTACTTTCTCGCAAGACTTCTGAGTATGTTCAGAGAAGGAGAGTTTAGAATCTAGGGTTACCCCTGATTATTTTGTCGTCTACTTTGTTTGAACCACCTCCGCACCAACAGACATGGGAATGATAGTTGATATTCTCCGTCTAGTAAGCACCCCGATCTCCGTTTTTACAGTCGTCAATTACAACCCGCGTGTTCAACTCTCTAAGTGTTAACTCTCCTAATAACTTATGGTTAAGTCTGAGTTTTTGGCTGGAAATAATCACATCGGTGTTATCGTCCACATAACCTACCCAGAATACTTTGTCAGGTATTTCAAGCCAAAAGAGGCTGCCATACAGGATGTTCCAGAGATCAGGTCCAAGAACCGATACTTTTGCCGCTCCAGTGATGATCTCTTTTTCAGTTTGACATCTCAAACACAAATTTCTGGTCTTTTCAATAGCTTTTCAGCATCCTTAAAGGTAACTTGATAGTACCTCAAAAGGTCACTGAAGCGCTTTTACCATATATATTGTCACTTCATCGACCTGAAACGCTATGTGCCTTGCAGAACGGCAAGCCCTGTATGTTTTCAAAACCACGTCTACTTCCTCCTTACTGGCATTAATGGTCGAGTGACCCTTTCGAAACCCAAGGGACCTTGGAGACAAATCTCCAGCATTTCGAATGTCTAACCTTCCTATAAGTAGGCCGTTCACTATCCATCACCTGTGACCATTTTTGACTATTTCTAGTCGCTAAATTATTCTAGACTAAACTAGTCAAGGAAAATGAGTTTGGCCAGCAACAAAGTTGTCACCAATCAATAAAAATCTGTAAGAAAGGATTTTAAAAATTAAAAGATTAGAACTAGTAAAAGAATTTAGTTCAGGAATCGCCATATGTAGTGCGAAACGTCAACATAGATCAAGCGTCCTTACATTCCAAAGGAAATGCGCAAAAGTATTTTCGAAATGCTTTATGGTGTTTCTCATCCAGGAGTTCTCACAACACGAAAAATATTCGCTTTTAAATATTTTTGGCCAGAAATGAATGTACATACTATAGATATTGGTAAAAAATGGGCATTCCCTGTCAGAAGTCTAAAATTAACCGCGATGCACATTCAGAACATGAATATTTTAATATTTCATCCGGCAGGTTGAAACATGTAGATCTCGTCGTAAAAAGTGGAAACATACCACGACTAATTCCTATATTAGCAAGGATATTAGTTAGTCTAAATATAACATATTTAATGCTACTTAGGGCTTAATGGATGATTCTTAAATAAAAATATCAAAATCTTGTTAGTAGTATCATGGTGGAAACAAATCACGATACTCTAGGTTTGACTCAATTTTAAATCCATAAACGCATGGTTCGATAAGGAGTGCCATCTTACTTTCGAGCACCTAAATATATCCTTAAAGTAGAGTAAATTTGTATTGACTTTCGCTTGAAAAAATAAAATGATCCTTGTTGATTAACTTGCTCAGAGGTTACAGCTATGGAGATACCCTTTGGATTAACCAAAGACTGTAAACCATTATAGATTGACCATTTTGGCTCCTGATGCAGATCATATGACATGTGAAAATCAGTTTTCCATTCTGGACCGAGAGATGGAAGACGAAGGTTATAGTACCTGTCTAACAATTGCTCGCCAAATTACGTTAAAAATTTCTGTTACACTAACTGCAAAACTTCAAATGATAACCAGTATCAAATTTTTTTGTTGTCCGATGTAGATCTTTACATCCCATGACCAAGGCCTTTACTTTTCCTGGTTAAGATACTGCCTAAAGATTTCATTGAGTTTTACATTCTGCAGTCTCGATGTCTTTCTGATATGTGCGCACTCCAATACTTTACCTATCATATTCAGTAAACCGATTGACCGGAAAAAGATCGATCGTCTAGATCGTTCATTCCTTTAGGCAAAATTATCAAACAATGAATTTTTCTCAGGCTTACAAATATCCCGTTTTCTTATTGACATTCACTGTAAACGCTAATTGACAGGTATAGATAGGATCGAATTGCCACTAATTTAAAAATCATATCAAATTCAAAAATCTTTTTGGTCCTCACTTTACAAACCTTTTATTTCCCAACTTGCGTGGTTATAAGACTATCCGCATTTCCAATTTCTGTTCCCAACAAATGCCGTTAAATAATTGACCTTTAAGAATAAAATCTGTAAGGTGAAAATAAAGTTGGAAGACTAACAGCAGACTCAAGCAGAATGACTTCAGCAGAATAGAAATGGAAATTTATGGACGGAAATAAAAGCATTATCTCTAAAAAAGCGATGGTATGGAACCCTATTTATGGTATCCTAAATATGGAAAATAGTGTAGGGTTGTTTTCGACCATTAAATTATTTAATTGATGTTACTGGCAGTATTATTTAGTACTCAGAAATTTTCCTAAAAACACAGAAACTTCCTAAAAATACTTTTTTATAAATTTGATATTTAGTCAAGTTATTCCGCTGTCTCACTTTAAGTGACTCACCCTTTATTTTGTACATATTATATATATATATATATATATATATATATATATATATATATATATATATATATATATATATATAAACAGAATAGAGTGAAGTATCACCAAATACCCATTGGCTGGTTAGCACTGTGTGGGTGGGTGAGTATGATTGTGTCTATGCTCACTGATGACTTGTATACAAAAACTAAACTAAATATGTAGTTTGCATATTTAAATTTAACTCGTCTGCTCTATTTGAATTGGGTAGTAGTTTATTTTTTCTACTTGCTGGATTCATATTTTCGCTTAAAAAAAAAGAAAATCCTACATTCAAAAATCTATGAATTATGCTAAATTTTACAGTAAACTGCTAGTTTACGTTATAAGTAGCATAAATTATATTTACTTATAGTATGGGAGGATGGTATGCCAATAGAAATTTTGAGATTTTTTCGTAAGATATTTAGCCCGGAAATCTACTTTTTTTTGTATTATATTTACGTACACAACACAACGAAAATGAAAATAAAGAAAAGCTCGGTCGTTTATAAATTTTGCAATTCAAAAAAATTTCAAGTACATTTTGCATATAAATTTTCCGAGTATATAGATAGTACAAGAATACAATGAATAAATAATAAAAAAAAAATGTTCTCTTATTTTTCGTTTGCCTCCTCCCTGTGCATTTTCCAAAACGCAAAGAGGCATATCGTAAGAAAATCAGAAATTTTCTTAAGGGAAAACAATAAAATAAGTTTGACACAAGACAACTAAAAGAAAGTGAAATAGGAAAATGGAAAATTTATATTTTCCAGCATTATAAATATATAAATATACATACATGTACACCGTGTGCCGGGAGGTTACTGGGGGTGGAAAATCAACTATACACAAAATAATATAAACTGACAGACAGACTTAACTGAAGTATCATTTTCAATTGAATTTAGGACAAAAAATTACCGATAAAATTTTCGATTTTTCTTTTCTTCATATATATGTGTGTGTGTGTGCTTGGTGAATTGTGAAATAAATTGACATGAGGAAAATTTTATAAGAAAACAAAAAAAACTCTGCAGGGAATTGTCGTATTTACAAAAAAAAAATTTGTTTTGTTGTGATTGAAGAGTGAAGTTGTGTTTTATAATGTAATGGTTGCTCACCTTTTGCCATGTAAACATTTTTATTGCAATAATCTTATAATTTTGACGAACGGATATGACGTTTCCCGTTTAAATATCATCATCGTGGAGAAAATGACTAAAAAAAACCCGATATTGAAACAAAATTTGTGCATGTGAAGTGCAATTGGTTTTTGTAAGCTCTAAATTCGACACCAAATTATTATATGGATTGAATCACGAATCATGAACTTGAATAAGTTCAATTTATTTCTGACGATTATTCAGTGCACCTGACTTTGTAGCGAGACATATACGAATGGGACTTTTCCAACATGCATGCAAATTTTTGATCCATTAATCCAAATTGCGTTTTTAATTTATTTGTCGGGTAACATCTCTCGATAAACGAGGTTCCAAGCAATGCTTTTTGTGTCTACATGGTTTCAGCTGTATTTGTTAGCCAATCGCTTTGTTAGTTGTAAATACCCGGTCCAAATCAAAAGTGAACCGTTTCGTACGGTATATTGGATGAAGTCCCTTTTTGTTACTATACTAACCTTTAAATGACCAACAATTTTCCATTTTGCGGAAAAGGCTTGCATCTATCAGACTTTGAAGATTTACGGTTGTTAAATAAAAGATTTATAAGAGTTGACATTAATCTTATCCGCTGCGATCCATTCAAGTTCGATTTTATGTAGATGTAGAGTATTAAGTGTAAATTTTACGTGGTTGTATGTACCCACCATGCGAAGGCTTTAAGATACATGTGATGAGGTCATCAGAGGTTTGAAAGCGCTTGGGCTTTTATATGAAACCAGAGATCACTGGCTAATTTATATCATCACCAACAAATTGTATGATGAAAACCGACAGAGACGGGCTGATCACTCAGCAGAAATGGAGAAACCTACAATGCAAAATTGGTGCGACTTTCCATTTAATCGAGCTGATGCCTATGAGCTATATCAGAAGCCAACATCAATGATTCGCAGCTAACCATACAAGCGAAGCACGCAGCCTGCTATAAAATCTATGCATGTTCCACCTAATGAGCAATGTCTACTTGGTACAGACGAACCACACCCGCTATATACATGTACGAGATTCAACGAAATGACGGTCGATGATTGCTGAAAGCTTGTAAAGGAGAAATCACACTGCTTCAACTGTCTAAGTTCAAGCCATCCCGTCTTCAATTGAATTTTGGCCACCAAAAATAGCCTTGCATACACACTGTAAATCTAACGACAATCGAACATTGCGGCTCCCAGTAACATTGTTACCCACTGCTCAAGTTTTAATGGAAAGTTCAAAAAGTGTCAAAAAGCTCTATTAGACTTTGGGTCACAGGTGTCGTTTATATCTGAGACGTACATCCAATTACTTCAATTGGATCGGAAAAACACACAAATTGCAGTCTCAGGAATAGCTTCGACTTCAGCGGCAGTATCACGAGGCCTGACAATTGCCAATGTCAATGCCTTAATACTGTCTAAAATAACATCAACATTACCAGTAAAGGAAATCACAGATCTTGACTTGACAATCTTGAAAGATCTTCAACTGGCGGATTCGGACTTTTACAACGCAAGTGGTATACATTTCTTGATTGGAGAAGATCAATTATTTAGAATTCTGTTATCGGACATTCAGCAATATACGGTTTACCTATCGTCCAAAGAACTATATTCGGTTGGGTTCTTGCCGGAGAAGTTTTTCCTGATAATAACGACAGAATAGTTAATCTACACTCCGAAATAGATATTGATCGATCGTTTCGTAAGTTCTGGGAATCTGAAGAACTATTCTCATCCCAAACACTCACTGTAGAGGAACAACAATGTGAAAATCATTTCCAGCAAAACTATTCTCGTCGAGCCAAAGGCCGATTTGAGGTGCAATTGCTATTTAAAGATGTGGACGTTTCGCTAGGAGAATCAACTTCATTAGCGGTAGCTTGGTTAAAGGCCATGGAAAGAAAATTCCGAAAGAATCCCGAGTATCAAGATTCCTATATTAAATTCATGAGTCACTGCAACATATGGAAATCATTCCTGATTTCCTGAAATACAAGTAAGCCATAATAGCCAATACAAGTAAACCATAATAGCCATTTTTATTTACCGCATCATGGAATAATAAAGAAGGACAGCGCTACAACGAAATTGAGGGTCGTATTTGACGCTTCGGCTAAATCTCAGTCAGGAACATCTCTTAATGATCTATTAATGGTTGGTCCAACGATTAAACCAAACCTTTTCTCCATAATCATGAGGTTTAGGATGCCATTGTTTTTGTAGCGGACATCGAAAAGATGTACCGCCAAATTTACATAAACCCAAAGCACGTAAATTTTCAGCGCAAAGTATGGTGAGAACATGAAACTGAACCAATCAAGCATTATGGTTTATTGACCGTTACGTATGGCACCTCGAGCGCGCCTTTTGTTGCCACCAGAGTCCTGAAACAAATATCGATAGATGCTGACAAAAAGGAATTATCACGAGTGGTTGCTGAAGATTTCTACATATGGTCAAAGTCATGACTGGAACAGATGATGAAACTGCGACAACCCTGAACAAACAATTAATCAGAACATTAAAAAGGGTAGGATTTTCATTATGAAAGTGGATGTCAAATAACGAAGAACTGTTGGATAATATACCAATTAGCGATAGGGCCATTGGTAGCTGCACTGTTATTATTCAGAATTTGAATGATGTTTCCCTCATAGAGGCCTACGTCAACGGATTTCCAGAAATAATTGAACCAAATGTCCAATAACAAATTGAAAAGCTTCTGTAAAACTAGTTCTAATCCAAGAATTGAGCATGTTGTAATTAGATTGAAAAGATTAATATTTTGACCACCACCAAATTTTCGAACTCTTTCCAGATGTTCAAATCGAAACCAATAAGTAATAGTTATGTACTTTAAATTGATACAATCTTTAAAAAAAAAACGAACCAATTTTTGCCCGTGACAAATATAAAGAGATTCTATCCAGCACATACAATACATTATGTCCTTAATCCATCTTTAAAAATAAAATCATTAAAACTTTATGAAGAACAAAACAAGAAAAGAAAAATTGAAAAACAACAATAAGACAACACATAACACAAACACACACACACAAACACAAACTAATTGTGTATTCTACTCACTTTTCGATTAGAGAGACGCAGATGTTTCAAAGAAATTTAATAATTTCAATAAAAAATCTTATCCGTTTTCCTTTTACGAACATCTCACACCCCCGCCCAAAGAACCGATTTGACCAGAAACTGAAAGAAAAAAAAATTATAAATTGTTTTCAATATAATATTATGCCGATGATCATAATCGAAATAAATGTAATGTCCTACTCTACTTTATCATCGACCATATGCTGGCTAAAAAAAAAAAATGAACACCGAGCTTTTTAAACCAACTGATCGTAATCGTGCATAGTTTTGTTTCCCCCCTGCAACAACAAAATCATCGAATGAAAAATGAAAAATATTTCTAAATCGCTGACACAGCTGTCTTAATATTGATTATCGTAGATTTGTTTGGTATATGGATGGTGTATATGGGGGATGCGAATCGGTGGAAAATCAAAATTGTATCCACATACATATAGGTACGTATATCGAGTGCATATTTATATGTGGCCAAAAAGCATTTTCTTTACAAACAATTTTGCAACATAAAAACAAATAAAAAAATATTTCGATTCCGTTTGTCCCGGCGGAAATGAAATTGAAAGAAAAGTTTTTCAATGTACACCAACAACAAGTAGTACTATAATATGTAATATATAAAAGTGAAAAGTTGTTTTTGTAAAAATTTTCTTTTTATATGTTCTATGTATGGTTATAGTTCGTAAAAGTGAAATCATAAATCATAAAATTTTGTTGTATATACACGTATGGGGTACGTACGTACATGTTTTTTTGTTTTGATTGCCTCGAGCTTTTTATGCTAAGCTTTTTTGTTGGTCAAAACTTTAGGTTTTTGTTGGAAAGTTAACTTTAATTTGAATCGTACACAATAAATTCATGGAATTCGTGTAATCATGATAATTTTATTATATGTTTTGGTTAAAGTTTTGAGGGGTTCACATGGCTTGTATAGAATAGTTGCAATCGGTTACATTGTCCTAGGAACTCCACAGAAACTTTTTAATCAACTTAGGTTTCCTTTCCAACCACGTTAGTGTTTTTTTCATGAATTATCCGTTTATTTATATGAAAATATCTTAAAGTATCGGTTCGCAGAACGTGACCGAACCATCATACCCGCTGTGAAAACCTAGGTCCGAATAACTTTTAAATCATCGCTTTGTATTCTTTGCATCCGTTTAAGTTTTACCTGGGTCCAGCCAACTATCAATTTTTTCCACCTCGTAACGAACATCTTGCTTTAAGTGATAGGGACCCAGAAATATTCCGTTTTATGGTGACAATAGTACCCACACCATATATCTTCCTTTTTTACGTGCACCACATCTATCTGTTGCTTTATTACCTATCGGTCACTAACTTGCCCATCGCAAAATTTGTATGGTTCTTCTTGCTCTACCGTGCCTCTTTTACATATAAATCTTAAAGGTTTCTTATCTGTACTTCTAATAATAGCCCAAAAGAAGCCACACCAACCAATGTGAAGAATGGTGTTCAGTCACATACTATGCCACATATCTAAAAACTGACCTTTCCAGCTCCATCTATTGCAATACTTTTTTTGTGATTTACGTCTCATTGATACTGATTTTTAGTGTTTGCTAACTGCCCCATATGATCCACATGGTATGTTGACAGTGGTCTGTTGCCTTTTGGAATAGAATTTAGTCTCTTTTTTCCCAGCTTTCTTTCGCTAAGTATACAAGTGATACAGTTCCTAATGCATAATTTAATTTTTGATTCCAGTTTTGGGATAAAAATCCGCTTCACCAACTTGAGCCCCTTGTTCTTTCTTAAATAAAAAAAGTTGTGGTAAGTTAAATAATCGAGACACGAACCTGACTTGATAGCTTGAAAATAGGTTGAAAATTTACGTCTCCTTTCTATATTGATCCGACTTTCACAACCAGCTCATTCTCGATGACCATATCCACTGGATTACGATACAGAGTCAATTTGTTGCATATACGACTTACTGGAGAATATACCAGCAAAACTTGGGACTGTTGTAAGAAGTATAACTGCAGTACCGTACCTAACATATTGTGTTTTTTTTGGTTGTAGTAGAAAACTTGATGCAATTTTGAGTCCTTACTGGACGTTTGTAATAGGATTGCCCTAAACCTAATTTTGCAGGCATCCATATGTAGTTCATTCTTTACTACTTCTGAATAAATTGATAGCACTGGTTTACCGCTCGAACGAGCCCTTATGAGTTATCTTAAATTTAAGCGAAACATCTTTCCGCGAAAGATCACTTAACTGTTTCACTATCAGAGTAGAATTTTCTACATTCACTCCAGTCAACCTTAAAAAAACGTTAATTATGTTGAAAATTTTTGGTTCAGCAAATTTAGATATAGCCAAAATGTTCTTCATAGAAGGTTTCACGTATAACATCGCATAATGCTCGACAATCATTGCAAAGACCCAGGAAACTATAAATTTAATTCAGTATTTTGTGTTCCGGGAAGTTTCATGTCGCTTTCATCTTACTTTCTGTTGGAATTCCAACTAGATATTTTCCAAGTAATTAATCGATTTCCGTAAAAAATTGACAATCGCTCTATTTTACATCAAGCGTCATCTCTTCTTCGCTCGCTACCGAGATTACAAGATCGTCCAGGTAGATACATAGAACTTTTTTCATCACCAAATGCTGAAAAGTATTTTTTGTGCTTTTAGGATTTAATATAATTCAAATGGTTCACATACGCTGTAAATTAGATCAAATTTGCCACCATCCGTCGGTACGGGTAGTGTTGAATAGTTTTTTACCGCGATCTTATTTAATTAGCGGATAACACTATCAGTCTGGTGTAGTCGGGTTTCGTTGGCCTAATAATTTTCTCCTGCAGCCATTTATTAATTTTGTCACGGTCTCCAAGAAGAAAAGAAGTTTTACCGTTTGCAACTTTTTCGAGCGTTTTTGAGGCCGATTTGTCCTCCATCAATACAATTTTCCATCCTCCAAACCTTCAACTCTAAATCTTCGCTGTTGGATGAAACTTTTCCAGACATTAATTTACTACTACGCTTTTTTTTCTTAGAATATAACTTCTTATTTTCGATGCGGCTAAAATTTAGATTTAAATAGCCCGGCTCAACGATGAACGAGTACGTCTAAGGAACAAATTTCTTCATTGAAATTCTAACAGGTGAAACTGTTTCCCTAACAAGGCATGCCTTGGTTCACTACAATATTACGCTTGATGTCCAAAATTATTGCACTTGAAACCTGAAACTTTCTCTTTTTTCGAACATTGCTTTTCTAATGTGCCCAACTTCTCCACATTTAAAACATCGAAGATTTTTTTACTGGACGGCGCATCTGTATACTTAAGTGTCGGTTAAAATAACTTCGTAGGGACTCGAAAGGCAATTTTTTTTACTCACAAAGTTTTAGGTACACATGCGAATTGTTCATCGTGATCTTGATTTTTTTCTCAAAAACTGCAACATGCGTCATTTGATTTTCTTAAACTTTTTTCTCGGTGCCCGGAAGCAATATCAATATCAATATTAATATCAATATCAATATCAATATCAATATCAATATCAATATCAATATCAATATCAATATCAATATCAATATCAATATCAATATCAATATCAATATCAATATCAATATCAATATCAATATCAATATCAATATCAATATCAATATCAATATCAATATCAATATCAATATCAATATCAATATCAATATCAATATCAATATCAATATCAATATCAATATCAATATCAATATCAATATCAATATCAATATCAATATCAATATCAATATCAATATCAATATCAATATCAATATCAATATCAATATCAATATCAATATCAATATCAATATCAATATCAATATCAATATCAATATCAATATCAATATCAATATCAATATCAATATCAATATCAATATCAATATCAATATCAATATCAATATCAATATCAATATCAATATCAATATCAATATCAATATCAATATCAATATCAATATCAATATCAATATCAATATCAATATCAATATCAATATCAATATCAATATCAATATCAATATCAATATCAATATCAATATCAATATCAATATCAATATCAATATCAATATCAATATCAATATCAATATCAATATCAATATCAATATCAATATCAATATCAATATCAATATCAATATCAATATCAATATCAATATCAATATCAATATCAATATCAATATCAATATCAATATCAATATCAATATCAATATCAATATCAATATCAATATCAATATCAATATCAATATCAATATCAATATCAATATCAATATCAATATCAATATCAATATCAATATCAATATCAATATCAATATCAATATCAATATCAATATCAATATCAATATCAATATCAATATCAATATCAATATCAATATCAATATCAATATCAATATCAATATCAATATCAATATCAATATCAATATCAATATCAATATCAATATCAATATCAATATCAATATCAATATCAATATCAATATCAATATCAATATCAATATCAATATCAATATCAATATCAATATCAATATCAATATCAATATCAATATCAATATCAATATCAATATCAATATCAATATCAATATCAATATCAATATCAATATCAATATCAATATCAATATCAATATCAATATCAATATCAATATCAATATCAATATCAATATCAATATCAATATCAATATCAATATCAATATCAATATCAATATCAATATCAATATCAATATCAATATCAATATCAATATCAATATCAATATCAATATCATTATCAATATTAATTTTGATATTGATTTTGATATTGATATAGATTTTGATATTGATATAGCCGTAATATTCCTTTCTCTGTTTCATACTTTGGCGGTTTAGTGGAAGTCGTGGTGAAGTTCGTAACTTGTTTGATAAATTTCCTGAAGGTTTCGAATGTTGTCAATACCTGTGGTCACTCAAAATCAAGTCCTTTAGCTGTTGATAAGCTTTTAGTTCTGCCTCGTGTCAAGTTTATCAGCGGTTTTAATTTTTGCAAATTCCTTAAAAGACCTTTAGTATGAAGGCCAAGGAATCATTTCAGCTCTGTAAGATTTTTTGATGGTTTCATCTGTTGGATGGCAGCTACTTTCCTGAGATCAACTTTTATTCCAGCAATTGTTATTATGTATCCAAGGAACTCTGTTTCCTCCTCCAAGAATTCAGTTTTCTCTGGATTGACGCGTATATTGACTTTGACCAATTTGTTAAATAGTTTTTTGACATTATACCAAATATGTCATTACATCATTTGTGGTGCCGCCAAAAACTATTATATCATCAATATATACTTGCATATTTTCTCTTTGTATGATTTCAGAACATCGTAAATAATTCTTTGGAAAATTGGCGGTCGTTTTTCAAGTCAAATGGAGTCTGGTGAACTCAAATTTTCCATTCATTGTAGAGGTTACATTTTTAGGATATCGTTCTCCTTTATTCTGATATTGTAAAATCCTGAATTCAAATCAATAGCATAGTGAAATATTTTGAGTTGCCAAGGCTTGCAATTTTATTTGTAATGTCCGGGATCGAATACGTATCTGACATTGTTCTGTCATTTAATTTTTTAAATATATTACAACCCAAATTGAAGAATCGTAGGAACTTTAAGATAGCTTAGAAGTTCTTCACTTGCGTTTCTACTTCTTTTTTCATTCATTCATGAGGCACGGGAAGATTTTTGGTATATAGTTCTTCACTTGCCTTTGTATGGGTTTGCTCATTGTTGTTTTGATCCCTGTCTGTACACAGGTTTTGATGGTTTATCTTTAGCTAGTTTTTTTCTAATAATATTTTTATTAGCCCCTGTGTCGATGCGGATTTTAGGGTTTTGTTGTTTTGGAAAATGCATTCTATGTGTGGTTTGCTTGAATTTTACGAAAGGCTTCTTTAGTAAAATTTATCTGGAATCCTTCCTCGGGTTCTGTTTCCCTTTCTAATTCACCATTTTTTTTCAACGTATTTTTCATAAGATTTCTCCTCATCCTGCAGTTTGAACACTCTTTGTTGTTTAGTTGGGTAAACTTTTTCGTCGGAATTATGGGCTCTTTTCTAATAGGGCCGATTCAAGAAATTTATTCTTTTTGTTTATATGAACTCATCGACTTTCATAGTTTGAAATCTAATGCCGTCAGAACTATAAGAATCTAACTTAATTAAAAATAAATTTGGTCCAGACATATTTTATTTTTACAATTTCAAACCTATAGATGCAATATAATAATACTCGACCACAATTATATTTGTTACGCTTCTTTAAATCTCCACTAGACCCCATTATATTCTCATCAATTATCTCTCGTACAAAATCTATTAATTATTTTAACCAAAAACTACTACAAAAACAACATGCCGGAATCAATATTAATTTTAATTTATATTTAAAAGCAACCGTATACAAACCGCAATACACATAAATTATGTTAGCAACATATATATACATAATATACAATATATTAGCTATATGTATTTGTTTATATACATATATGGTGGAGTACAGGGTGGAAAAGTTTTTCATGTTTGCAAAAATATAATATTTTTCATTTTTCCGTTCGAGTAGCTAGATACTCGTATATCGATAGACACACATCATATCGAAAGTGAATATGAGATATTACTGTACGTTATCATATACGGTACACATGACCATCATGTTAGAGGTAATGTGGAAAAAATGGAAAAACCTCAAAGCCAGATACAATGTACTCTATAAATAGAATCCCAAACGTGCTTATTCGTTTTTGACTAATGTGATTTGATTCGTTATTCAAATATATTTTGGGATTTTTTTTTTTGGTTTTACTTTTTTCAATTTTCTAAATCATAAACTTAAAGCTCACAAAATAAAATATTGGAAATGAATTTTTCAATTCGCCGTATTTTAAGTGTACGCATCCATCACCTGTATACTATATGCTGTAACAGTGATTAGCAGAATGATTTCTGCGGTACATCGGTGTTCCATTAGTATTTGCTTGATATTGAATCAAGTTTAGATCAATTGTCTAATTTATGTGCTAAATGTTTTTGTAAATATGTGGAACGTATGTTTGTTTACATTTTAAATCAAACCCAATATTTTTGGGTTTATTATTTTTATTGCAATCGGAAACGTGCGCATGGTGAAATTCAGATCAATCCAACAACAACCGTGCATTGATAAAGTGGAACATGTTAGCATACTTACATAATTTGTTAAGTATAAATGAATGCATAGCAAGGTGTATAACAAGTTAAATAATTAAAGTAGAATTTTTTGGTTTATAAATAATTTTTTACTGTACATTTCTTTAGAAAAATAATTGTGGAACCTGTTTTTTATTATCTAGCTCATTTTTCCAGTATCAATTTTAAAGATAACAATTTGATGTCGATTGTATTCGTACTAGTTTAAAAATTAAGTGTGGAATGTAATAGTTCAATTTTGAACAAGTTGCCTGGATTTAGTTTATTACTTTTACCTTTGAACCATTTAAGATTTAACTTTCCCAATTCAAATTAAAAAATTAAATTAAAGGTACATCATACATGTGGATCATATCTTTAAAAATTATTGATTTTGCTATTGCAACATTTGTGGAATGAAATTAAATCAAGGGAATATTTTGATTTTCTAAGTTAGATATATGTAGAAATACATTATTTTTGAAAAGCAAAATAATGTTTAAATATCTGTGGAACTTAAATAATGATATTACTTTTATCTAAACAATTATTTAAAGTAATAAAAGTTACACAAAATAAATAAAATTTTAAAAATTGATTAATTTTGCTTTTTAAAGTGAAAACCAAAACTATTTATTTATATCTATTTATTTCAAAATCTCATTTTCCCTAATATTTTGGCATCCTCATAAAAATAGTATTACTGTAGAATATATTAAGACATGGTTATATAAAGAGACAGTTCCAAATTAAATTCAAGTCACATGGAAAACATCTTAAGCTGACTTTCCAAAAAACAAGTCAAATTTTAATATTTGTGGAACATATTAATTAGTTTAGCCATTAAATTTTCAGTTACTTTTATTAAATTTTAAAATTGGACTCGTCCAACAAGAATTATGACTTATTTATTATATTAAACGTAAATGTGGAACATAAATATTATAACGAGAATACAACTTTGAAAAGTGAAACCAAAATCGAGAATGATTTAAATTAGGTAATAGTATTCAAGTTGTTATTTTCTTAGAATTATTAAATACAAATAAAATTTAAATTTGGAACTTATTACAATTATTATTTATTTTTCGAACCAAATAGATTTTAAAACTTTTCTTAAACTTTTTAAAACATTTAGAAATTAAGACTATTTTAAATTTAAATTAGTCGAGCGTTAAACTGCATTGTGGAACATAATTGAATATCATATGAAAGTACTCTGTCTTAATAATGGTAGACATAAAAGAAATTAACAAATAATTGCATTTCTTATATTTTAAAATAAAATTTAAACCGTTAAATTGAGACTCAGGATACAGAGTGTTTAATTGAAATAAACCATGACTGCGATACAGGATTCAGCAGCGATCAATACGTCTGCCATTGTCCGTTGCCATCTTTCACCTACATTAAAACATTTAGTGTTTGTAGATCAACCAGATCTTAATTATCAATGCGACTAAATAATTTAGAGGCTTTGGAAATTAAAAATATTAAAACAAAACCATTAACTCGACTCGCAAATTTAAACCCTGCATTCAATTAAAAACGACACTCACCAAAAAATATTATTTAACTGAGGCTTTTGCTGAAAGATTGTGTAGTATGTATCAAATATGCGCGTAAAACTAGTACACAGTTAATGGCCAATCAACCGCCGGGGAAGGTAACACAAACACGGCCGTTTACTAATTGCAAAGGAGTTTACTAGTCCGATTTACCGTGGATCAAAGAAAGTAAGAGGTGTGGAACAAGTTCAAAAAAAGGCTAAATTTGTATGAATGTCTGCTTCTCTGTAAAAACTTTACATAATTAAGCAACTTAACCAGCAGTCAGAGCAGTTAGAGCAATTTTTGAGGAACTTAACCAGCGAGGCCTTTGGAGCTTTCAACTATATCTAAAACTATATGTAATACACAATTTAAAAGTTTAAATAGTTAGGTTCTAAGACAACAACAAAAGTTCTAAGATTTAAAAATGTGGAATTCGTCTTAAGATATTCGATGTCCCTTATTAGGGCTAAGCAATATTCGACTTGGTACTTCCTTTTATTTTTAAACCTTATAACATTTCAGTGTGGAACTTATTACGATCAAGAATTTTTTACTAGTTCGGTGAAATTTAAAAAATCGACTCAAATTGTGTCATAAAGTAGTGAAATCTACCGCATTGGATAAATATAAATATTTGTGGGAACTAATATTTGCTTCTTTTTTTTTACTTAAGCATGGATCTTGTCCACGATTAGGTTTATTACATATGACTATTAAAAATATTTAAAATTTGTATTATAAAAATGAAATTGGAAACTTTTAAACTATTATAATAAACTTTCGATTGTGGAACATGTTTGGTAAAAAACTAAAAAACTTAAAAAATCATTAATTTTATAAGGTAAATTTTCCTGTACGAATTAAAATTGTATGGAGTGGTAATCCGCAATGTGGAACATAATTTACAAATCATACATTAATTCTAAATTATTTCTAAATTATTTTACATATACATGTGGGATCTAAATATGGACATTAGTTATATTTTCAAACAAAATGGGAATTTTGAAAATGAGATATATACTATATATTGTTTAGTTGTCCACCTTTAAATTTACAAATGTGGAACATATTTTTAAGAAAATTTTTTTCTGAATAAGACGATTAAAAATTTTGTTAAAATCACAGATTAAGTCAAATGCACTAATTTGATTTTTTTGTAATATATGTGTAACGTAATAGTTGGTTCAAAAATTACAATATTTAACATGAAATGTCAATGAAAATCTTACTATTTGAAGCTTTTAACTAAATTTTATAGTTTGTGGAATGTAATTTTATTAAACATGGAAGTAGTCGAAGATTTGGGATATTTTGATTTTTGTTTTATTTTTTATAACACATATTTCAATGTGGAACGTGTTTAATAAAAATCTTTAATATGTGATAAATGAATTTTTTAAAATTAATTTCAAAGTTTAAGACAATTTTCCTGTATGAATCAAAATTTTATTGGAGCGTTTAAATGCAATGTGGAACATAATTATACTATTTATATTTTAAAACCAATGTTACAAAGTGTTTAGGTACCCTCCTTTGAATTACAAATATGGAACATATTTTTCACGACGATTTTTTATCCACTGAAGCTCTCTATCTTGAACTTGTATAATATTTGTGGAACTTAAACGTTTATTTTAAAACTACACGGTTCTTAAAACATAATGATATTATTAATATTTGGAGCATTTAACTAGATTTAAATCCTTTTGGAATATAAAATTACCAAGCTTGGTCCACAATGTAATATGAAAGTAAAAAAATTATGTTCCACAATACAAAACATGTTTAAAACTTCTGTTGTCCATATAATATGGAACAGGGGAATTAGAACATAAGAGTTAACAAAAATACATAACACATAGACACACACGCACACATAGTACAGTCATCATTTTTATTTAATTTTTCATCCGTTTTCAATTTCCATCAACGATTGTGTTGTTTTTGTTATTATTTTCCAACTTGTTCACTCGCACTCGAGATTTTTTTTGTTGCTGTTATTCGAAATAGAAAAAAAATTTTCCATTTTTATTTCATTCAATTTCACTTTGCAGTGTGCTCTCTCGTTTTGTGTTTAGTCGTGTATATTGAATGTGGCGGTATATTATACTATATAAAGAGACGACGACGATGATGATGATGACGATGTCGACAATGTTGTGTGTATGCGGTAACTGGAATGGTATGCCATATGGATGGAGAATGGGTTAAGCTGTTTGTGTATTAAAAAAAAAACATAAAATAACTATGATGTTATCAAGTTATGATTTCATAACTTGATTATGTTTAGTTATGTTGGTTTTGAAGTATGTTGAGATGATGTGATGGAGATGTTAAATCATTTCAATTTCAATTTAATGTTATGCCTAGATCATTTTATGTCTGTTATAATTTAATTAACCGATGTTTTGATGAGATGATTTTGAAAATTTGAAACGATTTTGAAACAAGTAATTTGATTGCTTTTTTTGATTAAAGTACTTGACTAAGTGCATAAATATTTTTCGTTTCTTAGGTTTTGTGATAAATGTTTAACCATCTTAAAACGGATTTTCCCTTCGTGTTCGAACATCATCTGGTTTTAGATAACAAAAACATAGAAACAGATCCATAAAATTGATTGGAACCGCAACCATTAGGTTGTGTAATCTAACCCAAAAAATAAAACCAAAAAATGGTAGAAAATCGAAAATCATCATTACTCGTTCAAAGACAGTGGGGAAGAGCGCACTATATCTCCAAGAAAACAACACACACACAAAATAAATAACAACAGATGTTTCAATTATCCTTAATGCATCTTTAAATAATTTATCAAGAAAAAAAAAACCTCCAAAATATTTTCCATTCAAATTTTTCATTCAATGCTCCACCTCGATTCTCATCCCGCGCACCCATATATTTATTTACAACTAACATATTATATAAGAAAACAAATTTGGTACACCGAATTCCTTTTTCATGTTTTTTTTTTCCAGTACTGGGTAAAAACATAAAAAAAATTTCCATCTCGTCTTCAACTTTACTGTGGAAGTCTGTGGTACTTAAATCATGTGCGCGATATAGATGAAATGGAAATCATGGATTTTTGCTTCAGTAAAGAAAATATGTATTCGTTGGTTGGTGAGTGTGTGTCTGTGTATGTATGCAGGGAGAGAAAATTTCCAAAAAGTTACTTATTTATGTTGCAACTTTGTATACCCAAATATGTTTTACTAAATTCATATTGATTTGAGAAAAATCGGGAAAATGTTACGTAAATAACCAAGCTATATATTTTCCTGTACATAGAAGATTACTGTAACATTTATCTTACGAATATATACAATCGACTCGTATATATGTATGTTACTAAAGCTGGATACCTACATCCTTTTATGTTTGCGATCATTTAAAACAAATAACTTATTTTCATTGAGCTTTTTCATGTGCTTTTCGACGTACAATATTCAAAAAGAAATTTTTTAGACGAAACTTTTTCTTTTTTTATAAATTTGATACAAATTGGGTTTTGTGCATATGGATTGCAGGCAAAGTTGTTTGGTATCGTATACATAAGACGGTAATACAGTTACAATTGGGATTTTGATTGCAATTTATCAAAATGCAACATAATCTTGCGACTTATTACCAACTTACAAATTAACCATTTTGTACAGTGTTTTACTGTTTCCTCCAGTGGATGACAACAAATTTTATTATTGCAAGTTAACGCATGTCCTGGGTATATAAATATCTGAGGTTGACCAAAGCCAGTAGGCCAAAGCAAATGAAATTTCACTCGCCGTTACCTGCGTGGAAATGTGACTACAAACAAAAACACTACGTGTGATTTCATATCTCCTGAACATTTGTAGACACATTTATCCTGAATTAGGACTACATATCATTCAACTAGGTCTCTTTCCATTTTGTTCTAGCTGGATGATGATTGAGGTATTCATTCAACAAATTGGACCAATAATGTTTTGCCATATCACAGGAGAAACTATCGTATACTACATCGAATATTGGATGCTTCTTAGGTTAGTATTCATGTAAAAAAATGCGCAGGAGTTAGAAAATCCATTTCTTCATCAGATGACCGTCATTGTGACGACAGTAATTCAATATTGACTCAATCTCAGTTAATTATGAAAATAACTAAATACCTAAATACCTAAATACCTAAATACCTAAATACCTAAATACCTAAATACCTAAATACCTAAATACCTAAATACCTAAATACCTAAATACCTAAATACCTAAATATCTAAATACCTAAATACCTAAATACCTAAATACCTAAATACCTAAATACGTAAATACGTAAATACCTAAATACCTAAATACCTAAATACCTAAATACCTAAATACCTAAATACCTAAATACCTAAATACCTAAATACCTAAATACCTAAATACCTAAATACCTAAATACCTAAATACCTAAATACCTAAATACCTAAATACCTAAATACCTAAATACCTAAATACCTAAATACCTAAATACCTAAATACCTAAATACCTAAATACCTAAATACCTAAATACCTAAATACCTAAATACCTAAATACCTAAATACCTAAATACCTAAATACCTAAATACCTAAATACCTAAATACCTAAATACCTAAATACCTTAATACCTAAATACCTAAATACCTAAATACCTAAATACCTAAATACCTAAATACCTAAATACCTAAATACCTAAATACCTAAATACCTAAATACCTAAATACCTAAATACCTAAATACCTAAATACCTAAATACCTAAATACCTAAATACCTAAATACCTAAATACCTAAATACCTAAATACCTAAATACCTAAATACCTAAATACCTAAATACCTAAATACCTAAATACCTAAATACCTAAATACCTAAATACCTAAATACCTAAATACCTAAATACCTAAATACCTAAATACCTAAATACCTAAATACCTAAATACCTAAATACCTAAATACCTAAATACCTAAATACCTAAATACCTAAATACCTAAATACCTAAATACCTAAATACCTAAATACCTAAATACCTAAATACCTAAATACCTAAATACCTAAATACCTAAATACCTAAATAATTAAATACCTAAATACCTAAATACCTAAATACCTAAATACCTAAATACCTAAATACCTAAATACCTAAATACCTAAATACCTAAATACCTAAATACCTAAATACCTAAATACCTAAATACCTAAATACCTAAATACCTAAATACCTAAATACCTAAATACCTAAATACCTAAATACCTAAATACCTAAATACCTAAATACCTAAATACCTAAATACCTAAATACCTAAATACCTAAATACCTAAATACCTAAATACCTAAATACCTAAATACCTAAATACCTAAATACCTAAATACCTAAATAACTAAATACCTAAATACCTAAATACCTAAATACCTAAATACCTAAATACCTAAATACCTAAATACCTAAATACCTAAATACATAAATACCTAAATACCTAAATACCTAAATACCTAAATACCTAAATACCTAAATACCTAAATACCTAAATACCTAAATACCTAAATACCTAAATACCTAAATACCTAAATACCTAAATACCTAAATACCTAAATACCTAAATACCTAAATACCTAAATACCTAAATACCTAAATACCTAAATACCTAAATACCTAAATACCTAAATACCTAAATACCTAAATACCTAAATACCTAAATACCTAAATACCTAAATACTTTGAATAGTTTTACTTAGGTTTGTAACATTTCCGAAGTAAAGTCATTAATCGCCAATGCAATCACATTCGTAAACCATAACTGTCATTCTGAGAAATCTAGTTTCCATCTGTTTTCCAAGCATTAGCGCTTCCTATCATGTTCAACAACATACTTTTATCAGAAATTTACGGTTTTTGAATATTAAATACAGCACGTAATAGTGGCCCGACTGTGATGAATGATACCATAATCAAAGCCTCTGTGGTCATCAGCAAATGAATTTTGTGAACAAATGAGTCCACAGGACCCGTCTATTATTTTCTTAAGTTACAACGCGGTTGAGTTGAACCCTGGAAAAATCACATAAAATCACATTATATTTCCACCGCTGACAAACCTATCCAATATATAAACACGAGTATGTCCATTTATTTTTGTTAATCAACCCATCCATTTAAAATGCAATAACAATAAAACGAAATATCTCGTGTACATATACCTAAAACCCCTCGCCCACTCGTTCACTCAGTATTTTCATTCTTATTCCTTGCCGCCTGACGAATACAAAACTTTTTCATTATTTTCGACAGTTTATTTTATGGACAATTCGAAAAGTTATTCAATTCGGATTTTCTTTTTTATTTGGAAATCAAACAAAAATTACTGTGCACATTTTCAGATGAAAATGCCTACATTCTCACACTCTTCACAGTTCGATTGGTTTTTATAAATGTATACATGTATATACACACACTCCTATAAACAGTACAATTGTATATTATATATAATTTATATTACTCTGATGTGGAGGGAGGGTGAAAAAATTCGGTGAAAAATTGAAAAGGAGTTAAAGAAAAACTCATTTCGCTTAAAGTGTCATTTGGTTATTTTTCTTCGTCCTTTCTATAAAAATATATCGTATTGTGAGAAATATCCCGCCTAGAAATATCGTTACTCGACTTTCATGAAAGCATAACGTTGGGTACCCATTGTACACGTCTTATATGTTACACTATAAATACAATCATGTTTATTGTGATTGATTCCGCCTTTCCTTTATATATATAAAGTAGGAGTCCCATCCACATATTATATGTAAAGAGCGAGGGAGCACCAAGGTTGACGATGATTTCTGACAGGATTACAAAACCACCATTAGCTAGAAATACATCAAATATACATATGTGTGAGTTATATGCACTTGATTTATGATGAATAATATTATTTGTAATAAATGTTTGGTACTGTATATGGCCGCAGGTGTTTTTCATCAATAACCGAATACTATATGCAACCCCTTTTTGTGCAAAAAATTGTAATTCAATGTGTTCATGTGTATACTCGTATAATAAAGTAACTAACCCAAAACATATATACGATATAAAAAATAAAAATATTTTGGGTGTTAAGTCCTAAGATTAATATATAAATACACACACACACACATAATATATAAACACAAATCTCAAATTATGTAACTTAGGGTCGAGAACAACAACAATAATAAACAACCAAAATTTCATTTAAAACTTTTCTTTTTACTTTAACTTCGACATTTGACACACTTCCCAAAAAAAAAAAAATTGGAATAATAAAAAAAATTCTTTTCAGTGCATTTTCCAATTTGATTAAAAGCCCTACGCACACCACCTCCATATACTACAACTCATATGGGTACAAAAGATTGAGAAAAACTTTCATTTTGGAATATCATGCGAAGGGAGCCATCACATAATTTGACTTTGTTCAGTAACCCTGAACGCATCATGTACTTAACGTAATTAAATCGTTGAACTTTTATGTGTAATAATGTTGTATACAAATATTCTTAACTCATTGTAATTGCAACTTTGTAAAATAAGTTACTTTCTAGAATGATGTACTTAAATAACATACCATAAGGAGCCAAAGAATAAATCATATATAGAGGATTTATCTTATCTTATTTTATCTTTATAAGAAAAAATATATAACTTCAAATAGATTTTTAAAATACACAAAAGTTAATTAAATTAAAAAAAGCTTTTGATATTTTAAACTTTCAAACTTTTAAACTTTTAAACTTTTAAACTTTTAAACTTTTAAACTTTTAAACTTTTAAACTTTTAAACTTTTAAACTTTTAAACTTACAAACTTTTAAACATTTATAAGTAGTAAACTTTACTTGTAGGCAGTACTTAGCTTTCATCGTTCAAATATTATTTCTCATCTGTTTGTTGGTAATATGACTCAAACCTATATTTTGTTGGGCTTGATCATTCAGGAACCCACAACTTTCTGGAATGAATTTTTTTAGAATTATACGATTTTATGTTAATATTGATATAGTTTTCTCATGACTTTTTGCCCCAAGATAATATGACCTGGTAACAACTTTAACCAACATTATAAAAAACTGTTTCGTAGTTATTTGAAATACAGGGTGTTCTAATAAAAAAATTGGGAACAACAGGTAACGTGAGAAATCTTCTTGTTTATAAGAAGCATAAAAAGTGTTAAGGTATTTTGTCTCCCGAGACTTATTAATTTTTAAAAATATCAAAGGTGATAATGGAAGCTAAATATTTTTTAGCAACAGCACCCTGTGTTTAAAATGTCTTTCAAACTCGTGTTATTTTTAATCCGCTTTGGCATCCATTGATTTTTGGAATTGTTCAATAGTCGATTGAGTTGATGAATAGTTGAATGAGGTATTCCCACACCAAATACATACACATTTAATGACATACAGCCAATCCTTTTTTGAAATTCGCCCCCACAGGTCTATATTTATTTTAAGCCCTTAAGTAGAATTTCATTTTTTCGTATAATATTTTGAGAACAAAAGTGGTTGTCATGAACGATAATATGGAATCATAACATAGTTGTTGTTAAAAGGTACTTACATCCATTGTGTATATTTATAGGCGTATTGAAATTTTCCTATTATAATTTTTTCCCATTCATCGCCATGATCAACGTCGCTAATTGGGAAATACAAAATTTTGACTAAATAACCAAAAAATCATTTTCGTCTAATGAGATAAAATATTTCTAGTTAACAATAAATCTCTTTTAAATGCTAATGGAACGTTATATGGAACAAAAATTTCCACTATATTTAGATTTGTGGCCCAAAACCTAAATGATTTCCCATTAATAACGTCCATATACATAAATATTGGTCGCTACACCCACAACCGAAAAAAAATAATGAAACCTAATGAACTGTGTTTAGTGCAATATTGCATTCGATGGTGTCTGTGTGTACAGTAAAATGTGTAATCAAATTTTCCAACACAACACAAAATACAACCAAAAACAGGAAAAAAAACAACAACCCACCACCCTGAAAAAAGCTGCTTTATGGCATTTACGATGAAAATTTATTATGAAAAAACTATTTTGAGCACAAATATGCATGTAGGAGATAGAGAAACGACAACGACTCCAACGAAAAACTAGTACAAACACATAAAATAGACAAATTATTTATCATAAATTATGTGGAAGACAAAAAATACTACAAACTCGAGTACAACTACAACTATTTCCACTATATGTGTCGACTACTCATAAGTTAGTTTCTATGCTTTGCTTGTCTAATAAATTTATGAGTTTGTCTCCAACAAAACAAAACATAACTATATAAAAAGGCTGAATTGTATAATGAATCGAGTTAACTTTTCCATTTAACTCTTTTGGAATAATTTGCATAGATGTCAGTTTTATATAAACCCGGATATCCGATTTTTGTTTCGGTTCTAGAATGCCCCAAAAATATTGCATCATAACGTTGCATCATAGTATTTAATATAAATTCATAAATTCATAAATTCATAAATTCATAAATTCATAAATTCATAAATTCATAAATTCATAAATTCATAAATTCATAAATTCATAAATTCATAAATTCATAAATTCATAAATTCATAAATTCATAAATTCATAAATTCATAAATTCATAAATTCATAAATTCATAAATTCATAAATTCATAAATTCATAAATTATAAATTCATAAATTATGAGCTTTTGAGCTTATGCTTTTAGGAGTTTATAATCTTAAAACTTATGAGTTTAGTAAATAAGTTTATGAGACTTAAACTTTAGAGTTTTAGAGATTTAGATTTTAAGAGTTTTAGAGTTTTAGAGTTCTAGAGTTTTACAGTTTTAGAGATTTAGAGTTTTAGAGTTTTAGAGTTTTAGAGTTTTAGAGTTTTAGAGTTTTAGAGTTTTAGAGTTTTAGAGTTTTAGAGTTTAAGAGTTTTAGAGTTTTAGAGTTTTAGAGTTTTAGAGTTTTAAAGTTTTAGAGTTTTAGAGTTTTAGAGTTTTAGAGTTTTAGAGTTTTAGAGTTTTAGAGTTTTAGAGTCTTAGAGTCTTAGAGTTTTAGAGTTTTAGAGTTTTAGAGTTTTAGAGTTTTAGAGGTTTAGAGTTTTAGAGTTTTAGAGGTATAGTCTTATAGATTTAGAGTTTCTGAGTTTATGAATTTATGGGCTTATGATTTTATGAGTATAAGGTTTTATGAGTTTATGAGTTTATGAGTTAATGAAATCATCAGATAATGAGTTTATGTTATGAGTTTATAAATATTTTAGTTTATGAGCTTATGAGCTTATATGTTGATAAGTGTATACAAATATAATTTGTTAAATTTTAAATATAACAGTTTATGAGCTTCGGTAGTTTAGGGATTTATAAGTATATGAGGTTGGGTGTTTATGATCTACGAGTTAACGATTTAATGAGTTTATTAGTTTATTGGTTCGTGATTTGAGGAGTTAAGAAACGTGGAAGTAGAGGTTAGCGAGCTTAGAAAGTTAAAATGTCATTTATGAATTTTAAATAAATTCATGGTTTAAAAAAATGGATATTTAAGGGAGTGGAATTCATTACACGAACTTTATTGTTTCGAGGTTTAGGTGGATTGAAAGTTTTAAACAATGTTTTTAATAACAAGGTCCATTTAGTTTTCAATATTAACACACTATATCTAACATTACTTAAGAGCAGGCTTGAGTTTTAAAAGGATAGTGGGGTGAATTAATTTTCTGGATCCACGAATATTTTCATTTCCATTTGTATATACCGTAATTATAAAATGAAAATTATTCGTGCGTTACGATTTAAATGGGAAAATATCAGTTTTTCCGTTTTTTGTTAATTTAATTTCGAAATTGTATTTCAAATCGACTAAATTAACATTTAGATGAGACCAATGTAAACACCTTGGGTTGTTTGGACTAACGTATACCTAGCTATCTAAATGTAATATTATATTTAAATAATTTAACATACTCGTTTAATTGTAATTCAACTTAATGTTTGCACTTATAATTTTTTTCTAAAAAATGTGTACTGCCATTAAAACTGTGTATCCATGATTCCAAAACTCAACCATTAAATAAAGCCATCTTATTGTTTGGGAAATGTATCATTTAGTGCGACCAAAGATCACACAAGGGTATGCTGCAATATTGTATTTCCAAATTGGGTTTGGTTGAAATAATTTTGAGTTTTCAAAACAAAACGGACAAGTTTTGGTGCAAAAAATTTCCTGGAAACGAACTTCTTCGCAAACGACCCCACATATCTTACAACAAGCTTATGCCAGTGTTTGCATGAAGGGGATATTTATAGTTCCTCGAGCTCTTAACTTTGGCGGGATGTGAGAGGCTTGAATTAAAATTATGAATCACCTCATCCGTAACGTCATTGGCGAAGAAGAGACAACAGTCAATGAATTGCAGATTTTTATTATTAAACAGGTAGTAGATGTAATAAATTCGCGCGCGTCAAATAACACTTGTTTCTACAGACTCGAACGATTTGTTGACTCTTGGTCAATGTGGTGACCGTGAGTGTCTGGTGCTCTCACATATTAAATGAAAATTGAGCAATGAGAGTCAAAAAGTTAACAAAGAGCAAGATCGAATAAAGAGATCGTGTTGAAGTCATTTTGACAAAGATGAAACCATTCCAGACATACCAAAGCCCAAGAAGAAGACAATTAAAAATATTAAATGTTAAAACCACGCAATAAAATGCCTAAAGAAGGATTATATCAAATGGTAAGTCGCAAAAGTTTGGTAATTCTTGACGATTCGAGAAAATGAAGAAATTATCAAGCACTAGTCTGGAGAGCTATTAAGAAATGAAGCAACACAAGTTATGTGACATTTCGAATGGCACTGCAGCATTTTCATACCCAGCTAGTATAGACTACTAAACGATCAATAAATTTCTGCACGTAGACGATTTAATAGGCCTGTCCTGCAAACTAAATGGAAGGCGTTAACCTAATCTAGCATTACATTGTGAGCTGAAATTAGATTTTTTTTATCGGAGAGTAGTGAAATCTGCCAAAATTCTATTCCAAATGCTCTGGTTGACGACTGGAATTAAGAATTACCTGAAACAGTAAAACAAAAATGGCAAATTACACACAAAATGGGATATGCTGTTTAGAATAAATTGGAATTTTAGAACAATCACCTTTGACACCTAGTTTAATTAATAAGTAATATATTATTGTAGTTTGACTACCGGAAAGTCTAAAGAGGTACATTTGGCATTTCAAATCACATTTGGCAAATATGGCAAATCCAGTAGTACTGACTAATACTACGTTTTTGTCACAAGCGAAATGGATCTAAACTAAATCTTACGTAATAGCTGCGTGATATGATTTTAACCGTTGACAAAGATCTTCCAATCACACAGTTCTCTCGGCCTACAGTGCTAACTACACTTCATGCCATAACCCTTCGTTTTCGAGAACATCGAATAATTTTCTTACATATCGAAAAAATGTACCGGCAGATTCGAATCAATAACGATGACAAAAAAAATTCAAAATATTCTATGGAGAAGTACACCGTCGCAGCCCAAAAGATAAATTTATTTATCTACTCAATATTCCAAAACAAAAAATACAATAATAATAAATAATAGCTTAATTTAAATGATAGCTCAAAACTATATAAAATAGTTTTTGTTGCTCAAATTAAATTTAGTGTTAAATTTAGTTTATTTAGTTGCTCAATTTTTTATTAAGGTAAATAGTTAAGAGCCATAATGTTTTTCTAGCCCAATCGCACATGGTTGTAGTTGTTGTATTATATCATCATTAAGTTGCTCAAAGTTTATACAAAACACAATATTAAACACAAATAGTTTATTATGATATATAATGTGGTAGGCACAGTCAGAACTAAAAACAAATTCAGTCTTAGTTTTTAAGTCCTGAAATAATTAAGCTAAAATCAAAATATTAAAAAGCACTACCGTAGCTCAATATAAATATATTAATTATTATAAATTAATTTTTACATTTTAATTAGTAAATTGGTACTTTATAAAGATAATTGTATATCTTTCAAACGGGAAGGTTCTTACTAATATACTCGTGGTTTAATTTAGGTTGATTTTACTTAATTGAGCTATTGAAAAAATAAAATTGGTCGATTAACACTATTTGTTGCAGGTAACTGTCTAAAATAACATAGCTTTAATCAGGAAATTATATATATATATATATATATATATATATATATATATATATATATATATATATATATATATATATATATATATATATACATATATATATATATATATATATGTTCTTGGTCAAAATTTAATCATTCCTAAAGGGACAAACATTAGTGCTAAAATTAGTACCCCTTCCCTTTCTTCTAGCTGTGGCAGAGGTTACTTTAAAATTAAAATAGGAACCCCTATTTTTTATAGCAAATTCGGATTCTACGGCTAAAAGTACATAGGATTTTCTTGAAACAGTTTTTTCGATTAATGATAGATGGCGCTGTAATAAAGGTATTACATTTTTTTAAATTAAAAAAAACAACCAAAGTGGTTTTTGGTGGTGTAGCTGCTTGTTGTTCTACATTTTGCTCTGTTAAGTATACACGTTGAGCAATTTCAAAATGTATATATCTAAATGAATAATCGAAGGGTCTATGTCATGAATAGGTAATAAAGTATACGCCTTACAGTCTCATTGCTACTTATAAATCTGCCCATTTGTTAACATGTTACCTGGTTATTTTTGTTTACTTTGAACTGCAAAAACCTCCATAATGTTACCTATGAGGACAAATTTACATATGTTTCACGGTGGTTCCATATTCGACATTAATATGCGCTTTATATGTCTTGGAAAGTAACGATTAATTTGGTACATCCCATCTTTTATTTATTGGTTAAAACAATTAATATCTACCATCATCTGTAGAGCGTCTACGAGACAACAGATTTCCATCACTTCCAGTTATTGTATCTGATATTAAATTCAGGAATAAGGCTTTCTGCATTTAATATGTTCGACGCAGGGCAAATTGATGTTGCACGCACCTCATGGGCCATGGATCATGTTAGTTGTAACAATGTGAAATAATTCAGGATCAACATCTTCATCTGGTATTACCACAGAAATGATATTTTATACATGGCGAAATTGCATAATGTGGTTTGTATTATTTTTTCGAATTATAATTCGATAAGCGTAATATGTTATGCCACTCAGTTTCTTATTTAATTCAGCATCTATTAATAAAAATATATCCTTTATAAGACCAATTAAAAAAAATTAAATACGGCGAAAAGACTGCCTGCTGGTGATGATTATTATTGTTGTGATCGCTCTATGAATGTTCCAAAAAACTCCATAAATATTTTAATAATAACGCAGTAACAAGCGTTACCTATCGGGTCTAACCTGTATTAGGACTAGACTGATAAATGACCAAAATTTGATGTCATTTGGTTCATTTGTTCCAGAAAAATAATGATTTTTTATATCTAAACTACAGCGCCACCTACCGGGTCCTAAATTTACAGAAACCCACTTACAGCCAAGGAGTCAATGAGTCTTGAGTCAATTGAGCTTTCTGAAATTAAAAGTTCATTATCGACGTTCACATAATCCTGGCATGTGACGTGAGGTACATTAATTGAACTCCAAAGCATTTCCAACTCGGTATTGTTGTTGTTTTGATCGTTCTCATTCTCAGTCAGTTTGAATATAGTTTCGACCATCTTCTGATCCAAAAAGTGGCGTTTTCTGAAAACATTTCTGAATAGTTGATCTCCGAACATCCCGCCAAGCCGCTGTTAATAGCTCACACGCATCTTTTACATTAATTTTGGTATCGTACAATAAATTTAAAACTATTATCTGTACCAACTTTTTACGAAAATTAATTTTAACCGCCTAGATTATTCCCAGATCCAGGAATTGTAAGACTAATGTACAATGAGGTGGCAAATATTAAACATTAACATTTGTTAACTGGGAGTTTAAATTATGAGCTGTACAGTTGTTGATCAACAATGAAATTTTATGGCTATGTTTTAACATTTTTATATCAAGTTCGACAAGCCGCTCGTTGAAAAGAAGTTGGGTCATCCATTCGTTTTTTATTGGTCCAATAGTCGCAAGGCAATAACTGAACGTTTTTGAAACACCGCGGTTTCAGTGATCTACCAAGCAGTGGTTTCAATTTTTCCGTTCCTGTGGCGTAAGTCATTGTTTTGATTTTGTTCTACCTTTGCAAGATTTGCCTTTCAGTATGAGAGCTTTATTTGGCAGAAGCTGGTAAAACACCGTTTCATATTACCTTAAAGAAAGAGTTTAAATGTTTTAAAATCCCTATGCGCCATTCGTTCACTTTTTCTAGTGGTACACATTTTTCTTCGCTTCATATAATCATAAATGAGATACCAAATCTATCACGAAATCGATTTAACCATCCGACACTTGCCTGAAACTCGTTATGACCATACAGTTTAGATAATTCTAGAGCTTTTTCACGAATAAGTAGATAATTTACAGGTATGTTTCTCGAACGAGAAACTTCATGAAACCTCTTAAAAACAGTCTTGGCCACATCTTCCAAGATGCTGCTCTAATTTTCTTTTGTGAACCATATGCACTTCTAATTTGCTTTTCTATTTTATCGAGATCTTTAATAAACCTTGATAATGTTAACGGTGCGATATTGGATTCTTTTGCAACACTTTGCTTGACATGTCCAGAATCTAATTTCCCCAGAATTTTAAAGTTTTCTTCTAAAGAAAATTATGTTCTCTCTAAATTTCTCATTTGTGAAACTTTTCGTATCTCAATTTATTTCAAAACACAAACCGGTCAACGCTGTTAAAATGTAAACATATGTACATACTTAATTTCGGAATACTGTCAAAAAAAAACAAAATACGTACATATATACCCAAGTATAACAAAACTGAAAAAATCGCTCTACTACAATTTTTGTTCCGCTTTTTGGTCAAAAAATCGGACATATGTGGAAAATTAATCAAAACTTCCAACTTTCTTCGTTATGGCGTTAGCGAAATTTGTGATACAATGTTTGAGACACCATATTGCGTATTCGTATTGTGACATTGTGTATTGTAATTTTTTGGAGTTTTTATGTTTTTAATTTTAAATTTTAATGCATTGTGTTGTTAGATAAAATATTCCTCCATTAAAAAAAATTTTAATTGATATGTGATTGTTTTTTCTTTTATTAACTATAAATTTAAATGTTATTAGCTACTTTTAATTAATTAATCTAATTGATTTAATTTGTTTAATCTGTTTGACAGATTACAAATTAATTTTATTTATTTATTTTGTTTTTAATTTATAAGAAAAATAATTTAAGTATCTTTGTTAATTTTAAGTCAATCACTTAAGAAATTTAATTTAACTTTAATTTTATTAAGAAAAATTAATAAATTTATAAATGAATATATAAATTAATATAAATAAAATATTTTTGTTTTTATTTAAATTCAAATGACAAATTAAACCGCCAAAATATTTTAAATTAGCCCCGCCCACAATTCCAATAAAAACCTAACCTCACTTTTTTCCACATATATGTTCGAATTTTTGACCACCTCCCCATAGTAAATCTGAGTATAATTCGGACATGATTTCAGAAAAAAGTCGGAGATGACTTCATCGGATATATAAATACTTGGGATAAGCAAGAAAATTGTAATAGATTCGAGTTAATTCACATGTATTGTATTTACATAAAAAACTGCATGTAAACTTATTTCAAACTAAAACTAACTTCACTTTAATGAAAATATACTAATTTTTGTCTACATTTTGCTTCGTTATAACGAAAGTTTGTTAAAACGGAATTTGTTTAAGACAAGACACTGTGGCCATTAAATAAGTATAGGTGATTCGTTATAAAGGAAATTTGGTTAAAACGGTATTCGTTATAAAGAGATTTCACTATGTATATATATATATATATATATATATATATATATATATATATATATATATATATATATATATAAATATATATATATATATATATATATATATATATATATATATATATATATATATATATATATATATATATATAATATTATATCAATATGCTCCAGAAAAATCCTTTAGACAATACTATCCTTATCACAAAACATACAAATACAAACAACAACAAAAAATGTTGAAACATAAAAAGCCCTCTAGCAGTAAAAATATAACAACAATTACAAGAAGAAGAACCATCCCCATTAAAATCAAACCCAAATAACATAACATCAACCACAAAACAAGGAAAAACATAAAGCTCGAACAAAGCTTTCGTTGTTACACATGTATGTTTTTATAATATGCCATGATTGCTGCTGCTGCTACTGATGATGATGATGATTAGAAAACGGTAGGAATTATCCATTAATTTTTGTTGTTGTGTATGTGTGTCGGTTTTGTTTTTCGGGAAAAACCACGAAAATAAGAAAAGCTCGCATGACGTTAATTTGACATCTTACTAGAATATGACAACCGTGTAATATTTTTTTTTTCATTTTTCCATTTTCTTTTAATATTCGTGCGTCTTACGATTATGATTACTTGACAATGATTATGATCGTGATGATGATGATGATGACGGCGAAAAACGGGAAAAATAATATTTTTCTTATTGCCATTTTAGTATTTTGGTTTGTGAATGATTAAAAAAAAACGAAAACGAAAAAAAACGATTTGAAAGGTACATAACCGACAAGATAACGTGGAAAAGACACTGTATATATGTATTATAAAACAAATGATAAGAAAATTTTGAAGATTTTTTTAAAAATATTTTTCTCTTGTGAAATGATAGCAGCGTGCGCGGAAAATTTATAGAAATGATGTGCTGGTGATAATGTGACATGGTTTATCATTTTTTGCTGTGCGGGGATGTGATTGATTGCATTTGTACGTTACTAAAATATGTAAAACAATCATGGTTCGTGCACGATGTGGATTATTGTCGTACTGCAGCACATGTACCACCGCACCTATCTTGATACGTGAATACAGTCTGTGATTGTAAAAATATAAAAAAAAAGTTTATTGGCCATAATATTTCAGAGAAATAAATGATTTTTTGCGCAGGCCATTGTTGGCATAAACCGCATCAGCAGTCGACGGTCATTACTACAATAGTAAGCTCCAAATTTTAATTTTACTTATGATCGAATAAGCCGTATAAGAATAGTGATTCAACCTTTGTTTCGTTGCTTGTTACGATAAGTCAAGGATGCTGTGCTTGAATTCTAAGGATAGCATGTCATTTAGAATTTGTTTACGTGGCATGGGAACGCCATTTTAACCACAAGGACACTTACATTATTATTAAAGTTGTTTGCTCTTATTTATATTGTCCTATTCTCCGATCTTCTTAGATACATAAAATCTATGGCAAGTAAACAATTCTCAAAATCATGATTTCCCAGACAAAGTCATTGGCACCAGAAGCTTTAGAAAAGACAGTGAATAGGATTCTTGAAAGGAGGTCAGTTCACGCCAATCCAGCGCACGCCTCGAACCAAAATTAGACAGTTACCTTTCAGGTAGGCGGGGCCAATCCAAATATCGTCGTTTTATTTTGCGTTGCAGAAATCGTAGCAAATCACGTAGGTCTTATAATAACAACAACCATTAACAGCGTTTTTCTTGGTACCATGACACATTTGGCAGCAACGCCAAAAAATACGTCAACCCATGCATTTTCAATCACACAGTGGAATTAAGAGTATATCGTCCAATGTCATCACCAGTATCTTATCCCTAACACAATATGGTAAAGAAAAAAATTTGAATTGGAGCCCACATGGTCTATCATCGAATAAAAATGGTCATAACACCTGACTATCAATTGCGTTTTTCGCTCAACTAAGTTTGATTTCCACAAGAATAATCCTGATCAAAATTCACGGTCCGAGTCAAGGCAATCAAAAAATTTCTAACTCTTACGGCGCAATTATCCATTCAGCGAATACGCGGTATGAGGAATTACTACAACCAATTTTTACCAAAACTCGCTAAAACGTTGATCCCAGTTTATTTTCACTTTGCCATTTGCTATGTTACACAATATTTCACTCTTGGGAATCTCTAAGGGATCACTATTGGGAGGCTTTGGGCTCACATCGAATACATACAACAGAATGTCATCCACAGGAAAACGGTAAGGGTGAACCCTTCCACATGAAGGCAGCTTTTCGCCAATTATTTAATCGATCACTCAAATTGGCTTGTACATTTTCAACGGTTTTCTTACTTTAGGAGGAGTATTGTAGCGGTAAACACAGGTAAACACAGAACGGTTACGGTATTCTGGAAATCAGGACTAAACAATTTGAATTTTTTTGAAAAGTCGGAGTTGAGTAGTGCGATAAAACTACGACCCACTTTAATGAAGATCGTAACGGTAAATATTTTTTTGTTTTCCCGTGATTCGTGAGTGAGTGATTGTTTTGAAATTTTTTTTGTGAGGCCAATAAAATCGAACATGGATTGTTGATTCGAGCCAGAGTCGCTAGAAAAACTAATAGCACAAATAAAGGTTAGTGTTTTTGTGATCAAAGAGATCATGGAAACGTTATCTTATGGAAATGTGATTATTCACCTCACCCAATCAAAAATTGCACGGCATATACACGTTCTTCAAATGTGACTAACATCCAGGAGAATGCATTGCCGGTTATTTGTAGCCGAGCTTAGATATTTTGCCAAGAGCTGCACTTGTACAAGGATAGCCTGATTTGAATACTACGAGATCGTCTGTTTTGCAGTTTGTGAAATATTCAGTTGCAGTAGATGTTTCTGTCCGAAAAGGATTTAAAGCTTTCAATTACCAGAGAGAATTATCAACAGGTCATTGCTAAGGCACACCAACAAGTAAAGATCATAACTGTGTTTAAGCTGAGGTAAACATCGTAATCGATTCACCTGCCATTACCATATACTATACCAAATGTTCCTTTGGTAGAATAATGGGACTCCTTCAACGCCGGTTTGTCATACGATGGCCAGCAGCCGCAGCAAACCAAGTTGCAACAGAAAGGATTCACATTATAATTACAGGGATGTAAAATGTGTCTCTGAATCGAGACACACTATCATTCCCAAAACAACATTCCAAAGAATTTTTCGTTAATCACCACCATCATGTGAGGCATGTCAACTACCGTGTCACCCAACTTCTATTAGGAATGTGCCAGGAATTTTCCCAAATTTCATGGAAAACCTACTACAAGGGATTCCAAGTGTCATACCATATTTCGACGATCGATTTACGCCCGAAGTTGATCGAGATCTTCCCACGGTTTGATCAAACTGGTATCTGTTTAAAACAAGCCATATGTCAGATTGGATGTTCATTTCCCGATTTTCTTAGTAATAGAACCGATCCCGAAGGTCTTCACCTAATGCAATTAGAAGCACTCCACGATTGATGAATAAGGAACAGCTTTATGCTTTTCTTTAGCTGCTTTACAAAGATGTATTTTCGAGATGGGGACCAGTTCAACATCCTAATGCCATTTAGTGAAAAATACCGATTGTTGCTGGTATGTGACACTTCCCCATATGAAACTGGTGACATACTGACACATTGAGTGGGAACCAAAGAGCATCCCACAGCCAATGTGATCATGCAATTATAGTGGGAGTCAAGAAATTCCACGATTTCCTTTACGGTTGGGAGTTCGTTTGTGATTCGTTAGAGTACTTTTCTAAACTCATATCCCTTCAAACTCGTCTAACGTGTCGAAAACGATGAGGGCAATGCTGAAGAGAAAGTGTTTTTTATAGATATGGTCTACAAGTCAACTTACATAACGAAGGCTTAGCCACTTTGACAACCAAAGATCCGGTTCTTTCGCAAAAAATGCAAAGGACACTGCGACGTTGGCCAGAGAGTTACCCAACTGAAGAGTTTTAGCCATTTTGTGTTCGTCATGCCGATGTAAGCACAATAAAAAGATACTACCTCAGAAGATATAGGATAATAGTTCCACAGTGTAATCGTGCTCAGATTACTCATCCAGCTATTTTAAGGATGAAGGCGTTAGGATGAAATTACGTATCGTGGCTCAAGCTAGACGCAGACATCAAAAAGGTTGTGCTTCTTTGTATAAAAGGTCAATCGAGCTGTCCACATGTGGCACGAGCTCGCGTGCACCCATGAGAGAAGATGACAAATCAATGTTCGAGAATCCATATCGATTCTACCTGATCTCGCCATAGCCAGAATTAATGTATTCTAATATATTCCTATTCCTAGTGATTAGATGTAGTTCCTCAACTACAGTGGCCTCAACATAAGCTGCTTCCAGTGGAGCAGCTCGTCATAAGATATTTGTCACTCATGGAATTCCAGAGATTATTGTAAATGACAACGGTACAGTGTTTGATTCAGCAAAATTCCGGCGGTTTTGTGATGTCTTCCAAGTTCAAATAAGCAGCCAGAAATAATGGAAAAAACGACCAAGGGCATACTGTAAAAAAAAAGTTTAGACGATATTCAACAACTCCTGGCGAAGTTTTTGTACCATCAACACGCAACTCCATCAACTGCAACTGGCAAATAACTTGCCAATTAAATAAGGATACTTAAATAACTTGCCTATTTAATTATTGACTTCGAGCTATTTTCGACAATCTACACATGGAAAATATTCACGTTCACAAGACAAAACCAGTGGCCGGCCAGCCGTTAAAATTGTCTCAAGATTCCACAGTTTGAGCACGAAACTACTCGTCTGGTCCAAAATGAATACATGCTTCTTTTATCGGAGTAACAGGCCATGTTTACGATTCCGTTAGACGAACATCAATGAATTCCTCCTATGATATTACTAATACAGAGGATGTTTAACCAGCACCATCACTATCTGTCCCAAACTCTTTAACCGACGTTTTTATCACACCACCTGATATTAAACCTTCAGGCACTCAATAACCAACCGCTGATCCATCATCAACTGATGAAGTTATCCTTTCGTCGATGAGAATGATTGAAAACAAGAATACCATGGATGTATTTTAAACAAAGGTGGCGGGATAATTTAGTAAATTCCCAAATAAAACAGTTGGACTGCAACTTTGTGTTACCATAGGATCTAAAGTGTATCAAATCAAACCTGTTTTAGGCTTTTGTATTATCTAACTCCGTAAAAATAACAAAACCTCGCATAAAGCATTCGTACCAATTACGTACTGTAATGGTTGGTAAAATTGTTCTATTCACTTAAATTAATTTAACACCCTCCAATATCAAATGTTTAGGTTCACGACTAAATAAGCACTTTTCAAGCAATCAGCCAAGGTTACTCTTATGCGCAGTTTATTTTGTTTTGAAAGCACTTTTATTTCGCAATATGTCAATTTTAAGAGTTATTTTAATACCCTCGCACCACATGAGCTTTCAATATTTTACATCAAATTTTTTATTAAAAAATACCGAGTGGTTTATACGACCGATTTGCGTAAAACGTGACACGTAATTTTAAACCGTTTTATGCCAATAATTACAGACCGACCAACGACAGCCGAATTATTTGCTAAATATTTTTTTTTTTTAATTTTTAACGTCTATAATTTATTTATTTTAATTAATTATTTAAATAAATATTTATTAAAAAATTGTAATTTCCCAACAGTGGAAATGAAAAACAAAAAAAAAAATGATCTCGGTTTATAATTGTTTTCCAATTAATCATTATATTTAACGATAATTAATTAATAAATTGTAATTAATTTATATTTTTTTTTTATTTAATTGGATTGGGAGCTGGCGAAAAAAAGTTGTGTTTTCATTTTCACCAAGCTTTATACGTTTTAATTAATTTGGGACTTTAAACACAGTGTGATATACGATACGATACGTTGTGAAGTGATTGATTGATGGTTTTACGTTTGTTGGAGGGTCTAATGGGGGAGCACGGTAATTAGGAATACCGAATTTTGAGCTATTGAAATATTTAATTCTAGTACTAAAAATAATTTTTTTTTTGAAAATTGTATGTTACATAAATTCGCCTGAATGTACTCTAATTTGTTAGTACATCTAACTTTGTCGACTGTCCAGCTGCTTGATATTTTCGACATCATAATTGTAGTCAAAAACTGACCATCTGTGGTTTAACTTAAAAACAAATCTTACTAAGAAACTTATGTTCAAAATATTTTTCACGTCATTAAAACTGCACCTATTGTCTGTATATATATATATATATATATATATATATATATATATATATATATATATATATATATATATATATATATATATATATATATATATATATATATATATATATATATATATATATATATATATATATATATATATATATATATATATATATATATATATATATATATATATATATATATATATATATATATATATATATATATATATATATATATATATATATATATATATATATATATATATATATATATATATATATATATATATATATATATATATATATATATATATATATATATATATATATATATATATATATATATATATATATATATATATATATATATATATATATATATATATCTTTGCTGAGGCTCTCCGTTTGACGCAGTAAATCGTTTGATAAAACTGACAGTAAACAAAAATATACAAATACTATCTGAATGGCTTGCTTGCACCTAGACCATGCTTATAGCTGCAAAATAGATTGGTCTCGAAAAATAATCTAACAGTTTGTAAACGGATGTCTTAGAGTGACACATTCTGCCTGTAGGCTTCTCATTAGCTAAAGACTCGGCATAATACTAAATACTAAATCTAATACTAAACTTAAATAATTGCAAAAGTAGCTCAATTTAAATGTAGTCAAATACAATCGTAAACATACAATATATCATTAATAACATCATTAATGTTACTTTATTTACAGAAAACTAATGAAGAACCAGTCTAGTTGGTTCAAATCTGAACGTTAAATCTATTAATCTGCAAATAAAAAAAATTATATTAATAGATATAATTTATAGATTTAACGTTCAAATCTGAACGTTAAATCTATTAATATCTGCCGTTAAATCTATTAATAAGCAAATAAAAAAAAATTGCAATGAGATTTTCGTTTATCTTACAGTAGCAAAGCCTCTCCTTACAACTTTTTCACACTAAATTCCTTTGCCAATTGCTCAGTTTTTGCTCAGATTTTTAGACTTGATAATATCTTTAATCTAGTCTAATCTTTTTACGAGCAAATTAAATGAGTGATGCATTTACAAAATATGTAATAAAAACACAATATATCCTTAAGTAGCTCAATTTGGTTTGTACTTGAAATAACACTGTTTGAATATTTTAAATTGGTACCAGAAAAATGAGGTTAAATAGAACGGAACATTGACAATTTTGTGAATGGTTGCTCAGTTTAGTTACGATTCTATCGTTTTTTTAATTTACAGGTCGAGTTTGCACATTACTCATATGATCAGAGATAATTAATTTTATTTAATGCTTTTATAAAATTATCTAATTTTATATAATGCCTTTTAACATAGGAATTAATTATTTGTCTCTTTTTGCCCAATTGTGACTATCATTAATAAGTTTTTAGGTCAAGCTGTTAACGCGCCAATTTAAGTAGGGAAAATAGCGATTGCCTGCTTGTCTTACAGTTTCTAACCAAGAAAAGCCTCCTTGTACAACTACCGCCCCATAAAATAGCTTTTCCAATAAACAACTAAATTGAATACTGAATTAAAATAATTTTAAAAGTATCTCAGTTTTGCTAGAATAGAGTTTTCTCTAATTTTTTAGATAATTAATTAAAATCATTTTCCGATGCAACATGAACGGTGCATTAAAAGAATAAAAAATATCTACAAAATTTCATTAAGTAGCTCAATTTGACTTAGAGAAAGTCTACAGTGAGTAATTTTCTGTAATACTGATAAGTTTGAACTTCTTAAACTAAATCTTTTAAATGAAAAACCAATAACTTTTGCCAATAAATACTATTGAAAACTTTAATTATTACAAAAGTAAAATAGAAGAAATCAGAAGCACACATCATTAATAGCTTAATTTGATTTGGACATTACATAACTCTAAAAGATTTAGTTTTATTCCTAATAATTGTTTGCTCAATAATATATTAATAAAGGATATTTGTTAAAAATAACTTTGGAAAATATAATGTTTGTTGTGAACATACGGTACACTTGCAAGTGAATTGTTGCTCAATTTAATAATTATTTCACCTTTAGTGGTATATATTTTGAAGCTAAATCCATTTTGCTCAAATAAATGTCGATTATTGATGTTATCTAATTAAACAGATACGATCGAATTTTGCAGCATTATAGTGTAGCTCAATTGTAAATAACTATATAAAAACATCATTCCATTTAGTTGTTTCCTTTACTTAATCCTAAGTTTTAATGTAAAAGATTTAAACAGGATCATATTTACAATAAAAAAATGTATTGTTGTTTTACTTAAAAGTATTATAAAAGTATTTAAAAAAAACTATACTAGATGAATAAAGTAATGGCATTCTATCAATTGTATGATGACAATAAAATAAAATTTTGATTTTTAGTATTACTTTTAAAAATTGAGCAACTTACAGTTTTTAAAAAACATTTGTATAAATTAAAATTTATCAAAATATTTTTTGATTATCATTCAAGAAAAAACATCTATTCTATAAATAACGTCTAATTATTAAAATTAACAGTTAATTTGTAGCTCATATTTATTAAGTAACTATTCTAATAAAATTAACCAAATTAATTAATTAAGTTATAGTTAACGTTAACATAAATTGCAAATTAAAATAATTTTTTTTAAGTAATACTATTAGAGTTGCTCATTTATTAATATTTTTATATTGAGCAACTGAATAAATTAATTCACATTTAATTGAAAAAACGATTATCAAACTGAATTGTAAATGTTACTTAAATACCAATCAAATGTAGATAAGTTGACTCAATTTAATCTAATAATAAAATTAATCTTACTCGATTATGATACTTGAGTAACAGTTTTTTACAAAATTAAATTAACTGTAGAACACAAGCGTCAGTCTAAATTAGGATGTAGACTAGTTGCTCAAATTATATGAAATTGTTTGAGAAGGTGAGCAATCACTTACTTCAACGTTAACAATAGTTTTCCCAGATTTACTCAAACAAAAAGGCACTTAAGATTTTAAACATTGTGAATTTATTAATAACAAACGTAGAACGTAGAACATATTTTTAAAATTGAGCAACGGTATTTTGAAATATTTTATAACTTAAATTACATGGTACACCAATATGTTGGTGTTCATATTAAACTATGGCCATGGTAAACACCACTAAAAGCATATTTTATTTAAGTGTTAGTACACTAAAAATAAAAAGTATGTTGCTCAATAAACACGAACAATTTATAAAATCTAAAGATTTGTATAGAATTTTATAGTGTAGTGATCATGAAATACATACTTTTCAACTACACTCAATTGTATTAACTGTAGCTAAAATATGAACTAGATAACTTATTTATTGCTCAATTTTAGTAACATATAAATTTTAGCAACCAGTTCTATTAGAATTTGTTTTATTAAACTTGAATTTGCTCAATAAATAACATAATACACAGTGAAACAAAATTTGCTTCGTTTATTTATGTTTTGCTCAATTTAGTCATTTATTAGTAGGTGGTAGATATAACCATTTTAAAATTATAGTAATGTTGAGATTCTTAGTATTACCAAACGGGGTTCCATAGAAGTTAAATTAACAAACACTGCACTGTTACTCTATAGATAGACTGTGACTATTAATATTATAAACCCAAACAAACAAAAAAAGTAAATTAAGCTTAAAACTAAATTAACGGTAATAAAACGTAAAGGATTACTTAATTTAATTACCAAACCTTTCCGGTTGTTTTTTTTTTAATATTTTTATATACCAATAGGTAGGTCCACGTATGTCGTATCCTTTTCGTCCATTTACCTAATCCATTCAAATTTATGTTCATTTTGTTCACCAAATTTACATAATTTCCTTGGACGCCCAAAACACTTGAATCCCATTTTACAAAATTCCAAACTATAAACTAGCCCCTTTTTCCGATTAAAAAGGATTAAACGTTTTAGTATATTTTTGTTGGTATTTATACTCAAGTAGCAGGAATGTCCATTTTAATTTGTTGCTGGTGTGTTATCTCGCATGAAACATTAAAAAAAAAAACATATCATAAATCCCTAAAAATCAAACCAACCTTGTTGGGGCTCCCGTCGGATAAACAAATAAAATTAAAAAAATAAAACAAAAAAATCGTAAACCATAAAACAGCATTAGACCACATAAAATTTATTTATGTAACGTATTGTAACAATTAATTAATGACTCTTAAAAAAAACACCATCACCATAGGCCACCATCGAGGCACCCACAACAAATCTATGTGTAGAAACAAAAAAGAAACCAAACCGTACAGTAAAAAAATGGTTTACCCTTCCCTTTCCCGAACAGGAATAAACTACAAAAAAAATTAGTGGATACAAATGTAAGAGCGACGACTCCTCCATCTCCACAGACGAAAGATTTATTTTAACACCAAACACAGAAACGTCCAGTCAGCCAATTAACTAGAATGACTTTTAACAAAAACAACACCAAAAACCAAACAAAAATAAAAACCAAAATAAAAAATCCTGGAAAACTTTTTAGGAAAATTATCAATACACACCAACAAACAAAATAGGAAGAACGAAGAAGGGAAATATAAAATGTTTTCCCGATACATTTGTTATGATTTTTCCCAATTTTATATTTTTTGTTTCGTCCGTCTCTAATGTACAGTATTATGTGTTACGTTTATAAACTCGTATGTCTGGAGTGGCAAGGTAAATACAAAATCTTTCAGACTATATACCTTAAGAATTTAATTTATATGCTAACCATACACCAAAATGAAAATCGTGGATACAAAATTGAACTCATTTTACAGAGGAGAGTGGAAAATTGGATTTTGTTTTTGGCTGAGTAATTATTTAAAATTAAAAAGTTTTTAATGAAATGGAAAATGGTTATAAGCTTGAAATTTTTTTTTTACGACACGCGGATTAGAAAATGGATTTTCATGCACAGTATTTGGTGAAAATGATCGTTAGTAAATTTTCAATATTTTTTTTTACTTTATTTAATTTTTTGAACTTAAGTTACCGTAAGACAACGCAATATGTTGCTACTGTAATAAAAACAGTCAAATTACTGAACATTACTATACGCTATTCTAAACTTTTAAATATGCGTCATATTTTTGGCAATAACTGAGTAACCTTCAATAATCATGATCAATAATCACGAAATGGCCTGGAGCTGCAGTCAAGATTTAATAGTCCTAGACTATTAGCAGCCAAGTATTTCAATTAGCTGCTGTCATTAACAACTATACAAGTTGCAGCTGATGGATCATTACGAAATCTATACATGACACCGCAAGAGATACATAGAACGGATGCAAATGAGCACGTTTATGCTATAAACATAAAACTGGATCCAGAATTTGTGAGCCTATGTGAAACTATATTAGCAAATCCTAGAGAGGTCCCGAAACTTACGGTATATTTCAACTTCATGAAGTGAAGGTTTCAATTGTAAAGCGCCTCCGTTCTTTGCATAGGTCACCTATCAAGGTGCTATAAAGGTGATTGTAAACCAAAGCCTTGTTTCGTGTGCAACGGGTCTCACCACACATTTATGCATTGTAATAATGCAGCTTCATAACTATTCAGATACCTGACTATCTGGATTTAATGACTGAAGAGTCATTAAAAATGCTGGGGATTTATTGCAATCTATTTTGACCCACTAGGGTGGCTAACACAATTCACGGTTAGCTGCAAAATCATATATACTAGGAGCCTGAACTTAAGTTGTGATGACATTTTACTATTCGACTTTTTGAACAGATGCGATCGACACAAAACAAAACCGAGAATCACTCAGCTTATGCAAATTCCACGATACATCCAATATTCCAATGATTCGATTACACATTCGAGCTTCTTGGGTTCTGCGATGCGTCTGAGCATATGCCACAGTAGTGTATAACCATCACTCACGGAAATGTTGCGATTCAGCTTCTGACAGCAAAATCATAGATCGCGTCGACTAAGACGAAGCTGACAATCCCAAGGTTAGAATTATGTGGCCCCTTGCTTCTAAGCCGCATAATCTAACAAGTCATTAAGGCGTTGGAGGTAAACATAAGCAATGTCACTTTGCGTGGTCCGATTTGGCCATCACACTTGCTTGGAAATGAAAACGTAGCTGAGAAATTGAGATCCAGGACAACACCAATATGAACTCATGGATGCATGAGGAGTATACAACGAGAATAATGGAACCAAGAGTGTCAGTTTTGAAGAAAATGGAACCAAGACTGAAGAACCAACAACATTAGACAAAAAAAAAACCCGCCCGGAAGAAAAGCCGCAGTTGCAGTCATTACATCCCTTTCTAGATCATCGCAACATCATCCGAGTAGGAGGTCGGCTAAATGATTCTAACGTACACGAGTCAACTCACGAAAATGATATTGGAATGGGGTTATCGGGAAACGTAACACGGCGACTATGGATTAACACTGGCATTCATTCCCAAACACTTTTGGATCATCAAAGGGGTACAAGCAGTAAAGCAGTATAATCACTACTGTGTATGATGTCATCGTTTTAATGTTAGCAGATCGGAACAACTGATGAGAGACCTTACGATCCCTTATAAGCTCTCGAGTTACTACCGATGGAAACCATAGATATCTAGATGAGTAAAGGTCGTGGAGCATAATCATATAAAGGCTACATCTGTATTTCTATCTTCCTCACCACGAATGCAATTAACATCGAAGTCGCATCCGATTTGTCAACTAAGGGCTTTATAAGCGCGTTACGTAGATTCACCTCCGGGCGAGGGAATGTCGCCCATATGGACAGAAATAACGGCATTAATTTTGAAGGGGCTAATAAAGTAATACAACCAATAAATTGGCATTTCATCCCACTGCTTGCTCCACACTTAGGTGGATTATGGGAAGCAGGTGTAAAATCCATAAAATCCTTCGAACCATACCAACAAGATGGAAGGCCAGATTTAAGATATTCAGCCATAGGCAATGATAGGCTGACTCACATCGTAACCATGAAAACCGCCGATAATCCTAATGTCAAGAGATTATTATATTATTATATTATTATATTATTATATTATTATATTATTATATTATTATATTATTATATTATTATATTATTATATTATTATATTATTATATTATTATATTATTATATTATTATATTATTATATTATATATTATTATATTATTATATTATTATATTATTATATTATTATATTATTATATTATTATATTATTATATTATTATATTATTATATTATTATATTATTATATTATTATATTATTATATTATTATATTATTATATTATTATATTATTATATTATTATATTATAATATTATTATATTATTATATTATTATATTATTATATTATTATATTATTATATATTATATTATTATATTATTATATTATTATATTATTATATTATTATATTATTATATTATTATATTATTATATTATTATATTATTATATTATTATATTATTATATTATTATATTATTATATTATTATATTATTATATTATTATATTATTATATTATTATATTATTATATTATTATATTATTATATTATTATATTATTATATTATTATATTATTATATTATTATATTATTATATTATTATATTATTATATTATTATATTATTATATTATTATATTATTATATTATTATATTATTATATTATTATATTATTATATTATTATATTATTATATTATTATATTATTATATTATTATATTATTATATTATTATATTATTATATTATTATATTATTATATTATTATATTATTATATTATTATATTATTATATTATTATATTATTATATTATTATATTATTATATTATTATATTATTATATTATTATATTATTATATTATTATATTATTATATTATTATATTATTATATTATTATATTATTATATTATTATATTATTATATTATTATATTATTATATTATTATATTATTATATTATTATATTATTATATTATTATATTATTATATTATTATATTATTATATTATTATATTATTATATTATTATATTATTATATTATTATATTATTATATTATTATATTATTATATTATTATATTATTATATTATTATATTATTATATTATTATATTATTATATTATTATATTATTATATTATTATATTATTATATTATTATATTATTATATTATTATATTATTATATTATTATATTATTATATTATTATATTATTATATTATTATATTATTATATTATTATATTATTATATTATTATATTATTATATTATTATATTATTATATTATTATATTATTATATTATTATATTATTATATTATTATATTATTATATTATTATATTATTATATTATTATATTATTATATTATTATATTATTATATTATTATATTATTATATTATTATATTATTATATTATTATATTATTATATTATTATATTATTATATTATTATATTATTATATTATTATATTATTATATTATTATATTATTATATTATTATATTATTATATTATTATATTATTATATTATTATATTATTATATTATTATATTATTATATTATTATATTATTATATTATTATATTATTATATTATTATATTATTATATTATTATATTATTATATTATTATATTATTATATTATTATATTATTATATTATTATATTATTATATTATTATATTATTATATTATTATATTATTATATTATTATATTATTATATTATTATATTATTATATTATTATATTATTATATTATTATATTATTATATTATTATATTATTATATTATTATATTATTATATTATTATATTATTATATTATTATATTATTATATTATTATATTATTATATTATTATATTATTATATTATTATATTATTATATTATTATATTATTATATTATTATATTATTATATTATTATATTATTATATTATTATATTATTATATTATTATATTATTATATTATTATATTATTATATTATTATATTATTATATTATTATATTATTATATTATTATATTATTATATTATTATATTATTATATTATTATATTATTATATTATTATATTATTATATTATTATATTATTATATTATTATATTATTATATTATTATATTATTATATTATTATATTATTATATTATTATATTATTATATTATTATATTATTATATTATTATATTATTATATTATTATATTATTATATTATTATATTATTATATTATTATATTATTATATTATTATATTATTATATTATTATATTATTATATTATTATATTATTATATTATTATATTATTATATTATTATATTATTATATTATTATATTATTATATTATTATATTATTATATTATTATATTATTATATTATTATATTATTATATTATTATATTATTATATTATTATATTATTATATTATTATATTATTATATTATTATATTATTATATTATTATATTATTATATTATTATATTATTATATTATTATATTATTATATTATTATATTATTATATTATTATATTATTATATTATTATATTATTATATTATTATATTATTATATTATTATATTATTATATTATTATATTATTATATTATTATATTATTATATTATTATATTATTATATTATTATATTATTATATTATTATATTATTATATTATTATATTATTATATTATTATATTATTATATTATTATATTATTATATTATTATATTATTATATTATTATATTATTATATTATTATATTATTATATTATTATATTATTATATTATTATATTATTATATTATTATATTATTATATTATTATATTATTATATTATTATATTATTATATTATTATATTATTATATTATTATATTATTATATTATTATATTATTATATTATTATATTATTATATTATTATATTATTATATTATTATATTATTATATTATTATATTATTATATTATTATATTATTATATTATTATATTATTATATTATTATATTATTATATTATTATATTATTATATTATTATATTATTATATTATTATATTATTATATTATTATATTATTATATTATTATATTATTATATTATTATATTATTATATTATTATATTATTATATTATTATATTATTATATTATTATATTATTATATTATTATATTATTATATTATTATATTATTATATTATTATATTATTATATTATTATATTATTATATTATTATATTATTATATTATTATATTATTATATTATTATATTATTATATTATTATATTATTATATTATTATATTATTATATTATTATATTATTATATTATTATATTATTATATTATTATATTATTATATTATTATATTATTATATTATTATATTATTATATTATTATATTATTATATTATTATATTATTATATTATTATATTATTATATTATTATATTATTATATTATTATATTATTATATTATTATATTATTATATTATTATATTATTATATTATTATATTATTATATTATTATATTATTATATTATTATATTATTATATTATTATATTATTATATTATTATATTATTATATTATTATATTATTATATTATTATATTATTATATTATTATATTATTATATTATTATATTATTATATTATTATATTATTATATTATTATATTATTATATTATTATATTATTATATTATTATATTATTATATTATTATATTATTATATTATTATATTATTATATTATTATATTATTATATTATTATATTATTATATTATTATATTATTATATTATTATATTATTATATTATTATATTATTATATTATTATATTATTATATTATTATATTATTATATTATTATATTATTATATTATTATATTATTATATTATTATATTATTATATTATTATATTATTATATTATTATATTATTATATTATTATATTATTATATTATTATATTATTATATTATTATATTATTATATTATTATATTATTATATTATTATATTATTATATTATTATATTATTATATTATTATATTATTATATTATTATATTATTATATTATTATATTATTATATTATTATATTATTATATTATTATATTATTATATTATTATATTATTATATTATTATATTATTATATTATTATATTATTATATTATTATATTATTATATTATTATATTATTATATTATTATATTATTATATTATTATATTATTATATTATTATATTATTATATTATTATATTATTATATTATTATATTATTATATTATTATATTATTATATTATTATATTATTATATTATTATATTATTATATTATTATATTATTATATTATTATATTATTATATTATTATTTTAAATTTCAATGATCTCAATACCAAGAGACGTGCATTTACCTAACCAAATAACGTATAACTGACTAATTGAAGTTATTATTTAGCAATAATACGCACCTTAATGCATGGAAAACTTTTCCCAGCATACCATTGCTTCAAAATTAAATTATGAATGAGTTTCCCCCTTGATCTCCGAATGTTTTAATCTTATTTCATACATAGCAATATTAAAAATGTCTAGTACGGAAGGAAAAACTATTTCCGATTTTTATCATAATAAAAATTAAATAATTTTCTTGATATTATATAAGAACAAAAAAAAAACGAAAATTATAAAGAGGAAAAACCAAATGGAAATGGAAAATACAATAACAAGATAAATAGCGTAAAAGAAAATATATAAGATAATAATATAAAGGTATATCCCTAAAGGCATCTAATTTTATATTCTGTTTTATATTTTTTTGCATTAAAAGTGCAGATTTTTCTCGAATTTCCCTCATTTAAAAACGAAAACAAAAAAAAAACGAGGAAAACGTTTTCGGCTAATCAAAATGAAAAACAAGAGCACAAGAAAATAATTTGCCGGTTCAATAGTTTTTTCTTATGGGTGTTCTTCTTATATAACATAATAATATATAGGAAGACAGTGGCGGTTTATGGGGGTGGTTGTGGTGGTTCAGTTACATGATGATGTATAGGGCAAACGTTACACACGGATGATACACAAATGTTTAATTTGATTTCAACTATATATATGTGTACAACATTTTAGTATAGCCCTTAGTGAGTTGAATCAATATCCCTCTTGTTATATGGGCACACACCGACATATTTGGTATTCCCGCCTGCCGTTAAATTCATTCGCATATGAATAACTTAAGACCATTTTCTTTCATATTTTATTAAAACGATGCAAAAATCTTTTGATTTAATAAACAATTCCTCATATATACATATAAGATGGTAGATGGTACTCACTGTGCACGGAATTTTTCTTATGTTTTTTCTGCTCGTTTCGTTTCTTGTCTGAGTTTTTTTTTTATTTATGTATATATGTTCGAATATTATATGTATGTGAATATAATGTATATGAAAAATATCTTTGATATTTGATTTTCCAATTTTCCATTAAAATATGTAACGGAAAAGCAGAAAAAATTTGCTTGGATTTTTTTTTTTTTTAATTAAATTTTTGTTAAAAAATACTTTGCTATTCTCATAGATCTATCGGTTGAAGCAGGTCAAAATCACAAGAAAATTATGATGTAAGTTCTTATTGTATCCTATCGAAGCTATATCTACCGTTTATAGACAACCCTTATGATATTATTATTGAAAAATGTTGTGGTGCTCGTATACCATGCAATAAAAGGATTAAACTCGTATGCGATTAAAATTTGCGATTAACGATGCAATCGAATGTGAAATTTTTCAGGATACGATAGGATCGAATTAATGAAATGTTGCCCTTAGCTTTTTTTTAAGTATTTATGGACAAGTTTTTATTTGGAATGTCCGCAGGTTCGAAAATTGATTTTAGTGATGTGATATACTGTTCTGTTTACATATATATATATATATATATATATATATATATATATATATATATATATATATATATATATATATATATATATATATATATATATAAGTTAAGGTACTAATAAAACCACACGCACTTGTGAGGAGTGGTTAGAAGTCTCCCATTGAGCGCACCCTCAGGTGACAGATAAAGGAGCACCTTAATCGGCTCGAGCACAAATAAATTGGAAATGAAATACCACTAGAAAACCAAATTACTGGGGCTGAGTAGTAAGTTTGCAATTAAAGCACTAATTATTAAATGGCAGGTTGTGGCTAACTGTTTCAGTCACTCAAGGTGGCACTACATACGACGATGGCTGCATGGCTAAGGTGAGGCTTAGTTTTTTGTTTGCAAACTCCAAATTTGGTGAGATTTGTTTTAAAACCCAAGCCTTAATGTAATAATGCAGAGCTTTGTCATAAGTAACCGTCATTTCTCGTGCTACTTGTGGGATCAATTATAGAATCTGAACGAATTGACAAAAACAAAAACAAGAAGGCTAACTAACCAAACTAACAGTACGATGCGGGATCAGGAACCCCAATACCGGCGACCTTAGAGAGTGTGATGGCTAACCTTAACGACTTTCCGGATTTTAGAATTTTTCGATTAATGGCTTAAATTTTACAGTTTTGGTAGACTTACTCCAGCCATCGAAACCCAATGAGTGCTCTGCAACAAACTTGGCGCACTTGGCCTTTGTTGCAAATAGAAATAGAGTTATAAGTTCCTTCTCATCAGTGGTTTACCATTCTGATGAGGTTGTCTGTGGTGCAGCTTGAATAGCAACATCATCCATGCCAAAAAAAAATGGTGACTATGAGGAAAATGAGGAAGAAGAAAAAAGGTTTAGAAGAAGCGGGTGCCTACACCGCTCACCATTTAAAAGTGCACCCACATTGAATCGCTAAGTGCCTCTATATCACTTGATAACCTGTAGCATTTTTCAGTGCAGAAATCTTTCCATCAATGGTTCGTTTCTGTAAACATATCGATGAAATAGTCGAGTTTATAAAAACCAGAACCAACGTTGATCACCAAATAAAGAAAATGATGGGACTTGTAAAAACAACATACCGACAAATCATTCTTAAGCTTATGTAGAAGTTCAAACTGCTTGAAATTTGAAGGCAAAAAATATGAATTCAGAAACTTCAGCCAGCATAAAGAAGACATAAAATTTACTATTCTCTCCTGAGAGGACAAATATTGGCCAACAGACGGGAAGGAAGCTAAAGAAAAACCCGATGGACAACGAGTAGCAGGTCGTAAAGAGTGAACCCCAGCAAATAGCAAGAAGAAATTAGTGCCACAAAATACCTTTAAGGCCCACAGCTTTGATTATTAAAACCACGAGCCCGTCTTTTTAAAACCGTAAAGGGTTTGCTGCTGCAAACACACTTTATAAATAAAATTAAACCACAATGTGCATTCTGCTGTGTGGAAGATGGATAAGTTGTCGGATAGCACATTACCATCGGGGATATGTGCTCGAGAGAGATTCATTAGATATTTTAGAGCAAAAGTAGATTGAACACATATTTACAGTTACTGTGCTCCTGTACTCAAACAATTAGAAGAGCTTAAGCTCTACTGGATGCTTTCTCATTTATGAATATGGTCCTGTGCAGCACCGATAACACATACACATTCAGCAGATGCCTTATGCATCCTGTCATATATCTAACGTTTGTTAGTAAACTTCTCTATAGAAGAGGAGTCACTTGATAAGTTTGCAATTTCCATACACGCACAGCGTTCACCAGGCTATTTTGTGTGAAGTTTATCGAACTTATAATCTAAGAGCAATCTATAAAATGAGGAATTATTTTGCGAAATAAAACTTGTTGACGAGTTTATGATCCGAAACACTGATTTTGTGGACACAGCTAATACTAAGGTTATACAACTAATATGGAGCGTCACTAAAGTATTTAATGCTACAATGCCGAAGAGGAGGTTAAGCTCACGTCATCTGCCGGTGGTGGAATGAGTAAATTGTAATACTCCAATAAAAACACAACAGCCCTCGAGGCAATTCTCAGCGTGTCAGAAATGCCAACTCATATTTTCACGCTTCTAGAAATACACAGAAAGGCACGAAGTGCTTTCAAACGACCATGTTAGAAATCTAGATGAGCAACACCTGCATACCCTGTTCTGATGGAAAACAAAGTATCTACCTTGTTTCCGAGCCAATCGATGGCAGTCCGCCCAAGTCCTTTTGGAACTGACAACGTACCGCCATTCACTAAAATAATCTAAACGGAAAAAGCACCAAGACTGGAATACATTCTTAATCTGGCATTAAAAGCCACAAAATAAGAGAAGGGCGAAGAGTTTTTGGGAGTATTCAACATTTGTTTAAAAGAAGGGTAGTTTCCTTATATTTGGGATATACTGAGACTTAAACTGCATACAAAAAACATAGCACAACCAGAACACCTATCATCGTTCCATCCGATTTGTATGTTAGATGAAGCGAGGAAACTTCTCGAAAGATTGATGTGTGATCAGTTAGAGGAAGCAATTGAAAGACCTGGATGTCTTGCAACTAACCAATATAGTTTCCACGAGGCACGATTAACCATTGATGCTATTAAGCTCTTTAACAGGTTGATAGATTTTGCAACTGATTTGGCAGTATCACACGGATCTAGGGTACTAAGATTATAGAGTTACTTGCGGGGTTCCTCAGGTCTCTGTTCCGGTGTAATGCTTTGGAACATTTCGTATGATGACGTTTTGATGACAGTAACTAGGAGTTTTGATCGACACCAGGTTATCGACCGAGGAGGCTGCTAGTTGTTGGTGTAACATTAATAATGCTAAATGTGTCCCCTAGATGGGCTCAAGCACTTCAGATGGAATCGTGCAGATGGAATGTAAATTTCATATACCACAACTGTGTACTGAAAGTGTCTAGTGGTTACAGGAACGTGTCGTATTAGCCTCCTGGCAACAGAATGGCAGAATTTATATAGTCGAAAGGTCGACTTCTAATTATCCAGTTATCCAGTTGTCGATGCTGTAGAGATACGATAGAAGATGCTGATCACGTGTTTTTCGCCCGCGCACGGTTCCAGAAAAATCTACTATTGTTTGCTTATACTATTTTTAATCACGATGTAGTCCTAGAAAATACCGTTGAAGGAATGCTAGCGTCCGCAGAAGCACGAAGAGTTGTTGCAAATTTTGCGGTGACTCCTTCTCTTTGAAGTAATCCTTAACAGTAGATTAGCGAAAAGAGGCCAAAATTCGAGATTCTTTTTCGATATTCAAAATACTGACATTCTTTTTAACCTCTACGAACGTCTTAAACAATCATTGATAGAAATTATTTCACTAGAAACGCTCTGGGATATTTTCATGTCATTTTTTTGTTGTTGTGCCTGTCTCGTTTTATTTTATTTCAAACAATTCTTGGAAAGAACCATGATAAAAACTAACCAATGCCTAATTGAACAATTTTTGAAATAAGTGAATTCTCCGAATTATTTTGTATTTATGGATTATGCGAATTAGTCGGATTCTAATTTTAGTTCAGTTCAGTGATTTTCTAAGAATTCTTGTATTTTGTTGTTTATGAATAGGAGAAAATATTTTGATTTGAGTAATTTATGTCCTATTAATAGGATGTCGTTATTTTTTGTTAATAATTCTATATTGAAGCTAAAAAAATGTAACCATTATGGAAACTCTTTATTTTGGGACAGTTTGTTAGTGTAGGCAGTTAGAGAGTCCAGCTTGGCTTTATCGGACTGTCTTTTCTAGAAGCATGAAACTCCAAAGCATGAATAGATTACTTGAACCGAACTTTGAGCAAACAATGTGACTGCTTTGTCACTGTCAGACAAGAATCCAAAAACGAAATTGCTAATCGTGAATTATATTACGAGGAGTACACGAGTTTGTCAAAAAAGGGTAGACGAGCAATCAAAATAATATTAACTTTTTGACAGTACAGTTATGTCCTCACCCCTTTGTTTACCCCCCACAAATTATCTCATTAAAATTATGTAAATAAACATACATATATATGAAAATCTTAAATCTAGATTAACATGATTTTTGACATAATTTTTATTTAAAGAAAAGTCGGGAAAATTTATTCGTATACTACATATACGATAATGGCACACTGTCAATTTATTTATATCCTTGCGGGTAAAAATGTAAATGTCGTAAAGATGATATGAAATAGATTAATGGGAATTGTTACATGGTTTAATTTCAAACTCATATGTAAAGGGATAGAATTAGAGCGATGTTGGCATGTATACGAAGGTCGTTTGATATATACTTCGCCACCTCAGTCATTCTTTGAATGTAGGTTGTTGAAATTTTAACTTGTGGACCAAGTTAACTTCAAGTCACCAATGAGCTTGGAGATGTAATTTATGCTAGTAAAAGGAAGACAAGGCATGGTTTAAGGAAGACTCTTTGTGAAAGTTGGAACTATGGGGTGTCAAAATAAAATTTATTCGGCTACAACTTTGTTAAAAAAAAATGTTAAGTGCTGCAATATTCTTTCCCGTATCTGTTTAACTCGATTTCAGTAGGATAATTTTACCTTACCAAACATTGAACTGAGAGGTTGCTTTCAGCGTATTGATTATCGCTTGACTGGCCATATAAACTGCAACAAAATTCGTTAATAAACGACTAAAACTAAGCCAAGTCTAGACTTCCTCAATTTTTATCAACACAATTTAACAAACAGATATTTTCATATTCATTCTATCGCAGAATGGTACAATTCCAACTTTACCGTCTAGCCTAGAGCCGCAGCCCATCATTCAAGAAATGCAAAGCTTCGGTTTCAAATATTAATCCTTTCTCGTTGAATGAAATAGGGCTTGAAAGCCTTTTTTAGCTTATCACTGAGTAATAATAATGATTCAGGTGGCAATATTAATTTGCATCTGTTTATCAAAGATGTTGCCTGGAAAAATATGAAACATAACCTCTAACACACACATTTGTGTTGTTCTCAGCGGGCCACTTATGATACAGGCATCTATTTGCACCTTTTTTCCTATATTTGTAAGATGTTTTGTTCTTTAATGTCAACCAACTCACTCTCTCCATGTATACGAAGAGGCTTTACTCGTATAAAGTCAGAACTATTGTGCTAGTTTAATGCTGCATTTATTATAAATGGCTTTCAGCTAAGTTAAGTGTCTAAGGTTTCACCCAGAAATCTGCCAGTAAAGTCAGTTTTATGTTTTTTACAGTGGATAAAGTAACTACCGGAATATTATTTTTCTTAGTAAAGAGTATCAAATCTAAGTGATACCTCTTGGGTATCACCAAGCTAAGACTTTGTAATAATTAGGAGTGCAGTCTGCATTACCTCCTTAATTGGAAATATAGATGGATACCAGGTACCATAATTGCTACGTCTTCAGATTACATGATCACTTCTATTACTTTTCCCTTCATTTCCAGAAGGAATTAGTTAATTACCAAGTTATAGAAAAGTACCGACTTTATACCCCCAGTCAGCATCATCCAATTCAACCACCTTGAAAAGGTATCCTGAAAAGTGGTTTTAAACGAGAAGTTTCAAAGATTATTCACAGGGAGGTATTCATCAACGATCATGTCTTATTAAATGACTTTTACTGGTTGGATTATGAGAGATAATCTTTTTGGGACGCGAAGTCTTTTAGACCATTTCCGTTTTTTACCCCAAGAATTCCAATAACGTCTCTCGTGTCCTCCTCGATTCCCAATTGTTGAGTTCCAGATCCTCCTTATACGGGTTCCGAGTCCTAAAACTGTTCTTTATTAGAGGCTACCATCTCTGATTTCTTATAAGTCTCTTTGTACCCAACAGCTTTGTATCCCCTTCTTTTCAGCCACTATCGTACGACAACCATCACCACTTGCAGGCATTTGTGTCAATATCCCACATTTCATCCAGATCCTCAACTGTCACTAGGGTCTCCGGTGCCCCGAAAGCTAAAGACTCCTCAACTATTCCTTATATCCCCTTCTGTTGTTCTTCTATAGATCTCCTCAAGGGTTCCTGGGAGGCAAATAATTTTTTGAAGTTGTAGGTTATTTAAACCATGTCGGAAAAGAAGTTATCCTTCATTATTCTCCATTTCCCAACCATATGAAAAGTGCTGAAGGCCTCCTTCGTTTTGCTTTCCATTATACTTATACAGTTCAATTTCCCTCCTCCTTAGACTATCCCAATGAGTCGCTGTTATGGGAGCCCAGTTTAAGGAGCCTTCTACTTACACAGCCTTGTGCAATTTATGCAGAGATCAAGAGCTTTTGATTAAAATACCAGTCATCACAATCGGATCTCTATTACGCGTTTTATGGACAATTCAAACATATTCGTAAATTTTGTGGGCTGTCGATTTTTTTTTCAGTAAGTAAGCTGTCGATTTTTTTTGCCAAAAAATAATTTTTTTTTAAATTTCACATTGGATCTAACAAACGTTTGCAAGTTTGTATGTTTTTCTTTATCACAGTGGCATTTGTTGATATCTTAGTCGCTGAATCAACAAATTTTTCCCGTTTGAGATTAACAAGAAGCCTAAATTTACTAAAGAAATCAGCGCCAATAATAGGACGGTTCACCGATGCTGGTACAAAAGCGTAGGTAAACGACAAAATCACTCTAAAGGTATTTAATGCTAGACCATTGGCAGATGATAAGATTTGATTGGCTGGTTTTGAGTTAAGTGTTAACTGGTATTATCGTTAGGTCGGTGATTATTTGTGGCTTGCTTACCTCAACACCAAAGCTTACGCCGAATTTGTCTCGTAGCTGTTTCCGGGGTGCTTTTGTATGATCTCTGGAAATTCGTATGATCTCTGGCATTTTCCTTGCCGCACAAAGGGTACTTACCGAACATCCATCGTTATTGGAGTTCAGTCAAAACTACCAAAAGATTTATTCAAACTTTATTGAAAAATTCGTAAATATGACTGAGCTATCAAAAGTTTTTTCATTTAGCTCTGGTGTACGGCAAGGATGCTCTGTCCCCGATACTTTTTTATCTCATTTTCGGATTCATATTTTGCAAATGTAAAACTCCTAAGGGTAATTGTCAGTCCCATTAGGCACCAGTAGTCGTACTGTGTGTACCTTCCATCCACTGCTTAAGTCTAAGGATGATACCTTGAGGAAGTGTATGAGCGACAATGCCGACATTACCATTCTTTTCAACCACGAGATCAGGAATGAAAATTATGCCCGAAACTTATCAAACCACCCCCGAACTTTTCCATATTTTATTGAAAGTGTTAAAAAGAAAATTCCCAAAATTTTTCGTTTTATTAAAAGATGCTGCTCGAATATTAAAAACGATTTTTCATATTTGAGAATCGTTTTCAAATTTTTCCAATTTACATAAATATTGTTATAACAACATAAATCAATGTTTTATGTTCGTTTATTTCTCGAAATGCATTCGTGGAAAAATTTAAAACAAAATAAACGAAACAAAAACTTTTCCTTGTGTTTGCCGCGGAGCCCAACAATAAACAAAACAAGTTTTGTTTTGCCAACCCACACCACCCCATAATATGTTTGCACATATAATACAAAAATAAAACATAAAAAATCGGGATACACAAGATTTATGTACCTTGCATATATATATATGTATGGTGCGAACACATGCGACAGGTGCACACGAACGGTACAGCAACAACAACAAAAAAAGTTGTCAAAACGAAATTATAAATCGCGCGTCACCCAAATCAATATTTCGGATATAATATCCGAAAAATTATATTAAAATTGTGAATATTATGTCGAAAGCTTTTATCGACAACAACAACTCTTAAGTAAATTTAAAAAGTTTATAATTATATCTTGGAAAATTTTTTTTTTTCGTTGTTGTAATTTTCATTATCAATTCGAACAAAACTTTGTCGTTTTTCTCAATATATCTCGTTATGTATGTACAACATACAATGTACAATTCACAATTAAGTTCTCAATTGTTGTTATATATGTATACTTGAGATGAGTATTTTTCGAGATGTTATTCGAATCATTGCTGTTGTTGGATTTGGATGAAAAAGGTATATATAAAATAAAAGAAAAGTTTTCATTTTCAATTGGAGGAAAACATATTTTATTTCAAAAGCTTATTTTGTAACCAAGTAGCAAAAAAAAATGTTACGTGACGTCACTGAACGTAACATATTTTATAGAATTATTTTTACCTATATAGAACCTTTTAGGGTGGTATTGGGTAATTCAAATGACAGGAATTGAGTTAAATTGATTCATATAAAAAAAAAACGTTTTTATAAACCTTGTTTCTCGTGTTTAACTAAACCAACTTCCATCTAATTGCTTTTCTTATATTTCCCTTCTTCGTGGTCTTTATACAAATAAAACAATCTTTTTCTCTGTTAATTAAATGTACTTTTCAAAAGTTTCCAATTTTGTGATGCTATTGTTGTTAACCAAGGTTCACTCCAAAAGTTTTTTCTTACTTTCCGAACCAAACCTAATTCTGTTAAAAAAAAATAATAACCGGTTTTACAGGCCATTGATGGTCAGTACCAAATTAACAATCTGTCTCCAACTGTTTTAGGTCAGAAACTGCTCTCTGTATTGTTCTATAAAACCCCACATTAATCAAATTAACATCGCATTTGTGACCATAAAGCAAAAGCACTATTTTTTGCTTCTGAGATGCTGCTCCAACCCGCATCTCTTTCTCAAATTAGAGGCGACTTAAACAAAAGGTATAAAATACTAGGGAAAGGCATTCCAATAAAAACCAAAATAAAGAAAAGCAACGATAAAATTACAATGCAGCAATTCAGAACCCACAAATTTGGACATGAGCAAGCGGGCTCCCAATTGCGAAATCCCAATTACCGTAATGTTTCAGCAGGAGTCAACTTGGTTGCCAAAGCAAACAATTTTACAAGTTTGCTTAGTATAGCTAATCAATGAGCGACCAAGTTTAAGTCATGTTCTGAGAATTGATCCCCAACTAGTTAGGTTAATCCATTCAGGAGAAATAAAAAAATCCACAGATCACCTGAAGACACAAATAAATATAGGGGGCAGTCTCACTTTATGAACGTCCGAATGTTTTAAAATTAACTGTAGTTAAAATAAACAACCTGTTTAAATATGTGAAGGATATAAGAACAATGTACATGGCATAAAAAAAGAGGATGGTTCTCTTCGAAACAGTATGAGACAAACCAAAATGCAAAAAGCAGCACCAAAACTGTAGAAAAGAAATCAAAAACGACCAACCCAAAAGACAACTTCATGTAAATGAGACTTAGTCTCTTCAAAGACCAGTATAGTGTTTGTTATAGGTAATATATACGAAGGTTGTCTTGTGCAACATGTATATTGTTTGTCTTGACAACATGTTTTGTTTTTGTCTTAGGTAATATGTACGGTAGCAGTTATATGCAACTGATCTGGTTGGTGGTCATCTTGCGTAACATGTACAGTGATTGTTTTAGCTGACATGTCTGGTGGTCGTCTTACGTAGCATGTACGATGGTAGTCTTATCTGACATGTTCGGTGGTTGTCTTGAGTAACATGTTTGATAGTCGTCTTAGTTAACATGTTCGGTGGTTGTCTTTAGTAAAATGTTTGGTGGTCGTCTTAGGTAACATTTTCATAGGACGTCTTGGATAACATGTCAGATGTTTATTATTAAAGCGATGTCATATACAGAAACGTTTGTAAATTCTCTGAAAACGTTTTTTCTATTTTTCAATAAATGGCGGCATATTTTTAATTTAAATTAATGAAAAATAATGTTAAATAACTCAAACTAATATTTAAAGTTACAAATATATATATATATATATATATATATATATATATATATATATATATATATATATATATATATATATTTATATATATATATATATATATATATATATATATATATATATATATATATTGATTGATTGATTGATTGATTGATTGATTGATTTAGAATGTACGACCAAGGATTAAGCAGGATCTTCCGGAAAGCGCTGAGCCTACCGTACACCCATTTTTACATATACTTGGAAGAATAATGTAGGAAATAATGTTAGTTAATTATTGAGATCGACCCCGTTACAAACACCGTGACAGTCAATAGTTACTCAATTTTTGTGGGGTAGCGAAAGAAAATTTATGTTAGCAATGAAGGAATTGGTCCGGTTCCCCAGTAGCCAATATTCAAAATACTGTTATTATAAAACAACCACAGTTTTATTGAACTGTTCTGCATTTTGTCATCTCTTATCAGCAACTCTAGTGTGCCACCATTCATCTGTAATCTGCAGAGGTTCCCTGAAAACAGAATCTTTTAATGAACTAATTGCTCTTAGCCATAGGCTGTAAGAAATAGAATTAATTTCAATCAGAAATTATAATTTAATTAGAATTGTGCAATCAATATGCTGTAATAATTTGGATCATCTTCGGGATGATAGATTTTAACAACGTCACGTATTTAAGCATTCGGATATTCTTTTGGGCTTAACACTAAATCTTCAGAGCTTTTCTGGTACAGATATAATTTATATAACTTTATTTTATTAATAAAAGATCAATTTTAAACATATAAATTGTAATTTTAACCTTAAAAGACTCCACCCAAATATTACACCCAGACAAAAACACTCTACATTTCTACAAAACTAAATGAACCTAAAAATTACAAATTTTAGCTTTAAAACTAATAAATTTGGAGTTAATATTTTATCTATTTATTATATTTTGCATATTTAATTAAAGTATTGTTATTTATTTTAATAATTTTAAGATAAAATATCGTATATTAATTAGCAAAATGTTGGCGAACTACATTTTCCTTATTTATTTGTTGTACTGCCCGATCGAACCCACCGTTTTATAGCAATTACAAAAAGTACTTGCAATAAAATCCTTTATATATTCACTTTAACACCAAATAAACCCAAAATAGAATTTTATTAAAATAATTTATCAGTATATATATATATATATATATATATATATATATATATATATATATATATATATTATATATATATATATATATATATATATATATATATATATATATATATATATATATATAATTTAAAATTATTTTTTAATTTGATTAAAATTGCTATAAAATTAGCTATGTAATAATAAGTGAACTTTAATTTATATAATAATATTTGAATATATATTTTTAATAAATTCATTTTAAAATTAAGAATAATAATTCATCTGACCTATCACATTACAATAAGTAAAATCAGTAATGATTAAAATTGTATAATCACAATCAGTCATAAAATAATTCATTATAAATCCATAAAAATTCATTATTCAAAAAATCAACATTTTTTTAAAAAAAAATTTTGATATTCCCAAATCGACCAAGTGCATAACGTCTAGCGGAAATTGAGTAACCATAATAAGGCCACCTTTTCCTTAAATATTTGGTTCCTCTTTATGATGGTGCCTAGGATCTAACCGATTCAAGAAGGAATGGTTGGTTCTAATATTACCAGAAACCACATTATAAACCGTAGTATTCAAAACGCTAAAGCCAGTTTGGTCACATTCGTGGCACCCCTTCAAAGCTTTGTGATTCAAAACAGACTTGCAAAATGATTTTACTGGGGCATCACAAGTAAAAGCCCATAAAATGAAGGGGTTTTTATTAGAGTTTTCGGCAATTGAAATACTCTCATTTTTCAATTTTATAATTTCATAAACGAAGTCTTTAAAATAAATATATCTACTGATACTGGATGACCATCTCCTATCCAAGCTCCGACAATAAATGGATTGCATGCACGTGAATTAACGAACGATCCAAAAATAGGCCAAGTTCTTGAACTTTTATATAAAAGAAGCCCATCAACAGTATAATCATAAACAATTGTTTGCAAATTGGTTAAAAAACCTAAATTATACCGCTTTATACAATTCTCAATCCCAATATGTATATATTCACCAGGGGGAACAAAACGAGGTATAAAAACATCTTGAGAACTACTGGTGCTGCGAAACAATGAGCCTTTTGATTTGGGAAGATCAATTCCGAATTCATTATAATTTTGAGCAAATCTGTAACCGGCTTTACAGATATGTTGTGCAAAATTATCCACATAATTAATTTTGTCTTAAGAACATTGATTTTATTTGATGGACATAAATCTTCACATTCGAAAACTGATTCATCTTCCGATGAATCTGAAATTAAAGTATCGGGAAACAAAAATCTCTCTTCTAATATAAGAGTAGTAAAATTAGTTCCGCAATACTCGAAATCAACATCAGTAGCTTGAGACATATTTTCCCTATGACTTAAATCCCAACTGAATTCAGAATTTAAACTATTTTCTGCTATTTGAGAAACCAAAATATAGCGTTTCGCTTTAGAATGTTCCATTTTTACAACAATTAAGATTCACTTAACTATACAGCAAATAAAATAAAGTAACGAAACTTAAATGTGACAACTAGTATACATTTTTGAAAATAAATCGTCTACAATATGTACACTCAACATTAAAAAATAATCTTATACTATTACAATAAAATTAAAATTAAAAAATAGTGACAAATATTTATAATACTTAAAATTGTTTTTAGTTTTTAAAATGGCTAATAAAACTGCAAACAAATTTAAATTCGTATATTTAATCCTTCAAAAATTAGTCATAGTCGTGAGACAATAAAAAATTTAGTTGAAAACCTAAATTTTAAAACCTGCTACTCAAAATAAGTTTAAAAACAAAGAGATATGAAATAATGCGTCATAGTATTCAATATATTATATGTTGTATATTATGTTGAAGACTAACACAAGACAACATATAGACATATCACTTTCTTTTCAAAATTAACCTCGAGAAGCGTTGCACGCAACATTGGATACAAGTTGTAAGTAACAACCAGAAGACAACCTAAAGACATGTTATGCTTATTACAAAATCAACCGCTACGAATTGTGTATGTACATGTTGTGAGTAACACACAAAAGACAAACCCAATACATCTAACCAAAAAAATCTATCTTTTTTTAACTCACACAGTTTCATATGTTTTTCTCGTTCCCAGACACACTCAAAAAAATAAAGTAGTGAAATTGACTAAATTTACATCTAAATTGAAGAAAAAGTGTTTAATATACGGTCAACGAAGATGGGTTATTAATTTGAATATATTTTATTCAAATTAACAATTTTAATTAAAGTTGATTAATTCAATGAAATATCTTCGGTTTGAATAAAATCGAAAAATAAACATTATTGTCAAATTGACTAAGAGTTAGTCAATTAAATTAAAGGACGTCATCACGATGTATGTTAAAATGATTAAATTTTCGTTAAAATGAAGAAATAATATCATCCTTTTAATTAAAAAATTCTTTGATTTGCAGATAACGTTTGTTAAATCAATTAAAAAATTGAATGCACAAATAGTTAAATTAAAGAAACCTTCATTGATTTAATATATATATATATATATATATATATATATATATATATATATATATATATATATATATATATATATATATATATATATACATTTATATAAATATAATATAAAATTCCATGTAACTTTGTAATTATAATAAATAAATATTAAAAACAATGTTTATTTTATTTTTTAATACATTTATTTTTTAAATTGAAATTATACTTTCAAATTTTAATTAACAATTTTAGGTACATATACAACAAAACCTTTATTAGTTTTCAAAAATAAAAAATAATTCTTTTTTAACAATTAAAAATAATTTTTATAACACAAAAAAGATATTTTAATGCCGTCAATAAGCAATCGACATGAATATTTGGTATATAATATTTAGTCTTTAAGGCATACAAATATTCTTGGAAAAAATTAGATTCGATTGGATATTCTAAATTAAAAACATTGACAATTTTAAAACTAATATCAACCACATCAATAAAGCTTTTTAAAATAAATTATACGCCATCGAAATAAACCAGAAATTTATTTGGTATAAGAACTGTTCCAGCAATGGAACTGCTTTTTTATGTGAATTTTTGCGGGAAATTTGTTCTCATTTCCCCACAGTGCTGCCCAAGACAAGAAAACTTGCTTGCAAGTCGCTTAAGGAATGTTTTAGCCTAGTTTTTTTTATTATTGTTTCCTTCAACAGTCGTCGATGTTGGAACTAGTACGCTGTGTAATAATTTAAATATTACGCAATACCGACCATCTAAACAAAATTAGATAATAAGATATTAAATATGTATATATTTTTAAATCAATTAACTATTTTACCTTCTGAAGCAAATTATGGCAGCTGTAATTACTTCAAAATTTTTATTGAGTTGACTTCTTTAATTTTATTAGTGAAAATAGGAATTATTTTCATGGCAAATGATTCAAAATTTATAATGAGACTGGATGCTGATGGATACACATATAACTGTGAAAATCGATGTTTTCCTTTAAAGAAAAGATTGATAAATTACTATAAGAATATAAGTACAATATCATATGATAGAGTTCGAATTATATATATATATATATATGTATATATATATATATATATATATATATATATATATATATATATATATATCTATATATATATATATATATATATATATATATATATATATATATATATATATATATATTTATATATATATATATATATATATATATATATATATATAAATAAATATATATATATATATATATATATATATATATATATATATATATATATATATATATATTTATATATATATATATATATATATATATATATATATATATATATATATATATATATATATATATATATATATATATTATAGATGGAGTAATATATAGCTACTTGACACTTACCAGTTTATAGCCCATTAGTTTCTTGTAATGTTCCTATTTGCTTAAAATGGCCATCGTCGAATCAGCTTTTGCAATATCATTTAGTTGATTTTTGGTCGCTTGTCTATGATGTTCAAGTTCAGCCCAACAATAATTGTTTGAAAAAATTGCCCCCAATTGCTTCGTTGTGTTAATTTCTGGAGGTACTATTTTTAAAGAAGACAGATAATCATAATGGTAGATAAGAAATTGATATGAAATGTATCGACAACTAATTTTTGGATAAATTCTATACATTTTTCAGGCGAAATTCTTATTATTATGAAGAGGGGTAAATTTAGTAGCAGCTTCTGGCAATGAATTGATTGTAAATAATCAAAAATTATGCTTTTCATTTTTGAATTAATTTTAATGTTAATTATTTTACTTTTACTAGATTTACTTTCGAATTCAATAATTGATTTGAGGTTATTTAATTTTTCATTATTTGAACTGATCAATTGTTTACTTGAACAACTACTTTCTACCAAGCTTGTCCTTTTCACATGCAGCCTAACATAAGTAAAAGTTTTCTTAATATACATGGTTCTTTACAACATTCAAACGTACTGTATTTGGTAAATGAATGAATTTTCAAATTAACAAATTAAAGATTTTAAAGAAACTGAATCTACACAAGAAACAGTCCATGGTAACCAAAATATTGTAGTAAATAATTATTAATAATTGTAATGGAATTAGTATTCGTTATTATAATTATAAAAAATTATTAAAAAAGTAAATCGCTATAAAAAATCGCTCTACAATAATTACATTAAGATTAATACTACGAGTGCAATTAAAATGTTACGCTAACGTTTGAAAATTTGCAACATAAAATTACATTCACAGTTTAAACATTATAAAATTATATTTCAATCAAGAGATACGCACCTTAAAAATATATAGTAAATCGAAAAAATTTCTTTTTGATGACCAAGGCTTCATCTCGTTTAATAACGCTTTCTAAAAATATTGATTAAAATCAATTATAAGATCACAAAATTTAAATCACTATAAACAATTTAACAATCAACAAATTATCCACAAAATCCACTATAAATATTTATTATACTTACCGAAGAAACTGCATTTTTTTTTTATTTGTACAACAAATTTTTTTATTATTTATCAGGTAATTAAAAAAAAAATTCACTTTGTATATGATGAAACTATTTCATCCAACTTAAAACCACGCACTAAAAATATTAAATGAATCAATCACATTTAATTTTCAACATGGTTTGTTCTATTTAAACATTATTTTCGTCAATTTAATAGAAATTCGTCATATATACGATTTGTTTAGCGACAGGTAGTCAAACAATTTATTTAAATTGAAGAAGCTTAATCAATTCGACAAAAATAGTTACTACCTTATGAAAATATTTTGTGTAACGATCGTTATTAATTAACTGTTACTTTTAAATTTACAAAATTTGAAGAAATGTTCAAATTGTTTGAATATTTATTATTCAAATAGATTATTTTCGTAACTGAATCAAAAATTTTACTATTAAATTGAATAAAATTGTTTCTTCAAAATCCAACGAAATCGTTTAATCAATATGACCTACAATATTTTTTGAGTGCAAGCACCAGACTTGTTACTAAAGACAAAAAAATTGCTGGGTTTTGATTATAATATCACTCATCAAAATCGGACCAATATTACGTGTCAATATTTTAATAATTATCAATATTTATGTATATTGATACAACCACAAAAACTTTAATGCTAATTACTAATGAAGTAACCCATTTGGAGTCATTAATGTGGAAATTTTAATTCATATTTTCAAAAACATACAAGGCTATAGATTGTATATACTATAATTATTTTTAGCAAATTTGAAGCCATTGAAATTAGCTTTAAACAAAAATTGAATTACTTGAATGAGTAAGAGCGAAAAAAAAGATAACGATCTATAGATATATTATGTTTAATAGATCCAAAAATAGGAAGCATAAATCAAATCCACTTTACTGGTAATAAATCTACTCGGAATGTCATAATTTTCTATACGTAAAAGGATATGTACCGTGTATGAAATTTCCCACCGGACAATTTGTCCATTTATACAGTGTTTTTTGTTATATTTTGTTCTCAGACCCTTGTTACATATATTTGACATGAGCTTTAATTCCTTGCTACCTTAATTCAATGGTACAACGTATATTTATATAATACCCGAAAAGGATATTGTGTACACCCAAAACCGAAAAGAAACGGTTGTCAAATTATATAAAACTGAAACGGATATTTTTTTTTTGTGTTTGGTGCAGGATTACATTTTTAGTCGAAAACGTTTTCCATTTTGTCATTCACAATAATTTTTGGGCTGTTGTTGGTTGGTTTTATTGCCGATTAGTTTTTCATTCACATTCATCTTCTTTTTGTGTTTTTTTTTATTCGATTTATGTAAACGGCAACGATTTATTCAATTTTCGTAAAAAGATTTGTGTTGATTTCGTGTACACACATAGACTTGTTAGACGTAAAGCTTCTTATTTTTTGGTATATGTATGTGTGTGTGTGTGTGTGAGCTTTATATGTCTAATTTCATATTCAAAACAAATAATAGATTAATCATTGGATTTACGACAATAATATCAATTTGTTGCGGATCTATATTAGGTGTTAGTGAATGAAGGGGATGTATGGGTGGTAGCAAATATCGCTTCCTATATCGATGGTATAATCAAATCCAATACCAACTTTTTTTTTTGTCACATTTTACGATTTATATTCTTCGAAAGAACCAAAAAGCTTAACATAACTAACGACGTTAAACAAATAAACGTATCGAAGAACAAAAAAGTTTCGTAATAAATTTGCAGAGATACATACACGACCAAAAAAACCATTCAATTGCCCATCTGGTACTCATCTCAAGGTGTCTCATGGTTTATACAGTGTTGTGATAAAATAAAAAAAATTACACAAAAAATTCATTCATAAATTTTTAATTAAAGCTTTTTGAAAGCTTTACATGATCACCGTATAAATTAGACTATAATACGAAATGAATTCTTTTTATCTATTATGGTACACGTCATTAAATCGTAAATCATTGAACTTTTCTTATATCCCCGAGTATGTCTTCCTGATTTTTTTTTTTTTTTTTTGTCGTTAGAAACTCGCGCTGTATATGGAGCCGTCGCTATACACTCCATTGCCGTATAGTAGAAAAATTTATTACTTTTAATTTTGTTATAACACGAGATAAAAGTTGCAAAAAATTTTTTTTGTTAGTTTTTCATATTGTTCAAGCTTTTTTTTTGTGTTGCTATCGAACGAAAGCACATTTTTTTTGTTTTAATTGTAACAATCATGTTTTTGTTCAGATAGATGTTATACACGTCTATATGACATATGTACGTCTTTGGATTCGATTTTGATTTTTTTTTTGTTTTACTTTTTTTGAAAGCTTCAACCAAATAACATGTGTCTGACTACCTAATCCATTAATTTTCATTTAACATTTGTTTATTTACCTAGTCGTTCGAGTTATGTATGTTTATACAATGTGTGTGTGTGTGTGTAAATATCGAAAATTTATTGCCCCAAAGGGAAATTTTCATAAACTATGGGAAAATGTACAGTGAAATTGGAAATGAAATGAACTGTACAAACTAAACTGATCATATAATACATATAATAATAGCCTAGCACAGATGAATAACACACCATCACAACATAATTTATTATAATTAATCGTTTAGCACGTTTAACCCATTCATTTATGGTGTACAACAATAATAATGATGACGAAAAATGAAAATCTAATTTCCATTGCGTGATAAGCAAATATCATAATATATGTATACAGGGTGAGTTAATTAATTTGAGATCATTGAACTAATCGAAAATGGCGAAATTTATATAAAATTTATATAATAGAATCTACATAAAGTTTTCAAGGTTATTTTGTAGGTATGCACAATTATCTTGTGCAAACGCTACAGGACTCCCCCGCAAGTGATGTCCCCCCCATTCTAAGCGTTGTGAATGATTTCTAGAAGTCAACGACTTCCTCCATTAAATGTTTGCTGTTCATAATGGGTTGGTCAAATTAACACGGTAATATTCAGATAAATTACTTATTTTATTCTAAAAAAAAAAATTAAAAAATTTCACGAATTTGTCGACATAGGCAATGTTTCAACATAACGACTGCGGCATCGGATTGACAGCTAATAGCTGAATCAATCAACCAATATGTACAAATATATAAAATAAGGCAACTATTGCCTGTGCCCAAAATCTTAATCTTCTTACAAGGCATTCTTAGCCCAGACCAAATAATTTTCATTTAAGAAAACAAAATATTCAACTATCATTCATCTAAAATGGACAGATTTTCTGGTTCTAAACGCTGATATCCTATCAGGTGAACGCCATATGCTGGCTGCAATCGATCGACTGAGATATTATAATTTTTATCTTTGATCGATACAATAAAATGTTTTCGAAGACGACGTACCATTTTGTACGGGCGTTCGTAGTGAGGTTGTAAACCTGTACGTACCTTATCCGTTCTCACGAGCACAAACTCACACTTGTCCAAATCTTTTGGTATAAAAATATTATCTTGTGTGGTTTGACGTGAGCTATTAGGAACTAAATTTCAGTTGATCTGCAACCGTGTCGCTATCTACTACTTGTGGAAGAGGATTTTCGACGAAGAACTCATCGGGAAGCTTAATTGTCTGCCCATAGACCATTTCCGCAGGTGAACAGTTCAGATCTTCTTTCACTGTCGCTCTAATTCCCAATAATATAATGGGTATTTAAGCACGTGTACGAACACGATGAGAGCCTAGGAGTTTAGTTAACTAAGTAAATAATTTTGACTCAAACTGCGATCCCTGATCAGTAGTGATCGTATACTTGGAACGCCAAATCGTGATATATAATTGTTCACGAACGTACTTGATATGGTGGTGGCTGTCAAGTTACTCATGCAGTAAGCTTCGGGCCATCGAGTGAAGCGATCGACACATGTCAATATGTATGAATATCCATTAGAGGGAGGTAACGGCCCCACTATATCTATATGGATATGCTCAAACCGCCCCGTTGCAATTGGAAATTGTCCAAGTGGCCATTTCGTGTGTCATTGCACTTTAGAACGTTGGCAGGATAAACAGTTTCGTGCCCAATGGGTCACATCTTTGTTTATACTAGGCCAAAAATACCGAGCAACTATCAGTTTACGAGTAGCACGGATTCCCGGATGTGAAATACAATGTAAAGTGTCGAACACATTTCGACGTAATTGAGCTGGAATATATGGATTGTTCACGCCAGTACTTGTCTCATAGGTAATTTCTAGGCCAGGCATTGCAAAAAGCTGTAGATTCATATTTTGATGACGTGCACGTCCGGAGCCAGAAAATAAATTCTGAAGCTCTAAGTCCGCTTTTTGCGCCTCTGCGATCTTAATAAAATCGTAATACGTATTTATTTGGGCCACCTCTGTGTTTTCTTCTTCCTCGGTGGTTGCCGGAACATCAACATCAGCCTCGGTCATTGCCGGAACATTATAATTTATCTCTTCCGTAGTTCGGGAAAGTGTATCTGCGACTACATTTTTGCGCCGTACACATGTTGGATATCCGTGATAAACTGACACAAAATCCAAATGACGTGCTTGTCTTGGATTGCGTTCAGTTTTAGACTGAATTGCTCTTGTTAACGGTTTATGATCGGTATAAATCGTGAAATCCCGACCCTCGACAAAATATCGAAAATGTTTAATTGACTGATATATTGCGAGTAATTCTCTATCAAATGCGGAATATTTCTTTTCGGCATCCGAGAGTTTCTTTGAATAAAATCCCAACGGCTCCCAACACCTATTTTTGTGCTGTTGTAGTACTGCGCCAACAGCTGTATTCGATGCATCCGTTGTGATGCTAAGCTTCGCATCACTCATTGAATGTGCTAATATTTGGCTTTTTCATTAAAGCGGCCAAGTGCGTATGTATTGGCGCTAGTGTTTCTGCTAATTTCGGTATAAATCGGTGGTAGTAATTCACCATTCTGACAAAGCGTTGGATGCTTTTAACCGATTTTGGAGCTGGGAAATTCCTAATGGCATTAACTTGTTCCTCTGAGGGAATTACACCTTTATTTGAAATGGTATGACTGAGGAATTCTAGGGATGTTACCCCAAAAACGCACTTTGCTGTTTTAATATGAACATCAAACTCTACTAACTTTTTGAATAGTTGTTCTAAGTGTAGCTTGTGTTCATCCTCGTCCTTTGATGCCACTAGAATATCGTCAATATAGACGAATACAAAATCTTATATTTCTAACGACCTGATTCATGAAGCGTTGGAAAGTTTGTGCGGCATAGCGCAGACCGAATGGCATTCGAGTAAATTCAAATAGACCGAATGGCGTCGTAATTGCGGTCTTATAAACGTCTTCATGAGCAACTGGAATGAGATGATATGCTCTCACCAGATCAATTTTCGAAAAAATTGTACTCCCATGTGAATGCATGGAGAAATTTTGTATGTGTGGGATGTATTCAGTCTACGGTAATCAGTCTACGGTAATCTCCACATGGTCTCCAGTCGTGTTCTTTCTTTTTGACCATATGTAATGGACACGATACTGTAGATGATGAAACCTGACAGATACCTAATTCAACCATATGTTGAAATTCTGTAAAAGCTGCTTTGTGTCTAATGGGATCTAGCCTGCGTGGTCTTGACACTGGAAAATGGCCTGTAGTCACAATATGATGAACCACGTTATGACGGACTAGAATTTTATAATTTGGCTCTGCTGATAAGGAAGGATACTTCTTAAGCAGACTACCATAACCTTTGTCGACAGAAAAATGAATCGGTGTTGGTGTATTAACCTTCACCACAGCGGCATTGATTGACAGCTTACTTGCTGAATCAACCAGCCTTTTTTGCTTGAGGTCAACAAGGAGTCCGAATTTTGAAAGGAAGTCAGCGCCAATAATCGGACGGTTCATAGATGCTAATACAAAAGCATGTGCGAACGTACGTCTTAATCCGATATCCACCTGGAGTAATTTCGTTGCATAGGTGTTAATGGTTGACCCATTGGCTGCTGAAAGGACTAGATCACTTGATCTTTGGTTATTATAATAATTTAGAGCGAACACAGTGATTGGGATTACTGACAAATCGGCTCCCGTATCTATTAAAAAGTTTAATTTATTATTTTTGTCAAATATGAAAAGCCTTGTTGACTGAGAGGAGACTCAACCATGTGGCATATTAGTTTTTTGTGTTTGTAATCGATTGTGAGTTCAAATCCCCATCATTACTGTGTTGGGCATGGTCTCGATAAAAGGAACAAGGCTTCTCGCACTTAATGTGACTTTCAAGGAAATCCCATATGTTTTATTACATAACATGTCCTAATTTGTAACGGTAGTGACATATTGATTCGTTTTACTTCATGCTTGGTTTCTGATTTTTTTCACTTCTAATAGATTTTTTTCTAATTACAATGACAAATTTGTTTGTTTTACGATTATTTCATTCAATCCACGTGCTAAATAATTTTTAATCTATATACATTTTAGAATTTTGTGTGTGTTGAGAGTGTTGGTGAGTAATTTTAATGTTTTTTTGATGTAAAAACAGCTGTTACGGTAGGAACAATTATTTTGAATAATGTAACGGAAATGATGAAACATAAGACAATTATGAATATCGGTTCAAATAAAAAGAAATGAAATAAAAAACAAAATTCAAAGTACAATTATTTGTTCGAAAACAAAATCAACAACAATGTCTATACAAGCCACGCGGAAAAATTTATTGACAAATGCACCAAAACAAAATGTAAATTTCTAAATGTTTGTTCGCAAAGCCTTCTATAATTTAAAACAAAAGAATCCAATGCATTTGCTGTACAGTATCAACATAACTTTTCAATTATTTATGAGGAATAATAGTATGCGTTATTTATTAAAATTGGCATGGCAACGAATAAATTCAATTTGGTATTGTAATGCTTATTTCATTTAATTTGCGTGCTAAATAATTTTTTAAATCTATAATTTGAACACATTTTATAATTTTGTGTGTTTGTCAAGAGTGCTGAATGGTCAAATTTTTTGCCTGTAACCGGACACACCGCACTAGACTACTCGCTTGTTTTGTTTTGCTGCTTCCGTCTCATAAGAAATGATTGATTCTGCTTTGAAAATATCCTCTGTATATTCCGTTTGATTATTTCTTGCATCATTTTTCTACATAATATTAAGGAAAATATTAATATTAGGAAACTGATGTTAAAATCTCGTGGCCGACTCAAACATTAAATTCCACTTGTTTCCTTTACGGGTCAAAACTGCAAGTGGTCAAACTGAAAAGATAATTGGTTATATAAGGTATATGCATTAAAAACGGAATTTGATACTAGATGTCATTACTTGTTTATGCGTTATAGTACATCATGGACATATATGTCATTTGAAAGCCCTATTCAATACCTGTCACAATCAACTAAAAGTGTTTGTTTTGATTGTGCACATCCAACCGATTTCAACGATGGAAAATTTATCAAGTTTGCGAAAAAAACAGCATTTGCGGGAAGTTCTGTTGAGTCACTTTTTCGCAAACAAAACTGTAGCTGAAAGTCATCATTTGTTCGTGGATTTATATGGTGAGCATGCTCTTGCAAAAACACAGTGCTTTGAGTGATTTAGTTGCTTCAAAAGTGGTGATTTTGACATCAAGGACAAAGAGCGTCCTGGTCAGCCGAAAAAGTTTTAGGATGAAGAATTGAAGGTATTACTCGATCAAGATTCATGTCAAAAGCAAGAAGAACTTACAGAATCATTGGGAAGTTGATCAAGCAATAATTTCCAGACGTTCGATAGCCTTGGGATTCATCCAAAAGATGGGAAATTGGTTGCCATACGAGTTGAAGCAAAGTGACGTGGAAAGACTTTTCATGTCCGAAATGCTGCTTGAGCGCCACAAAAAGAAATCGTTTTTACATCGTATTATCACTGGCGATGAAAAAAGGATCCATTGCGATAATCCCAATCGCAAAAAAGCATATGTTGAGAAAGGCCGGCCCATCGACATCAAAGCCGAATATTCACAGGCCGAAGATCATGCTGTGCATTTGGTGGGACCAGCTAGGTGTGCTCCACTATGAGCTGTGGCCAAGTTGCCAAGACATCAATGCCCAACTCTATCGTCTTTAATTGATCCGATTGAAGCACAAAATCCAGGCAGAGTGGCCAACGGATGCGACCAGACACGAGTCAATCATTTTTCATCACAATTACGCCGGCCACATATTGCGGCGCCGGTCAAAACTTACCTAGAGGTAACGGATGGGAAATTCTGCCTCACCGGCCTTATAGCCCAGACTTTGTTCCTTTCGACTACCACCTATTTCGATCCATTCAGAATACCCTATCAGGAATACGCACTTCAGTTCACAGTATTGAAAATTGGCTCGATTCGTTTTTGACCGCCAAGCTGGCGCAGTTTTTCTGGGATGGAATCCATAAATTGCCAGAAAGAAGGAAAAAAGTAGTGGGTAGCGATAGACAATACTTTGAATAAAAAATTCCAGTTTTTAATGCATACACCCAATATAAATGTACTTGTTAATCTTGCAGGAAAATAGAAGTAATTACGTTACATTTAGCACTATATTTAACACTGCTCTTGTATTTAGGCATCGATTTTTGGGGAGTATTTAAGCATAAAAAGTATTCGTTTTTTAACCTGATTTTCCAAATGAAGGCACTGTTAAAATTACATTTAAAACTAGCTGTTAAAGAACTACACATGGTTAAGAAAATATAACATAATGTTTCTGCTCAACATTTACTAAATCAGGAACAGAAAACCATCTTAGGACAAACCATTAAACGATGTTTTTGTTACCTTATTAGGACTAGGCCAAACTAATTTGTTTTAAAACGCAATTGGCAAAATGCTAAACCTGTCAAACAGCAACATTATCAGATGTTCATGATGTTTTCATGATGGTTAGCTTACGAAACCTGTGAAATTTACGTCATAAATCAAAAATATCCAAAATCCAGAAACTGCATAGCCCATGAAAACTGCAAAATTTATACCAAAAATTGAAAATTTCCAAAATCCAGCAAATGCACGATTTTTAGCTAATGAAAACTTTGAAATGTACAGCATGAATTACGAATTTTCAAAATTCAGGAAATACATGATGGTAGCCCATAAAAACTGTTAAATTTACGCCATAAATTAAAAATTTCCCAATTCTGGAAAATTCATGAAGGTAGTAAGCCCATGAAAACTGTAAAATTTACGCCATAAATCAAAAATTTCTAAAATCCAGAAAATGTATGATGGCACATGAAAACTGTGAAAATTTACGTCATAAATCGAAAATTTTCATAATCCAGAAAATGCAACGTCGAAGTTGAACTTTTAATATCGGAGGTGTCGTGTGGTGATTTTGTGTTCCCAAGGCATAAGTAATTTCCTAGAAGTATAAAATCTCTTGGTTCGGAGAGTTGAAAAAAACGATAAATTGGACATTGGGTTGAATTTATTCAATTAAAGATCAAGCACTCAGATTGATCAAATTATTAGCGTATTCATACCATTTAATCGCGTAACCTAGCGAATTATTTATTTGTCTCACAATAAGTTTGTCACCCTGTATAAACATATATTCATTGGAGGGTTGATGTACATCATCTGTTTTAGGATTTAAATCATCAACCAGCAACTAAACATAACACAAAACAACATCATAATTTAACGATAAAAATTACTATAATTATCACGAAAATTTTCATCATGAAAATGTGGGCTAAAATTTATGTTGGAAAATCAAATTTAAATACGAAAGTATTAATCAAATAGAAAATGAATGTTTTCATTTCGTACATAAGAAGTTGATGTGTGTGCTTTTTGTAATTATAATTTGAATCGTGCAACAATAAATTTGATTTATTCGGTTGGTTTTGATTACTTGGGTTATATATAGGCTTTGGTCAAAAATATGTTGTCTTTTTATGCGATTTTAAACTGTTGATTTGATTTGCCCAGTATTTTAGGACATATTTAACTATGTCTAATGCATAATTAGCATAAGTAGCCAGTGCTACTATTAAATTGAAGTTGTAAATTACTAACTACTAAACCACATTGCATGTTCAAGTTGTACCTATAATAATTAACAGCCAGCTAATTAAGTAACATGGCAATATCAAATCTTTCACCATTCCGTCGAATGCTAAACTCGTTATTCCGTTATTCCCTAATCTAAGTGTGAAAGGCACTGTATAAATCACACTAAGCGTGAAGAACAAACAGGGTCGATTTCTAATAAAACTTCATTCTCACCTGATCCGTCAATACTTCGTGACTCAAAAATTATTGGCACCAGCCGATGCCACAGCTGAAAGAGACGTCTACCAAGACGTCTAAATCAACCAAACTACTCGCAAGTTATTCGAAGTTCATCGAAGAGTATTAGATGTTAAATAACATATGGAGGCTGTCAGACGAACTGGCTTATAAACTAAAATCTATGACGTATGTCATTTCTTCCGCACTGTTTCTTCTTATACAATATTGGCTCTTAATCACCATATTATTTCACAAGCAACCCAGCTATTGATAATTTACTTACCAGGTTGATTTGAAGGTCAAATCTCAATCCCTTTTCAGATGTCTGGCAAGGACTAAAAGGAAATAGTGTTGTAGTTTTTCCAAAATCCTAGAAGAGTTTTGCCCTGCGCTATAAAAGACGTAGCTTAAATTTGACGAATATGATAGGATCAAAATACTACAGCGATTTCCTGGTATTTACCCCAGTTCAACCACATAAGGTTTTTCGTTAATATAGGCGAAAGTTTAATTGCAATATTCTCACAGATTGCTCGTATCTATGATCGGTCTATTGACACATGTAATAGTTTTTTGGTAAGCATATATTGGTTCACCTGGACTTATGTGCGGGGATATTACTAACTTAACAGTCAAGTAAGGTTTCCAAAAGCCTAAATTTGCAAGTAGTTGAAAAGTTTTATTGGTTCTACTCCACTTCCAGATCAGATGGAAAACTTTCATGTCATATTGAATTACGATAGTGTAAGAAATTTGCGAGAATTGACAATTTGGCTTCAGATAGCCAAACGATAACAATCCAGCAGGCGAGATATCTTGAGGTATGTATAGACAATGCGAATTCAAAACATTTACTCGAATTAAGCACCAAGTTGGCCTATATCTACACAGGTAGAAATCCTTCAAACTCCTAGATTTTGGAGCTTGGTTACAAATTTTAAATGCTCGTTAATTTCTTTAGTCCTGCAAATCATCCCACCAATTCTTATTTCCCTTTCCGGATATGAGGTTCTCTGCTATTTGGCTTGGAATGTGCCATTTCTGTCTCATGATAAGAAGATTTTAGCGTTTTTATAGAGGCACTACCTTAAGCTTCTCCCACCAGCAATTTAAGAGTCTGAAATATTTCGTCTTGCCTCTCTAAATTAATGTAGAATGTATCAAGGCTTTAACATCAGTTTCCTGACCGATACTCTTTTCCAATTGGGGTTGGAAAATATGTGTTTGCGGTTTTCGCAAATTTTTCTTAGCAGTTCAGTAAGAGATACAGCTCCTTCTTTTTAATTAAAAGTGCATCCGTTGGAGTGGGTCGTTCCCGATTTTTTTTCGCATTTATGGTGCATTTTTTGTCTTTCTGGCTTATCTCTTACCACTTCTTTCTCCAAATTTTCTTTTATTCAATTGTTGTAATGCGTTTCTTTTTGCTGAACTAAAAACCAATCAGGGTGTTGTCAGTGGACTCCTCTTCCTTTTAGCAGTGTCTACATGGTTTTGCTTATCACTTCATCTTGATTATTCGAAATGTCTGGTGGTTTAACATTAACGAGCGATCTCGAATCAATCTCCACCATTTTGGGTAAATTCATCTTGGATTACAAATCATTACATCACGATCCCCCCTTACTTAGGATTTTTCCAATTTTTCACTGAGTTATTCAAACTTCTTTTCCACCTCATTATGGGTTAGGTTGATCAATCGAACCATCCTGTTTATTTCGCCATGCATATTGTTCCTATCGTTCAAATATTCGAACTTTCTTGTCACTTTATTTGCCACTACCTTGGAACACGCACATCATCCTATACGATTTTATATTTTAAGCTCGTTGATTAGTCGAAGACCAGTTTTCTTTTACTACCCAGATGGTTAACTTTTCTCAACCAACCACCACTCACTAATGAAGATCAATATTTGATTCGCCACTGTAGCAATTGGTACTGCCCTCTTTATTTAGAACAAAAAGGCTTCTTCTTGAAACAAAATCTTCCACGAAGAACAATATATCGTTGTTGTCCTTATCATGCCAAACTTTTGGCTTAGCATTGAAGTTGCCAGTTATGATAATTGGAAGGTTTTTGAGGCCCTCGATGCTTTTAACAAGCCTATTGGTTTAGTTCACTGGTTCATCAGAGTATTGAAAATAGATACTGGGTAGATAAAAAAAATACCCAAAGTAGACCTAACATCAACTCAGTGTGACTCGCAGAGTAGTAAGATTCTAAATACTTCTTGATCCTGGTTAAAGATGTCTATACAGCATAATTTTATGTCCAACTCTTTTTGCACTTTGCACCATAAGTTGAACAATCCTCAATTGACAGTTTATGTGATTTTTAATCATTACCAATAATTTTCCGAATGACTAAGTTCAAGGTCACTTGTGCTTTTGGCCCATTCCGCTTTCTTTGAACCTGATTTGTGATCATGTCTGTTCTCTGAGCAATGTCCATAAATTTTCCCTTTATCATTGCAGGACTTGACAATGTGCCCAAATGCATCACATTGAAAGCACCTTAAAACTCGTTTTAGCAGTAAGGTATTACGTGCTCTCGGCGACACTTCGAAGAATAAACATAGGATCTTGTTGTTTAAAAATCCGGTTTTGAAACCGAGGTTGAAGTCCTCTTCTTTGATTTCTCTGGTTTGAGTGATGCTTGCTATTTTGATATCATCAAACTTTTCTTAAATATCAACATCGTAGACCAATGTTCTATGCAGTATTTTCTATGGTAGCAATCATGGCTACTATCATCGGCTTTTGCAATCTCTATAATAATGCCATTGCAGACATAACTGAACTTTTTGCTATTGGCGAAGGAAGCTTCCATTGCAATACCATGGGTTTGATCTGACAACCCGGGTGGTCTCCACTGAATTTCTTTTCCCTTATTGGAAGAACTGCCAATGCTGGGCTTAAGTGCTAAAAAACAATGAATTGATGGGAAAGTGTAGCGAAGAAAAGCGAAGTAACTTCATTTGAGGCAATATTTCGTTTAAATCCTGTTGGAATTTTCAAAACTTTTTCCTTTTAAAACCACACCATAATTTAAGCGAGGTAATGCGGTTGCAATAAATTTAATCGGATATACTGCGGATTTCCGCAGTATATCCGATTAAATTTATTGCAACCGCATCACGAATTAATTATACGTCTTTCACGAAAATTTTCGTAATAAATGCGCCCAGAATTAAGCCCATTTCTCACATTTTCACCATACCCAGTCACTAATTGGTGTAATTATTTTTTGAAAAATGTGGAAAAACATGAAAATAAAAAATAAAATTCTTTTGGAAAATTTACGGAATTATATTATTGCCATAACAATAAAAAAAAAATTTAGAGTTCGTCTGTATCAAGCGATTTAAGTTTTTATTTTTTTGTAACTCAATTAAATTTTCTGACAAATTTTTCCTTACAAGAAGAATAACTGTTAAAATAATAAAAACGAGCAAAACTACTGTACAAATGAATATAATGAAAAATCGTTCAAGTGGAAAATTTATATGTAATTTTCTCGAGCTCAATTTTTTTTTTGTTGTTATTCTCTTTTCTATTCTATAGACACATGTAGTAGTAGGAATATAAAAGTCCTATATGCACAATCGTAAATGGAAAATAACGAGACATATTTGTTAGTTTGGAGTTTTCCTTTTTCGTTTGCTTTGTTTTCTAGGTAATTTAGTAAAATTTATTGTTAATCTAACCTTAATCTGTTTTAATTTAAATTTTAAATTTTCTTTCATTATTTTCGTATCATGATATGAGTGGAAATTATTGTGATGTTATGTAACGAGAAATGTTCAATTCGGCTAGTATTTTATTTTTTTTACGTTTTATGATAGCCAATTAATTTTCTAAGGATTTTCGATAAGGATATCAATAAAAATGTAACAAAAAATATCTTAAGTCCACTTACTTATGTCGATAATATGACATTGTGTTTTTTTTTATACTGTACCCAGTATCCACATATAATAATCTAATGACTGACAATTTTCGTATAATATGAACGTATGTACAGTAATCAAAATCGGATTACCGTCAGTTTTGTTCCAATGTATGCGTTTTTTTTATATTTTTTGATAATTTTTGGTATACGACCAAACAACGGCAGCTGTATATAATATAAGAGAAAGAGACAAGAAAATCGTTCACGAATCATTTGAGACGTAAATATATTACACAATAATAACAACAAAAATGTTCATCTCTTGAGTTTTTCATCTTTTCTATTAAAAAAGAGATTTAAGTGGGCATTGGAGATAAATTGGGAAAATTGATATCATATACATGTGACACAGTTGATTGGATTTGTGTAAATTGACTCTTAAATCGTATCAGTATTTAAATAATGTAATCGAAAAAGTTTGTTAAGGCCATACATCGATACGGCCATATACCCTAAACTTCAGACACGAAATAATTAAATTAAATGCAAAACAATTTTTCCGATTAATTTAAAGTTAGAGATTACGTAATGGGATCGTAATAAATTTCATTAACTTAAAAAGTTGTTATCTGGTCGAAAACTTTTAATTTGTCCTCGTACCCGATCCCGCATGTCCATTTAAAACAAAAACCCTGTAATTAAAATGAATATGCACAAAATAATTGTTAAATTTAATTTTTCGGGTGTCTTTGTCCATCCAAATCTTGTATCTTTCGATCTATATGGCTTAACTCGTATAACAAGTACATATAATAATATAAATTTTCCAGTATGCTGTACTGGAAAATTTTGTGATGAAAATATATTTTTTTTTATATTTTATATATATTGTGTCGACAGACATACTGAATATAAATTCTCCAAAAAATGTATATTTAAAAGAAAGGGTTGTAAATGAGTTTATGGTTGGAACCATAGAAAAAGTTAGGTTAGGGGTGGTAGGTGGAAAATTTGATTTGAAATATTTTATATGTTTTTCCTATTTAATTCAAGAAAAAGTTTTATTAATTGTTTTTGTTACGTTATAACGAGAGACAATCAAAATTTATTGCACAATAAGCAAGATTATTGGTTGAATAAAACATTTTAGGATTTTTATGGTAATTTAAAAATTATACCGGAAAATGTTTGAGTTTGTGATTGTTTAATGTATGGCAGGTTGTTTTGAGCTAACCGATTTTAATATGTTTCAGAGGAATAGAGGGAGGGTTTTGCGGTTAAAGTATTAACTGCAAAATCTTTTAGCAAAAAGTTTAAAGTCTTGCTCAGTTTTGCTATAATTGAGTTTTCTTGTTTTTTATGATAATTCAATAAAATTATTTTTCGATGCAACATAAATGATGAAAGAATAAAAAAAATACACAAAATATCCTTAAATAGCTCAGTTTGATTCGAACTTAAAATAACACTATTCGACTATGTTTCTATATTTATTTAAGGTAAAGTCAAGCTAACGATGAAGCAGATCAACATGGATCATAAACTTTATTTCCTCGATTTAATCCAAACTTTTTAAGTAAACATTTTTAACAAGAATATATGAGAGATACAAAGTGAAATATATTGTAGCTCAATTTAAAACTCTTACAAATAGTAATAGTAATATTATTCTTCCAATAAAATAAACTTAGGACTTTTGAATGTGAATAAAGAATTCAATATACCGTTTAAATTAAAAAAAAAATATTAGTATCTAAAATTGAGCAACTTACTATTTTAGAAAAGCAATTGTGTACCTTTGATTTTAACAATAAATTATGATAATTCTTTAAGAATAAAAAGATGTTCCTTAATTAACGTTTAATATCTAATTTGATGTTATTGTTTGTAGCTCAAATTTCATAACTAACTCTTCTAATGAAATTGCCCAAATTTATTCAGATTTTATTAACGTTGAAAAAGGTTAATGTAAAAACAGATTATAATAAATGGTTTTGGTTATGATACAAAAGTTTTATATTTATTAATATTTTTGAATTGAGCAACTGAATAATTAAATTGACATTTGTGTGTAAAATTGTGTGTGTTACGTAAATATCAATTAAATTTTGGTTATTTAATAATTCTAATAGTAAACTTGACCAAATTAGTTCAGTGAAGTTCAAATTTATAGTATTGGTTTATATAACATAATCTTAAAAAATGATGTTAAATGCGTAATAGTTTAAATTTCAAAATTGCGTTAATTTAGTGTAAGTGTAAATTGGGAATTAAACTAAATTAATTTTTTGGTATGTGTAGTAATCATTGAATAAATATTTATTATCTTTACTCAATTGTATTAAGTGTAGCTTAGATATGGATTAGAACACTTATTGGTTGCTCAATTTTATTAACATATTTATATTAATTAATTATATTAATAAGTTTAACAAAAACTGACAATCCAAAAATATCTTTTAATTTAATCGGATTCAGTCGGTTTCAATGAAATTTGAGCAATTGATTTTGGTTAAAATCCGTTTCAATAAATATAATGTTGCTCAGTAAAATATAATAATTTTTGTTTAATTGTTTTTATACTAATAACTTTGAAGTTTTAAAACTGAGCAACTAGGCAATACTTTATTTAACAACGGAAACTCCAAGGTTTTCTCAATATCAGTGAAAACCATTATCACACTAAACACCGCTAAAAGCGAAGAACGTTTTAGTTGCTGATAAATTAATAATAAAACTTGTGTTGCTCAATAAATTCATGCAACTTTAAATCTGAAAATTAGTATGAATATAATTTTCAAGTGTAGTGATTATGAAGTAAATATTGATAAATGTTTACTCAGTTGCAATAACTGTAGCAAAATGATGAAATAGAAAACTTATTAGTTGCTCAACTTTAATCCCATGTAATTGTTAATGAATTAGTTTAACCAAAGCAAAACGAAAAAATTAATTGAAAAATTTAATCATACAGTCAGTTTAACTACTCACTAAATAAAGAATGTTGCCCAATAATATAAAAATTACGTTTTTTTATATGTGTTTAACATAAAAGCTTAGAAAGTTATTAAAGATTTACCTAACTTTAAGATATAAAATGGTATTTAAAACTAAGCAACTTAACTTTACAACTGACATATCAAGGCTTTCTTACTGTGAATGAAAAATTATTAATGTTAAACTAAACAAAAGGCACGTAACATTTTTTTGTAAATTAAAGATAAAAAGTCTTTTGCTCAATAAATCTGAATAACTGATTTTATCTAAAGTCTAAAGTCTAAAGTCTAAAGTCTAAAGTCTAAAGTCTAAAGTCTAAAGTCTAAAGTCTAAAGTCTAAAGTCTAAAGTCTAAAGTCTAAAGTCTAAAGTCTAAAGTCTAAAGTCTAAAGTCTAAAGTCTAAAGTCTAAAGTCTAAAGTCTAAAGTCTAAAGTCTAAAGTCTAAAGTCTAAAGTCTAAAGTCTAAAGTCTAAAGTCTAAAGTCTAAAGTCTAAAGTCTAAAGTCTAAAGTCTAAAGTCTAAAGTCTAAAGTCTAAAGTCTAAAGTCTAAAGTCTAAAGTCTAAAGTCTAAAGTCTAAAGTCTAAAGTCTAAAGTCTAAAGTCTAAAGTCTAAAGTCTAAAGTCTAAAGTCTAAAGTCTAAAGTCTAAAGTCTAAAGTCTAAAGTCTAAAGTCTAAAGTCTAAAGTCTAAAGTCTAAAGTCTAAAGTCTAAAGTCTAAAGTCTAAAGTCTAAAGTCTAAAGTCTAAAGTCTAAAGTCTAAAGTCTAAAGTCTAAAGTCTAAAGTCTAAAGTCTAAAGTCTAAAGTCTAAAGTCTAAAGTCTAAAGTCTAAAGTCTAAAGTCTAAAGTCTAAAGTCTAAAGTCTAAAGTCTAAAGTCTAAAGTCTAAAGTCTAAAGTCTAAAGTCTAAAGTCTAAAGTCTAAAGTCTAAAGTCTAAAGTCTAAAGTCTAAAGTCTAAAGTCTAAAGTCTAAAGTCTAAAGTCTAAAGTCTAAAGTCTAAAGTCTAAAGTCTAAAGTCTAAAGTCTAAAGTCTAAAGTCTAAAGTCTAAAGTCTAAAGTCTAAAGTCTAAAGTCTAAAGTCTAAAGTCTAAAGTCTAAAGTCTAAAGTCTAAAGTCTAAAGTCTAAAGTCTAAAGTCTAAAGTCTAAAGTCTAAAGTCTAAAGTCTAAAGTCTAAAGTCTAAAGTCTAAAGTCTAAAGTCTAAAGTCTAAAGTCTAAAGTCTAAAGTCTAAAGTCTAAAGTCTAAAGTCTAAAGTCTAAAGTCTAAAGTCTAAAGTCTAAAGTCTAAAGTCTAAAGTCTAAAGTCTAAAGTCTAAAGTCTAAAGTCTAAAGTCTAAAGTCTAAAGTCTAAAGTCTAAAGTCTAAAGTCTAAAGTCTAAAGTCTAAAGTCTAAAGTCTAAAGTCTAAAGTCTAAAGTCTAAAGTCTAAAGTCTAAAGTCTAAAGTCTAAAGTCTAAAGTCTAAAGTCTAAAGTCTAAAGTCTAAAGTCTAAAGTCTAAAGTCTAAAGTCTAAAGTCTAAAGTCTAAAGTCTAAAGTCTAAAGTCTAAAGTCTAAAGTCTAAAGTCTAAAGTCTAAAGTCTAAAGTCTAAAGTCTAAAGTCTAAAGTCTAAAGTCTAAAGTCTAAAGTCTAAAGTCTAAAGTCTAAAGTCTAAAGTCTAAAGTCTAAAGTCTAAAGTCTAAAGTCTAAAGTCTAAAGTCTAAAGTCTAAAGTCTAAAGTCTAAAGTCTAAAGTCTAAAGTCTAAAGTCTAAAGTCTAAAGTCTAAAGTCTAAAGTCTAAAGTCTAAAGTCTAAAGTCTAAAGTCTAAAGTCTAAAGTCTAAAGTCTAAAGTCTAAAGTCTAAAGTCTAAAGTCTAAAGTCTAAAGTCTAAAGTCTAAAGTCTAAAGTCTAAAGTCTAAAGTCTAAAGTCTAAAGTCTAAAGTCTAAAGTCTAAAGTCTAAAGTCTAAAGTCTAAAGTCTAAAGTCTAAAGTCTAAAGTCTAAAGTCTAAAGTCTAAAGTCTAAAGTCTAAAGTCTAAAGTCTAAAGTCTAAAGTCTAAAGTCTAAAGTCTAAAGTCTAAAGTCTAAAGTCTAAAGTCTAAAGTCTAAAGTCTAAAGTCTAAAGTCTAAAGTCTAAAGTCTAAAGTCTAAAGTCTAAAGTCTAAAGTCTAAAGTCTAAAGTCTAAAGTCTAAAGTCTAAAGTCTAAAGTCTAAAGTCTAAAGTCTAAAGTCTAAAGTCTAAAGTCTAAAGTCTAAAGTCTAAAGTCTAAAGTCTAAAGTCTAAAGTCTAAAGTCTAAAGTCTAAAGTCTAAAGTCTAAAGTCTAAAGTCTAAAGTCTAAAGTCTAAAGTCTAAAGTCTAAAGTCTAAAGTCTAAAGTCTAAAGTCTAAAGTCTAAAGTCTAAAGTCTAAAGTCTAAAGTCTAAAGTCTAAAGTCTAAAGTCTAAAGTCTAAAGTCTAAAGTCTAAAGTCTAAAGTCTAAAGTCTAAAGTCTAAAGTCTAAAGTCTAAAGTCTAAAGTCTAAAGTCTAAAGTCTAAAGTCTAAAGTCTAAAGTCTAAAGTCTAAAGTCTAAAGTCTAAAGTCTAAAGTCTAAAGTCTAAAGTCTAAAGTCTAAAGTCTAAAGTCTAAATTCTAAAGTCTAAAGTCTAAAGTCTAAAGTCTAAAGTCTAAAGTCTAAAGTCTAAAGTCTAAAGTCTAAAGTCTAAAGTCTAAAGTCTAAAGTCTAAAGTCTAAAGTCTAAAGTCTAAAGTCTAAAGTCTAAAGTCTAAAGTCTAAAGTCTAAAGTCTAAAGTCTAAAGTCTAAAGTCTAAAGTCTAAAGTCTAAAGTCTAAAGTCTAAAGTCTAAAGTCTAAAGTCTAAAGTCTAAAGTCTAAAGTCTAAAGTCTAAAGTCTAAAGTCTAAAGTCTAAAGTCTAAAGTCTAAAGTCTAAAGTCTAAAGTCTAAAGTCTAAAGTCTAAAGTTTAAAGTCTAAAGTTTTAAACTACCATTAATACCTGATAAATTTTAAGAAATTTATAATGGTGCATCTTAGAGAAGGATTAAAATGATTTTAGTAGCAAACTTCCAAATTTCATAACATTTTGATGCAAACGTCACAACATATCATCGCCCATAAAAGAATTTCCCCATTTTCATTTTCATACCAAATTTGATAGACAAAAACTATTTTTTTAATATTTTTTATTTAATTTTTGTGGTGTTGCCTAATATATGCATTACATTCCAGTACATCAACTCACAGATACAACAAGCAAGAGGTGTGTAGAAGCCCAACGCACCCCAGCCAAGATAGATGAGATACGAGTAAAATTATTTTATTATATTGTCATTTTCTAATTTTGTAATAATCGTAATCGTACTATAAACGAACTTTGCAGATGAAAATTTATGACATCCGAGTGGTACGAGTGGTATTTTGTTTTGGGTACTAGTAACGCCTGGTACGAATCAAAATAAAGATAACCTTAATGGATTCATGGTTTTAAGGTATTTATAGGTTTGGGCGGCAATTTACAAAATCTAAAAATTCATTTGGTTTTGTGCATGGCATTACAATGATAAAAGTATTATCCATGTCGTAATTAAAACACTAAACCTAATGAACACAAATGATTTTGACAGCCAATTTGCTGTGACGTATAATTAATGTGTTTATGAAAGAAAACCAAAAAATCAAAATAAAAAATCGCCCAAAACCACTTTCTGACAGCAAGAGAAATTACCAAACCAACACACCAGCTTATTTGTAAAATTTGTTGAGCAAAAGGGCTCAGGTAATTAATCAATTTAAGTCAATGAGCAAACATCACCCAAAAAAAAAGTTTTCAAACTCGAAACCAAACAAAAAATGAAAAAAAAAAAATCCTTTAAAATTAATTGAAGGATTAGAAAAGTGTAACAAAATAAATGATTTCCATTTCAGTTTGACAGATTTTTTTTTCTACACGAAATTCCAGAACAATAGTAAAATTACCAGAACAGCAGGAGGGGAACAACAGACGATGACTTTCCGTTGATTATTTCATTAAACTAATAATGATTTTTGATCCTTAAATGATGCTTGAAATTGGCCAACAAACATCAAATAACTAAAATACTATAAAGGCACCACTCTTGGAAAATCACATTATGATAATTTTTTTTTTTTTTGGAAAATCAGCATCGTTATGAATCTTGAACCGTTAAAATTAAATTGCTCGAGTGGAAAATACATTTCGTACCAAAACGTCTGTTACGAGAGAGTATATCCATCAATTTTAAGAGTTTAAGATAATGCATGAATAGACCATTGGGAATTTCCCACAAAACAAAATAAAAACAAAAATTTCCTTCGTTTTAATTTTCTTTCACGATTTTTCTTTATATCATTATGCACCCACCCCCCGCGTATATTTAGTATATGGTTTGTGATTCCTGCATAAATTACATATGGAATTTTAAAGTTTTCTTTTTATATATAAAAATCGAGAGTGGTTTGTGGGAAGTTTTCTTTTTATATATAAAAATCGAGAGTGGTTTGTGGGGAAAACTTTTTTTACCTTGTACTTATAAAATCGTAAAGTAGACAAGACTATACGAGATGAAAAATCCTTGATATATACGAATGTTAAGTTGTTTGTCTATGAAAATTATATTTACATAAAAATCAACTAACAGAATAAAAAACAATTTTCCATTTTCACTTGTGTATATATGTGCGTACATAATATACGTTTCATATTCGCGTCTCGCGCAAAAAGAAAATGAAATGAAAATGACGTGAAATTTATATCTTTATGTCGTTTTCTTTTTTATATCTTGTGATGATTAAATTAGATTTGTTAAAAAAAAAACAGAAAAACAACATAAAAATAAAAGTTTAAATGGAAAATGGAAAAACAAAATAAAAAAAAAACATTTAACATAAATTTACCGGTATTTGGGGAGCTTAACACCGCACCTTTCGAATTATTGTGTTCAGATGCATTTCAATTGAATGTTTTCCAAAGTTTTTTTTTTTTTTTTTTTCAATTAGATTGCTACCCTTGTTTTGGAATTTACTCTAGATTCGTTGGATTTTAAAGATGACTGAGAGGGTGTTAACGGCTTAAGCAAATCGAGCAAAGTAGTTTTTTGCATCATGATGTAAATTTATCATACATTCTACAAAATATCTTAGAATAATATGGCCAACAAAATTATCAATATATGTACATAAATTGTGCAATAAAATACGTAATAGAGGTCCGATTTTGATGAGTGATACTTTAATTAAAAGCCCTTACACGATGCAAATTGTAACGTATATGACTCGAGAACAAACCTAAGTCATTATTTGAGGTAAGTTTTGCATCATAAATCAAACAATTTAGTTTACTTAAGATGACATAAAAAGTGTTGATATCAGATATAAATTGGATCATTATTATTTCAATTTTCGTTGTAACGGTAAGCGCTCAAAAATGTCCGTAAGCCCAAAAATTTTACTATAGACAACCTATCATTTTGAAACTTGATACAAGCTGAGGCGTGTATCAAGCTTTAAGTAGATAACTGTACAAACTTCCGGGATAGCCATTCCAATTTTATACTATGGGCTTGCTATGGACTTAAGCAAGGTACAAAGCAATATTTTTTGCAATCAACGCCATCATCGGTAACTCCGAAGATAGAGTTTTAGTCAAAATTAAACTTGATGAGCATACGCAACATATATGTAGCAAAAAATTACATAGCTCGTTTTATTATTTTAGCTTTTTTTGTACAATATGAGAATATTTTGAAGTCGAGGTAAATGAATTCCCAGGAGTTCTGAAATCGATTGTGAACTGAATTTTGAACTATTCCTAACTACCATAAATACTGTCTGCAATCTAAATCTCCATGATAAAATCAAAGGTTCAAATTCTAGTGATATCTCTGCCTATATTAATTTAGACTTAAATATATTAGACATTTGGTTTACGAGCCATTTGGCTGGTCCTAAGTCTAAAAAATTTGTTTTTTTGGGTTGGTTTTTTAGGTTAATAACGCAGTAGTAGTACTATCCATTTTTTAAAAACCCAGATTGTATCAAACTAACTATTGAGCGGAAAAGTTCAGGAAAATTCTAACATTTGGGATTGGATTTATCTTACTTAGTCTCCACTGATTTGGAAAGACATATGAGAATAAAATTAAAAAAAAGGAACAAGTATTTTGAGACGAAATGAAAACTTGTTTTACGAATTTCAAATTCACATTGCCTGAACTAGAGGATTCCGATTTACTCTTCCAAAATGAAAATAAATCTAAGGTCTCTTCAGAAAGCCAAGCGAAAGTACTATTACCAGAGTTTAAATTAAAGCACAAAAACCGGCTAATGTTTGAGGGTTTAAAAGTTATTTTAATACTACTTTTGCATTTACCAAAGCCTAAATTACGAACATTACGTCAGAAAAGCTTATGCATCCTAGAAGAATTAGAGACAGTCTTTCCGCAATTGTGTGTTTATTTTTATACTTGAACCACATGCTGGACTGTTTACTGATTTATTTTTTCTATAAACGAAATTTAATAATCCTAACGCAAATCAAAGCAAATATTTCTATTTAAAATAAAAGTGCTTTAAGCGGAAATTAGCTTTCAGAGACCGAACTAACATATAAGAGTTAAGACATTCAACTAGACTAGTAGAATAAATAAGGCAAAAATTTTTTAGAGGAATCGAGCCGCAAGCTAAATGAAAACGGAAGTAATTTAACCTGAGTAATCCCTGAAATAAAAACAGTTTACCTTAGGAGGTAAATGGGAATACCTTAGAAGGCATATGTTACCAGGTTTTTATTATACCGAGTATAATTATGGTGGTTTACATACATAAACCACCATAATTATACTCGTTTTTGATCACGATTGCTCTATTTTGTAACCTAACCTAAAAATTTTCACAAACAAAAGTTAGTTGTGGTCATACTAATCAAAATTAACCTATAGATCCAGTCTAGTGGGGAAATGATTATAAACTGTTTGTTTATAAATGTACCAACAATAATCAAGCCATAAAAGTCGTTTTACTCTACATTTAAAAAACAAATTTAAAACGGTAACAAATAACAAATAAACAAATATGCTAACGACCACATCCAAACAAATTTGATCAAATATAAAATATAAATAAAAAATAAAGAATAATACAAGTATGTACAAAAAAATTAATTTAAATCAAGAGGGGATTTAAGACATTTTAAATAAAAAAACAAAATGTAAATGAGTGATTTAAATCAGATTTAACTTGAAGATTGTTTTAAGGTTAGTGTATTTATATTGTTAAAATATTTTCGGAACTCGAATTAGTATGTGTATCTTCATGCGTGCTTTGGTTAAATACACAGATTATGGAAATATTCTCATCTTTTTTAATCGTATATATAATCAAAAATTGTAATAAAACTATGTTTTTTTTTTTGTGTTAAAGTAGTGCTGTCAAAATTGCCATTTAATATGTGCACTGGTACAAAAATTTATTATTGGAAAATAATCTACATAGATATTTTATACTCGAACAATTTTAGAACAAATTTTGGCTAAACTTTAATTACGGGAGGTAATCGAAAAATCAAGTAAAGAGCATATTTTTTGAATAGTTTTGTTAACAGGATTGTGTATCTAGTGTTAGGTGGTGCAAAATAATTTTTCCGGAAAAACTATCACATTTTCCGGGAAAATGTCATCATTAAATTTTAATTTTTTTTATTTAAATTGATTTTATTACAGGCAATAATGTATTTTTGTATAATGCTTTAATGTATTATTATGTTTAAAAAATGAAAAACAAATTTTTCCGGAAACTTTTTTTACATTTCGCGGGCCAATTTTCATGAAATGTTTTTTTTTCTCAATTTTATTTAATCTACTATAAAACGTTGAGTTTCTATCGACATTTCGATTCTAAAATGTTCTAAATGTAGCGGTTTGGTGACAGCCCCTTCCTCTAAGGTATAAATTGAATTTTAAAAACTTTAAACAAATTGTTATTTTTGATAACACAGGTCCAGAAAATGTATTTTAAATTTTGTTAATCATTTTTTTTCCATATTATACTGTCTTGCGCGGAGGAGTCCAATTTAAGCGCCTTTGAGGAGTTCTCTATTTTAGTATGAGTATTACTAATAATAATTCAAAAAGAAAATATCTGTCAGGGAAAAATTTTAGATAATAAAAATAAAAAGTCAATGAAGTTAGCCCGAAACTCAGCCCGAAAATTTTGGTTTGTATCTTGACTAAAGTGTAGCTATCCTAAAAAAGTGTAGATGTTGTAAAGAAATGACACACCATCCCGAAATCTAATTATTTAGAAAATGTTCGTTTCAGAACTAGGCCTAGGTTCATATCATGAAGATACAATATATATTTTCGATATTTTCCATATTATCTTACAGTGGAGGGTATTTTAAATGTGATACCGCCACTGCTAGAGATAAATCCCTATAGTGACATATGGGGATAGTACATATAGTGTATAGTTAGTAAAGTGACATAAGAGGTTATAATTTTTGATATTTATGTTTTTCTGTACAACATTATTTGGGGTTTGATTTGCTCCGAATTTGGATTGCACCGTAGCAAATATAGTGACCTTCTGACGACTTTGGATACTTAAAAAATGGGACATTGGTTATGAAACCTATAACTGCTGTAATTTAATAATTTTCGTTATTTATATTTATAGTATAAGGTATTTCGAAAAAATATATTGAGTTTTCTTCAGGTATTTCAGTATCTATGCATACTATTTGTCCGTATGATTTTATGGTCGGTATCATCGGTTGACAGCAGACTTTGCATGTTTTCGGTCGGATTTCTTGAAAACAATTTTCAACATTTGAAATTCCTAATTGTTGATAGAGTTCAAGATTCAGATAAACAATTGGACGTTTTTTTTTTTGTTCTTCTTCAAAATATTTTTCGTTAGAACAACTAAGAAGTACTGTTATACTTGGGAATTGCTTAAAAACGTAATTACAAATATTAAAAACTTCTGTCGTACAATCGGAATTAAATCCCGACATTTCCACTAAAAGTTCTTTTCTAATAGTGTAAACTTTAGTTACTTCGTTCCTTATTAACGACTGTAATAAACATTTCGTGCGGTTATTTTCCAAATTGTTAAAAAAAGAATCATCCTTGTTTATAGACAAACCGATAACCTGATAGACAGAATCAACAGCACAAGAATTTTTATAAAAATTACAAGAAGGGCATTTCTAGTTAATGGCAGCCTAGCATTCGAAGGTTTCTTAAAAATAAATTTGGGCTGCATCTTTTTGGTTCTTTTGGGTGTTTCAGTTAAAGTTTGACTTAATGTCGTCATTGCAGCAATGTTTTGCTCATTATTGGTTAAACCCTTATAATCTTTTGTAAAATTGAAATCAAAACTACTTTTTTTCTTTTTACTGTTTGTAGAGGTTGAATAAATATTTTTTCTTTTCCAAACCGAAACGCTACTTTGGATGTCCAGAAAATTACTGCTACAAGTTATAGATGATGTTGTATATATGCAAGGTTCTTCTGACTTTATGGACAATTTGGGTATGGAATGAAAGATCTCATTACAAATTGTTTTATTTCTCTGATTTAAATTCAGTACCAAACGACCAACCTTTAACGGCACTTTCCCTAACTCAAGGGTACGGCTCAAAACTGAAAATCTCCTTTTTAGCACAGCAAAATAATTTTCAACATTACCATTACACAGACGAGTTCCGTTACGTAATATTCCAGTAAATAATGGTAATATCGTGGAATATTTCTTTAAAAATAAGTTGTGAAAGCTCACATTATAAAAATTATTTAACCCCCGTTCATCATTCTTGTAAATCTTCGATTTATTTACATTCAGATTATTACTTATTTCGTACAAATCAGTGTAGAATGGGCTCTGCGAATAAAGTGGACATGAAAAGTCCTTTTTAGATATATATTTGAAAAGTTCTTCACGGTTATTTTCTAAATTTAATTTAGCTTCTTCATTGTTACCAGTAACTAAAGCAATTAAATTATTAAAAGTTTCTTTAACTTCAGTTGTAATATATTAGGATTTTAACAAAATAGCAAACTCTCGACCAATTAGCTTGAGTTCCTGATAATTTTTTGCAACAATCATGGAAGCCACAATCTCCTTTAAAAATTTATGTTTATTTGAGTGTTTCTCATAATCAAAAAATATATTGTATCTTTTCATAAATATGTTGTGTATGTCACTATAGTGCTTTATCTCTAGCAGTGGCGGTATCGTATTCAATGTTACTTCATAATGCCCCACAATAAAGTACTATTATCTATCAATAATTATTGAAAATTTCCCTTTTATTATTTTCAATTTTGCTTTATAATTTAATATTTTGTTGACCTACATTTTTATCGGTCTGAAACGAACATTTTGTAAATAATTTGATTTCGGGATGGTGTGTCATTTATTTACAACATTTACACTTTTTTGGGATAGCTACACTTTAGTCAGGATACAAACCAAAATTTTCGGGCTGAGTTTCGGGCTAACTTCATTGACTTAAAATAAAGGACTTGTTTTAGAAAAAATAATTTTCCTGGTTTATTTCATCGTCTTCCTCCTTATTTTTAGAAGCTATCGTTTTTTCTTCTAAGGATGTTTTCAGGTTTTTCGATCAAGCTTTCCATCATGTCGCATAAAAAAACAGAAAGGTTCTCGTTTTTTATTCTACATGATTTTATAAACATATATTTGGCAAGGTACTCTTCTGCATAGAATATTTTCCTTCTTGATAAATATTCATAGCTTGTTTTAGCCGCGAGCCAATTCACCTCAATTCTATTCGTCTATAAATGGTGAATATATTTTTCGCTGTTAAGGCAATCATACGCCTTTTAAAAATCAGAAATAACAGTGCTATTTGGAATTCATTTTTTAATTAGAAGTAATAAAGTATTTGCGTCCCGTTTTTGTACCGGCAATAATATTACAATTCTAGATTCTCTTTTGATTTGAAATGTATGAACTCACCATGTCAAAAACTCATTAACCATATAACGCGTTGCAAGGCTTCTATCATAAAACATCGCAATTTTTTATATGTGTGCTCGTTAAAAACATAAATACTAATGCAAATTATTCTTCATAAATTTTTTTGGAGCATAAAAATCAGGCAATAAGTAAGCCCACAAAATCATCAATATACGTAATTTGTGCAATAAACCACGTAAGAGTGGTTCGATTTTGATAAGTGATACTTTAATCAAAGCCGGCTATTATCGGCTGGTTATTACAACTAATATGCGGAGTCAAATCGATCAAATATTTTCACCGCATTATGGTTTCCTTATGTTAAAAACGAACTGGAAGCTTCGATTGAAAATATAAAATTATTCATCCCTTTAACCAATGCTATGTCACATCCACATATACATATTTTCACTATCATATATACATATATATTGCCGCCAATCATAAAATGTTTTTCCAACGTTTTTTGGTTTTTTGCAATTTTTATGTTTCCAACATAAATTTTCATTGTCAAGATATAACTGTTAAGTAAATATAATTATCAATAGTGCTGCGCTTGACAGTGAGACATTTTATATAGAATAAATCATTTCTAAATTAACTCGACTATACACAACACAACTATATACACTGTGGATGTACATATTTACTATTCTCGTATATGGATGGATTTAGGCGAGACATAAGAATGGATTTGGCATTACATATAGTATTATGATTGCCTCGGCGCATAAATAAATCCTTATGGTTTTTGTAATTTACTATAAATATATACGATGCTTCTAATCCTTATATCATTTAAATGGTTAACTATATATAGAAAACTATACATTATGATGATTGATGATGGTTTCATCGTAATCAACATCTCGTGATGATCATATGATGAAAATGAAATATCCCAAAAAAATACTACAACAAAATCATTTTAATTTCTTGTGGAAAAATTAACACGAGAGAGTTTTTCATTTACAGTATGTGCTGTATTTTCATATAAATATACACAGCCACACACACCCACACCTTTCAACATACTCACTCGAAATATTATATAAAATAAACCCCCAACTGTGACGTATTAATCCGGTATAAGTCTCTATACGTATACGAGATATTATTCTACTTCATTTTCTTTTACCATAAATTTTTATGGTTTGTGTTGTTGGAGTATTTTCTTGGGAAAAATCGAACAAAACAAAACAAAACAAACAACAACCATACCATGAACACCCTCACATTATATACAACATACATACTATATAGCTACCTTATGTATGTATGTTCTAAAGTACAACTTTCTTGTTCTTTTGATTTCCGACACATTGCACATGTACAAGACGTGGATATATAAGATGAAAAAACTTTATTTTGTTGCCACCAAAAGCAAAACAAAAAAAAAAAAAAAACTCGACTAAGATTTTAAGAATTAACCCCTCTATTCATTTGCTACCTTTGGCTGGGATTAAAATCTTTTTTTGTAGTTGATGCTAGTAATATTGGCACGATTAACTACCGCCAGTAATTCACCGGATATTTTCAAACTTTTCTATATAATATTGGAGGGTAATTACATGTCATTTTTCTATAAATCAATGGCAATTAGTGAAAGAAGTCATACTAGCTAACCATTTATTATCCTAAATCGGAATTGCTCAATAGGGTGATCAACTGGCACAGTTCATATATAGCACAATTTTCTAAAATCTAGGACTTATAATAAATGATTCATGTTCAAATCAAAAACATATTAAGAATTAAGAATTAAGAATTAAGAATTAAGAATTAAGAATTAAGAATTAAGAATTAAGAATTAAGAATTAAGAATTAAGAATTAAGAATTAAGAATTAAGAATTAAGAATTAAGAATTAAGAATTAAGAATTAAGAATTAAGAATTAAGAATTAAGAATTAAGAATTAAGAATTAAGAATTAAGAATTAAGAATTAAGAATTAAGAATTAAGAATTAAGAATTAAGAATTAAGAATTAAGAATTAAGAATTAAGAATTAAGAATTAAGAATTAAGAATTAAGAATTAAGAATTAAGAATTAAGAATTAAGAATTAAGAATTAAGAATTAAGAATTAAGAATTAAGAATTAAGAATTAAGAATTAAGAATTAAGAATTAAGAATTAAGAATTAAGAATTAAGAATTAAGAATTAAGAATTAAGAATTAAGAATTAAGAATTAAGAATTAAGAATTAAGAATTAAGAATTAAGAATTAAGAATTAAGAATTAAGAATTAAGAATTAAGAATTAAGAATTAAGAATTAAGAATTAAGAATTAAGAATTAAGAATTAAGAATTAAGAATTAAGAATTAAGAATTAAGAATTAAGAATTAAGAATTAAGAATTAAGAATTAAGAATTAAGAATTAAGAATTAAGAATTAAGAATTAAGAATTAAGAATTAAGAATTAAGAATTAAGAATTAAGAATTAAGAATTAAGAATTAAGAATTAAGAATTAAGAATTAAGAATTAAGAATTAAGAATTAAGAATTAAGAATTAAGAATTAAGAATTAAGAATTAAGAATTAAGAATTAAGAATTAAGAATTAAGAATTAAGAATTAAGAATTAAGAATTAAGAATTAAGAATTAAGAATTAAGAATTAAGAATTAAGAATTAAGAATTAAGAATTAAGAATTAAGAATTAAGAATTAAGAATTAAGAATTAAGAATTAAGAATTAAGAATTAAGAATTAAGAATTAAGAATTAAGAATTAAGAATTAAGAATTAAGAATTAAGAATTAAGAATTAAGAATTAAGAATTAAGAATTAAGAATTAAGAATTAAGAATTAAGAATTAAGAATTAAGAATTAAGAATTAAGAATTAAGAATTAAGAATTAAGAATTAAGAATTAAGAATTAAGAATTAAGAATTAAGAATTAGAATTAAGAATTAAGAATTAAGAATTAAGAATTAAGAATTAAGAATTAAGAATTAAGAATTAAGAATTAAGAATTAAGAATTAAGAATTAAGAATTAAGAATTAAGAATTAAGAATTAAGAATTAAGAATTAAGAATTAAGAATTAAGAATTAAGAATTAAGAATTAAGAATTAAGAATTAAGAATTAAGAATTAAGAATTAAGAATTAAGAATTAAGAATTAAGAATTAAGAATTAAGAATTAAGAATTAAGAATTAAGAATTAAGAATTAAGAATTAAGAATTAAGAATTAAGAATTAAGAATTAAGAATTAAGAATTAAGAATTAAGAATTAAGAATTAAGAATTAAGAATTAAGAATTAAGAATTAAGAATTAAGAATTAAGAATTAAGAATTAAGAATTAAGAATTAAGAATTAAGAATTAAGAATTAAGAATTAAGAATTAAGAATTAAGAATTAAGAATTAAGAATTAAGAATTAAGAATTAAGAATTAAGAATTAAGAATTAAGAATTAAGAATTAAGAATTAAGAATTAAGAATTAAGAATTAAGAATTAAGAATTAAGAATTAAGAATTAAGAATTAAGAATTAAGAATTAAGAATTAAGAATTAAGAATTAAGAATTAAGAATTAAGAATTAAGAATTAAGAATTAAGAATTAAGAATTAAGAATTAAGAATTAAGAATTAAGAATTAAGAATTAAGAATTAAGAATTAAGAATTAAGAATTAAGAATTAAGAATTAAGAATTAAGAATTAAGAATTAAGAATTAAGAATTAAGAATTAAGAATTAAGAATTAAGAATTAAGAATTAAGAATTAAGAATTAAGAATTAAGAATTAAGAATTAAGAATTAAGAATTAAGAATTAAGAATTAAGAATTAAGAATTAAGAATTAAGAATTAAGAATTAAGAATTAAGAATTAAGAATTAAGAATTAAGAATTAAGAATTAAGAATTAAGAATTAAGAATTAAGAATTAAGAATTAAGAATTAAGAATTAAGAATTAAGAATTAAGAATTAAGAATTAAGAATTAAGAATTAAGAATTAAGAATTAAGAATTAAGAATTAAGAATTAAGAATTAAGAATTAAGAATTAAGAATTAAGAATTAAGAATTAAGAATTAAGAATTAAGAATTAAGAATTAAGAATTAAGAATTAAGAATTAAGAATTAAGAATTAAGAATTAAGAATTAAGAATTAAGAATTAAGAATTAAGAATTAAGAATTAAGAATTAAGAATTAAGAATTAAGAATTAAGAATTAAGAATTAAGAATTAAGAATTAAGAATTAAGAATTAAGAATTAAGAATTAAGAATTAAGAATTAAGAATTAAGAATTAAGAATTAAGAATTAAGAATTAAGAATTAAGAATTAAGAATTAAGAATTAAGAATTAAGAATTAAGAATTAAGAATTAAGAATTAAGAATTAAGAATTAAGAATTAAGAATTAAGAATTAAGAATTAAGAATTAAGAATTAAGAATTAAGAATTAAGAATTAAGAATTAAGAATTAAGAATTAAGAATTAAGAATTAAGAATTAAGAATTAAGAATTAAGAATTAAGAATTAAGAATTAAGAATTAAGAATTAAGAATTAAGAATTAAGAATTAAGAATTAAGAATTAAGAATTAAGAATTAAGAATTAAGAATTAAGAATTAAGAATTAAGAATTAAGAATTAAGAATTAAGAATTAAGAATTAAGAATTAAGAATTAAGAATTAAGAATTAAGAATTAAGAATTAAGAATTAAGAATTAAGAATTAAGAATTAAGAATTAAGAATTAAGAATTAAGAATTAAGAATTAAGAATTAAGAATTAAGAATTAAGAATTAAGAATTAAGAATTAAGAATTAAGAATTAAGAATTAAGAATTAAGAATTAAGAATTAAGAATTAAGAATTAAGAATTAAGAATTAAGAATTAAGAATTAAGAATTAAGAATTAAGAATTAAGAATTAAGAATTAAGAATTAAGAATTAAGAATTAAGAATTAAGAATTAAGAATTAAGAATTAAGAATTAAGAATTAAGAATTAAGAATTAAGAATTAAGAATTAAGAATTAAGAATTAAGAATTAAGAATTAAGAATTAAGAATTAAGAATTAAGAATTAAGAATTAAGAATTAAGAATTAAGAATTAAGAATTAAGAATTAAGAATTAAGAATTAAGAATTAAGAATTAAGAATTAAGAATTAAGAATTAAGAATTAAGAATTAAGAATTAAGAATTAAGAATTAAGAATTAAGAATTAAGAATTAAGAATTAAGAATTAAGAATTAAGAATTAAGAATTAAGAATTAAGAATTAAGAATTAAGAATTAAGAATTAAGAATTAAGAATTAAGAATTAAGAATTAAGAATTAAGAATTAAGAATTAAGAATTAAGAATTAAGAATTAAGAATTAAGAATTAAGAATTAAGAATTAAGAATTAAGAATTAAGAATTAAGAATTAAGAATTAAGAATTAAGAATTAAGAATTAAGAATTAAGAATTAAGAATTAAGAATTAAGAATTAAGAATTAAGAATTAAGAATTAAGAATTAAGAATTAAGAATTAAGAATTAAGAATTAAGAATTAAGAATTAAGAATTAAGAATTAAGAATTAAGAATTAAGAATTAAGAATTAAGAATTAAGAATTAAGAATTAAGAATTAAGAATTAAGAATTAAGAATTAAGAATTAAGAATTAAGAATTAAGAATTAAGAATTAAGAATTAAGAATTAAGAATTAAGAATTAAGAATTAAGAATTAAGAATTAAGAATTAAGAATTAAGAATTAAGAATTAAGAATTAAGAATTAAGAATTAAGAATTAAGAATTAAGAATTAAGAATTAAGAATTAAGAATTAAGAATTAAGAATTAAGAATTAAGAATTAAGAATTAAGAATTAAGAATTAAGAATTAAGAATTAAGAATTAAGAATTAAGAATTAAGAATTAAGAATTAAGAATTAAGAATTAAGAATTAAGAATTAAGAATTAAGAATTAAGAATTAAGAATTAAGAATTAAGAATTAAGAATTAAGAATTAAGAATTAAGAATTAAGAATTAAGAATTAAGAATTAAGAATTAAGAATTAAGAATTAAGAATTAAGAATTAAGAATTAAGAATTAAGAATTAAGAATTAAGAATTAAGAATTAAGAATTAAGAATTAAGAATTAAGAATTAAGAATTAAGAATTAAGAATTAAGAATTAAGAATTAAGAATTAAGAATTAAGAATTAAGAATTAAGAATTAAGAATTAAGAATTAAGAATTAAGAATTAAGAATTAAGAATTAAGAATTAAGAATTAAGAATTAAGAATTAAGAATTAAGAATTAAGAATTAAGAATTAAGAATTAAGAATTAAGAATTAAGAATTAAGAATTAAGAATTAAGAATTAAGAATTAAGAATTAAGAATTAAGAATTAAGAATTAAGAATTAAGAATTAAGAATTAAGAATTAAGAATTAAGAATTAAGAATTAAGAATTAAGAATTAAGAATTAAGAATTAAGAATTAAGAATTAAGAATTAAGAATTAAGAATTAAGAATTAAGAATTAAGAATTAAGAATTAAGAATTAAGAATTAAGAATTAAGAATTAAGAATTAAGAATTAAGAATTAAGAATTAAGAATTAAGAATTAAGAATTAAGAATTAAGAATTAAGAATTAAGAATTAAGAATTAAGAATTAAGAATTAAGAATTAAGAATTAAGAATTAAGAATTAAGAATTAAGAATTAAGAATTAAGAATTAAGAATTAAGAATTAAGAATTAAGAATTAAGAATTAAGAATTAAGAATTAAGAATTAAGAATTAAGAATTAAGAATTAAGAATTAAGAATTAAGAATTAAGAATTAAGAATTAAGAATTAAGAATTAAGAATTAAGAATTAAGAATTAAGAATTAAGAATTAAGAATTAAGAATTAAGAATTAAGAATTAAGAATTAAGAATTAAGAATTAAGAATTAAGAATTAAGAATTAAGAATTAAGAATTAAGAATTAAGAATTAAGAATTAAGAATTAAGAATTAAGAATTAAGAATTAAGAATTAAGAATTAAGAATTAAGAATTAAGAATTAAGAATTAAGAATTAAGAATTAAGAATTAAGAATTAAGAATTAAGAATTAAGAATTAAGAATTAAGAATTAAGAATTAAGAATTAAGAATTAAGAATTAAGAATTAAGAATTAAGAATTAAGAATTAAGAATTAAGAATTAAGAATTAAGAATTAAGAATTAAGAATTAAGAATTAAGAATTAAGAATTAAGAATTAAGAATTAAGAATTAAGAATTAAGAATTAAGAATTAAGAATTAAGAATTAAGAATTAAGAATTAAGAATTAAGAATTAAGAATTAAGAATTAAGAATTAAGAATTAAGAATTAAGAATTAAGAATTAAGAATTAAGAATTAAGAATTAAGAATTAAGAATTAAGAATTAAGAATTAAGAATTAAGAATTAAGAATTAAGAATTAAGAATTAAGAATTAAGAATTAAGAATTAAGAATTAAGAATTAAGAATTAAGAATTAAGAATTAAGAATTAAGAATTAAGAATTAAGAATTAAGAATTAAGAATTAAGAATTAAGAATTAAGAATTAAGAATTAAGAATTAAGAATTAAGAATTAAGAATTAAGAATTAAGAATTAAGAATTAAGAATTAAGAATTAAGAATTAAGAATTAAGAATTAAGAATTAAGAATTAAGAATTAAGAATTAAGAATTAAGAATTAAGAATTAAGAATTAAGAATTAAGAATTAAGAATTAAGAATTAAGAATTAAGAATTAAGAATTAAGAATTAAGAATTAAGAATTAAGAATTAAGAATTAAGAATTAAGAATTAAGAATTAAGAATTAAGAATTAAGAATTAAGAATTAAGAATTAAGAATTAAGAATTAAGAATTAAGAATTAAGAATTAAGAATTAAGAATTAAGAATTAAGAATTAAGAATTAAGAATTAAGAATTAAGAATTAAGAATTAAGAATTAAGAATTAAGAATTAAGAATTAAGAATTAAGAATTAAGAATTAAGAATTAAGAATTAAGAATTAAGAATTAAGAATTAAGAATTAAGAATTAAGAATTAAGAATTAAGAATTAAGAATTAAGAATTAAGAATTAAGAATTAAGAATTAAGAATTAAGAATTAAGAATTAAGAATTAAGAATTAAGAATTAAGAATTAAGAATTAAGAATTAAGAATTAAGAATTAAGAATTAAGAATTAAGAATTAAGAATTAAGAATTAAGAATTAAGAATTAAGAATTAAGAATTAAGAATTAAGAATTAAGAATTAAGAATTAAGAATTAAGAATTAAGAATTAAGAATTAAGAATTAAGAATTAAAAAAATTAAAAATTAAAAATTAAAAATTAAGAATTAAGAATTAAGAATTAAAAATTAAAAATTAAGAATTAAGAATTAAGAATTAAGAATTAAGAATTAAGAATTAAGAATTAAGAATTAAGAATTAAGAATTAAGAATTAAGAATTAAGAATTAAGAATTAAGAATTAAGAATTAAGAATTAAGAATTAAGAATTAAGAATTAAGAATTAAGAATTAAGAATTAAGAATTAAGAATTAAGAATTAAGAATTAAGAATTAAGAATTAAGAATTAAGAATTAAGAATTAAGAATTAAGAATTAAGAATTAAGAATTAAGAATTAAGAATTAAGAATTAAGAATTAAGAATTAAGAATTAAGAATTAAGAATTAAGAATTAAGAATTAAGAATTAAGAATTAAGAATTAAGAATTAAGAATTAAGAATTAAGAATTAAGAATTAAGAATTAAGAATTAAGAATTAAGAATTAAGAATTAAGAATTAAGAATTAAGAATTAAGAATTAAGAATTAAGAATTAAGAATTAAGAATTAAGAATTAAGAATTAAGAATTAAGAATTAAGAATTAAGAATTAAGAATTAAGAATTAAGAATTAAGAATTAAGAATTAAGAATTAAGAATTAAGAATTAAGAATTAAGAATTAAGAATTAAGAATTAAGAATTAAGAATTAAGAATTAAGAATTAAGAATTAAGAATTAAGAATTAAGAATTAAGAATTAAGAATTAAGAATTAAGAATTAAGAATTAAGAATTAAGAATTAAAGAATTAAGAATTAAGAATTAAGAATTAAGAATTAAGAATTAAGAATTAAGAATTAAGAATTAAGAATTAAGAATTAAGAATTAAGAATTAAGAATTAAGAATTAAGAATTAAGAATTAAGAATTAAGAATTAAGAATTAAGAATTAAGAATTAAGAATTAAGAATTAAGAATTAAGAATTAAGAATTAAGAATTAAGAATTAAGAATTAAGAATTAAGAATTAAGAATTAAGAATTAAGAATTAAGAATTAAGAATTAAGAATTAAGAATTAAGAATTAAGAATTAAGAATTAAGAATTAAGAATTAAGAATTAAAAAAATTAAAAATTAAAAATTAAAAATTAAGAATTAAGAATTAAGAATTAAAAATTAAAAATTAAGAATTAAGAATTAAGAATTAAGAATTAAGAATTAAGAATTAAGAATTAAGAATTAAGAATTAAGAATTAAGAATTAAGAATTAAGAATTAAGAATTAAGAATTAAGAATTAAGAATTAAGAATTAAGAATTAAGAATTAAGAATTAAGAATTAAGAATTAAGAATTAAGAATTAAGAATTAAGAATTAAGAATTAAGAATTAAGAATTAAGAATTAAGAATTAAGAATTAAGAATTAAGAATTAAGAATTAAGAATTAAGAATTAAGAATTAAGAATTAAGAATTAAGAATTAAGAATTAAGAATTAAGAATTAAGAATTAAGAATTAAGAATTAAGAATTAAGAATTAAGAATTAAGAATTAAGAATTAAGAATTAAGAATTAAGAATTAAGAATTAAGAATTAAGAATTAAGAATTAAGAATTAAGAATTAAGAATTAAGAATTAAGAATTAAGAATTAAGAATTAAGAATTAAGAATTAAGAATTAAGAATTAAGAATTAAGAATTAAGAATTAAGAATTAAGAATTAAGAATTAAGAATTAAGAATTAAGAATTAAGAATTAAGAATTAAGAATTAAGAATTAAGAATTAAGAATTAAGAATTAAGAATTAAGAATTAAGAATTAAGAATTAAGAATTAAGAATTAAGAATTAAGAATTAAGAATTAAGAATTAAGAATTAAGAATTAAGAATTAAGAATTAAGAATTAAGAATTAAGAATTAAGAATTAAGAATTAAGAATTAAGAATTAAGAATTAAGAATTAAGAATTAAGAATTAAGAATTAAGAATTAAGAATTAAGAATTAAGAATTAAGAATTAAGAATTAAGAATTAAGAATTAAGAATTAAGAATTAAGAATTAGGAATTTAATATAATAATTTAATTTAAATTTAATTTTTATAAACCCAGTAAGAAAATGACAAAGCTTCAAAATTTTCTAAGGAATAATCGCCATAATAATGCTGATGCTAATAATATTGGCTACACACATACAAACACAATAGCTTATTATCAGTAAAGATATACGAATTTCAAAAAAGATAATGATAAGAATGTAATTATGTAAGTGATGATAATGAGGATGAAAAATTATGCGACTGTTAATAGAATAACACACACAACATAAAACGGAAAACCATAAAAGAGTTGGGTGATATTTTTTTACCGCATTTCAATATTCATTATGACATTATAATGAGAAAGGAAAAACGCTAAAGGATTCTGTGCCCTTCGTATTAAGGAAACGCAAATATATTTTGCTAAATTATGTATTATTGCACGAAACTGGGTGACTTGGTTACGGGAACAATTAAATGTTTACAAAAGACATGATCATTATGTAGCGAGCGCATAAAATCCACTCAGTTTTTTCATGGAATTTGTATAATTTTCCATTTCCCATAATTTTTTTTTAACTATACGAGGTTATATTACTTACCCAACGCACACAATTCACATTTTATTTTGATAACGACCATTTATATTTTTGTGTATGTGAATATGTCTCTTTTTAAGTGTGTGTGTGCTATTCGTATATCGCCAGAAGACAGTGATTATAATCTCAACATGCATTTTTAGAGCTCGACTTTGTATATGGATATAATATATTCGAAGAGGATATACATTTTCCATTGTATTGTTAAAAATCTCACGTAAATTTGTTTGATGACTGTTGTCAGTTGAACTTTTTTATGTCTTTTAATTCTGCACAAAAAAAATAAATGGTAAAGCTTTTGTAATACAAATGAAATGGAATATATAGTTAAGAGAATAGAAGTTTTTTTTTTTTTTTTTTTTTTTTTTTTTTTTGTTGAAAAAGTACCCAAAAGGGAAATTTCATGGTACACTAAACTAGGAGAATAGTTATACAGCAATTCAACTATTTTTAAGGTGGAGATCGAAGAAGAAGAAGAAGAAGAAGACAAAAAGTAGTATTTTGCTGCATAACTATATGTTTTGGTGGAAAATTAATCCATGTGTAGCATCTCTACACAAATAAACTTTCTTATTTTAATTTTAAAGGTGAAGCCGCGTCCAGTGGAAACAGATCACAGTAGTTTAAAAAGTAGAAATGCTGTGAACAGTAATATTATCAGGTAAAATTTGCTGATGGAGAGTATAGTACATATACAAAATTCCCAAACTGTACTAAATTTAACTTAAATCGTTCTATTATTTCTTAGCTGCTAAAATAAAATTGTATCCGTTTACTGACTTAAACCAGAAATGTGAACTGGTCTGAGTAGACCGGAATCATGTTAATATGATGCTCAATATTTATTAAATCAAGGCGAATACATCCGTTAAAAATGCTTTTTTCAATAAATATACTGTGACGATGGACGTCTGAAAAATTCATCGTTGTCCTACTCCACGAATCATCCAATTTTACTACTGAGATCGGTCAAAAAGTGTGCCATCATTTAAAAATCAGAGCCAAGTCTTCACATAATGTGAAATCACTCCCATAATGCGTTCAGCAAGTCCGCTACTTAAAAAGATTGCCATAGATTTGTGTGTTTGATTCTACACTCACTGTACACTAAGAAAGATGACTTTCGCCAAAGCTTTTCTGTGTAATTTTGTGTGCTTTACGGTGAAGGCAATTCACATAAAAATTATCGGTGATTTCTCCAATAGCATCTAATTACTTAAGTTTTTCATCTCAGAAGGGGTATCTGCAAGCATTTCTTTTCAAATAACTTGTCGTTTAACTACCATAAGGAAGTCGCAAGACCTTTGTGATTCCACGCGTAAAAATCCCAGTCTTTACTGTGATTTCAGTGGTCTGAGTAAGGTTTCCTTGTCACCAAGGACATTCCATCTAAATTTTTGTGGGTAAGCCATAATTGGAGAACTTCACAAGTTTTTCTTTAATTGATCAAATGCTTTTTTTTCAGGACCCAACAAAATGGAGGACTCTTCTCACTAACGCAATGCAGGTTTTGTGCAACTTCAGCAAAGTAGAGTACAACTCGTCGGTAGTATGAGCATACTCCAAGGAAGCTTGGTACCTTATGAATATTTTGTGGAGCTAGCTAAGGATATAATTTTATTTCAATCAACTTTTAATTTGGTTTTTTATTGTAAGTTAAAGCATCACACTTCTTAGCTAAATATTTAATTTTAAAACTGTTAGTATTAGAAGTTTATAAGTTTAATTCATTAGTTTAGAGGTTCATACTAAGTTATTTAAGAGTTTAATTTTTTAGCTTAAAAATTCATATTAGTTAATTTAAAAATTCATATTGGTTAATTTAAAAGTTTAATTCTTTAACTCGAAAGTTTAATTCTTTAATTTAAACGTTTATTTTGGTACATTTAATAGCTTAATTCTTTAATTTACAAGTTTAATTCTTTAATTTAAAAGTTTAATTCTTTAATCTAAAACTTAATTCTTTAATTCAAAAGTTTAATTCTTTAATTTAGAAGTTCATATTGGTTAATTTAAATGTTAATTCTTTAATTTAAAAGTGTAATTCTTTAATTTGAAAGTTTAATACTTTAAATTGAAAATTCATATTGGTTAATTTAGAGGTTTAATTCTTTAATTGAAAAGTGCATACTGGTTAATTTAAAAATTTAATTCTTTAATTAAAAATTACAATTCTTTAATTTAAAACTTTATTTTGGTAAATTTAAATGTTTAATTCTTTAGTCTAAAACTTCATATTAGTTAATTTAAAAGTTTAACTTTTGAATTAACCAATATATTAACTTTTAAATTAACCGTGTGTTGTTATTTTAATTATTCAGAATTGGATGTTGTGCAAAGCAAAGCTCAGTTTTCTGTTGAGGAAACGTAATAATTTTGTTAACAATTATTAGTCATCTCTAATCAGGCCATGGCGACCGAATGCTATGTGTAAATGCTATTTTACGCTCTATATGTGTTTATGTACAGTGTACATGTAGCGTCAGCAAATTATATGAATGTGCAAGAAATATCTGAATAATGGTTTTTATGTTTGTGTAGCGATGGTCGCTACAAACTCGTCAAATTAAAAGTTAATTTTTTTTAATTTAAAAGTTTAATCCTTTAAAAGTTTAATTCTTTAATTAAAAAAATTAGTTCTTTTATTTAAAAGTTCATATTAATTAATTTAAAAGTATAGTTCTTAGTTTAAAAGTTCATATTGGTTAATTTAAAAGTGCATTCTTCAATTTAAACGTTTAATTCTTTAACTTAAAAGTTCATATTGGTTAATTTAAAGTTTTAATTGTTTAATTGAAAAGTTCATATTGATTAATTTAAAAATTGAATTCTTCAATTTAAAAGTTCATAGTGGTTTATTTAAAAGTTTAATTTTTTAATTTAAAAGTTTATGATGGTAAATTTTAAAGTATACTTCTTTAATTTAAAAATTTAATAATTTAATTTGAAAGTTTAATTCTTTAATTTAAAAGTTTATGTTGGTCAATTTAAAAGCTTAAATCTTTAATTTAAAAGTTTATGTTTGTTAATTTAAAAGTGTAATTCTTTAGTTTAAAAGTTAATTTTGGTTAATTTATAAGTTTAATTCTTTCATTTAATATTGTAGTTATTCAATTTAAAAGTTTAATTCATTAATTTAAAAGTTTAACTTTTTAATTTAAAAGTTTAATTCTTTAATTTAAAAATTTTATGTTTGTTAATTTAAAAGTTTAACTGTTTATTGGTGTATAAGTTCATATTGGTTAATTTAAAAGTTTAATTCTTAAATTAACCAATAAAAGTATAATTATTTAATTTAAAAGTTTAGTTCTTTAGTTTAAAAGTTTAATTCTTTATTTAAAAGTTTAATTCTTTAATTTAAAAGTTTAATTCTTTAATTTAACAGTTTAATTCTTTAATTGAAAAGTTTATATTGGAAATTTAAAAATTTAATTGTTCAATTTAAAAGTTTAATTCTTTAATTTAAAAGTTTAATTCTTTCATTTAAAAGTTCTTATTGGTTAATTTATAAGTTTAATTCTTTCATTTAATAGTTTAATTATTTAATTTAAAAGTTTAATTCTTTAATTTAAAAGTATAATTCATTAATTTAAAAGTCCAATTTCTTTAATTTGAAAGTTAAATTCTTTAATGTAAAAGTTTATATTGGTTAGTTTGAAGTCTATTTTAATTCAGATTCAGGTTATTTTTTTTTGTTTTTTTGTGTTCAAATCCAAAATAAATCAAATCATCATAGTGGAATGAGTTTTTATCGTTGGGTTGGTTAGCAACCGTATAAGGCACATAAAAACCAATTAGTTTACAGCCATTCACTCCTGGGGCGCAAGAAAAAATCCAAAAACAAAGGTTGCTTTTAGCCTTGGAAAAATATAATTTTTCAGAGAACAATGAGATCCACTGACCTCTAACATGCTTTTTAAGAACCAAAGGCTACCATAATCTATTTATTCACAATTTATTGCGGTTATTGTTATTTCGATATAAAAGGACAAAGCAAAATAAACCAACTGTCCTTTAATTTCACTTACTCATTATACTAACCATAAACAAGATGACGGATTGTAGTATAATGTAAACTATTATTGTTATAATGTATGGTCATATCCAAACTCATGTAAATTATATAGATGAAAATACCTTTGGCAAAGTAAAACACAAAAAGCCAAATCTGCCAACAAAATCTAAATTAATTAACGTTTCCACGATAAACCGAAGTAAAAAAATAGACATGTTGGCATATTGTGTGCATGTTTGTGTGTGTGTATTGCAGTACTCTTGCATCCCAAAACTATTATTATCTCTCGACGATACTACTACAGAGTTTTATGATAACAATACTGAAAAGAACCATTATCATCATCATCATATTGTACATAGTGTGGTATAGATATTATCACAATAATGATGATGATAGTGTACAACAAAATCCAAAAGTTGATTAAAAATTTAAAAAGCTATTATAGTTAATTGAGAATATAACACAACAACAACAACAAAAGCACTACAAAAAAAATTAAAAAATTTAATTGAAATATGATCTATGTACACCAGCACTCCGGCCATACAACAAAAATTCTATGATGTGGAGTTATATTGTTGAGGAGATAGATGTTTCTATCTCGTATATACTCGTAAAATGTAAACAAACAATGGATACGAGACAGATGAATGGTAATTAATTATAATTAAATTAGATTAAACCGAATTTTAACCATTTTTAAAATATTTATATACTACTAAAAATATAATAGACCTATAGACGACATTTCAGTTTTAATTGAATGCTATGCAACCGATGTAAAGGGTGGGAATGGAGTAATAATTGAATTGCACCTTGGCACCAATTAAAAAAATGATATTAACTTTTTGAAATTGGAAATTTTAATTAATTTACCAATATAATAGAAAATATTGTAACATTAGATTTTATGATTATTAACTGATTGTGTTCATAGTAAGAGGCAAAGTGGTGAAGAACTATGTATAATCTCCACATATTACGAATTAAAAGGTAAATTTGGATTACCGTTAGCTTTGGTGCTAGCACTTTTCCATAGAAATCGCCCAAATTGGTCCGCAATACATCAGAGTAGATGTAGAACACCGTCACTAAATAATAATATGAGACCATAGTGAGCGCACTTCCTACGTTTGGAATTAAGATCCATTTTCTCTACCAGATTTTTCATACACAGTGTCTAAATGAGCTTTGACGATAGTCTAGCATCGATTATCACTCCCAGGTACTTAATAAAAAGTTTAGGCACAATCTGTTATCTACCCACTTTAACCATTACACTTTTCAGCCTTTTACTATACTGAAGATCAGAAGCATTTCAGTATTCTGTTCGGTCAACTGCAAACCAATCCTGATAACACCATCCCATGTGGTACTCTTACGATTATATAAAAATGTGTTGTGCCTCCTTTATGTGCTCTCGTACTTTTACACTCAATTTCTAAAATAATTACCCACCAGCCTTGTTAAGTACTTGGGTACCTCTATACTTAGTATTGCGTCTAATTTGCACTCTCACCTAACCGAATTTTTAACATTCAATATGACTACCGCATAATATTTTTTGGAACCTAACTTCCATCTGATACCTACAATTGCCTCTCGCACTTTATCTACCACGAGCTTAATCGCATCTATGGTAGAGCGCACCTTACGTAATCCATATTGATTTTCAGATAGGATTCCTTTTTTCTTTAATGACCTTCAGTAATGAAGTAATGATTATGGTAATATATTCCAACCATTTTGGACATGAGGGGCTTGCTTTGTATGTTCCCTTAAACCTTGTCATGACTTTTCTATATGGCTAGCCCCAATGATCCCGGTCTACCACTCCACACAATTTTGTAAGTATCGCTGATGGCTTGCTATAAAAAAGCTTGCCGTAATTCGTATTTCGTTTCAGGCCGTGTACGTTGATATTAGCGTCAAGCACAAGGGCATTTTTTACACAGCTCGACTATTTTCTTGGTTCACCAGTACACTAGAGCCTTCCAGCTATCAAAAACTGTTGAAAATACATTTTTTCTGCTATTTTGTTTTATTTTTTCAAAACACCCATTACTTGTTTTCCATTATGCAAGACATACACAATGGTTTGGTGATCGAAGCGTATGCTTCTTAACTTAACCCTACAAAATGTAGACGTGTTACCAACATTCAGTATTACCATTGGAAATAACAAAAATGCTTCCTATAAAGCTAAAACTCTATTATTAGTACCTTGGCTTTTTTATTAAACGGCTCAGGTATTAAAATCACCTGCAACCAGCAGAGAGCTATGATTTCGAGCGTCGCTAATCACCAATTCAAAAAACCTTAAAATTGTATGGTTGCATTGGGATGAGCAAGCTATAGATATGAAAACCATCGATCATACATCTTACAAAACCAGATTCAGTACCACTAGTAATTTCTTGAAAGGGTAACTCCCACAGACAACATCAACATTTGTAAAATTTGCTGCCCAAGTATAGTGACATTTTTAAGTGATTAAAACACATTTACATGTAATTTTTTTTTTGTAAATCAGAAGACTATAGTTAAATTCAGTGAGCTATGTGAGTAAAATTACAGGTTTAGATTGGAACAGTTACGACGATCATATTTATTAACGTAGCAGACGGATTCTTGTTGAAGCGAGACGTTTAGAGGTAGTTTAAACGTAGAATGTGCTGTTTTGCCAGTAACTCGTCGTTGTACAGATAGCAACTTAAGAATATTTTTATGTACGTAATTTCGCAACAAAGTGGTATCATACGAACGCCTTAAATTAAATTCAGAATGAAATTTGTTGGGTACGAATCGATGAAGCAAAGCCAAAGTCAACCAAATGTTTCTCACTCATACTGTATGGGTAAAAACATCTTCAGAAAATAGTACAGTTATATATCATTGCATCGTATCCACTTGGGTTGAGTTGGTTAACAGAAATCCAAAATAATTGCAAATAATTTTTTTTAACTTGTGTGACGACTGAAAGACGTTTGCATCGACAAGTGTATCTCTCCAGTGATCGTCATTTTGTAGAAGGTAAAGTTCTCGGCAAATTGCCTAAAAAGTTGGGTAAACCTAACCATTTACAGTAATTAACCACTCAAAATAAGTTGGCCTTCGGGCATGAGATCCTTTTTAATACTTGGATAGCCTTCAAAGTTTGTCCGACGCTTTCATCGGAAAAATATATGCGTGTTCCATGTGAAGTAACCTAAGGACCCTCGCGATATCATAACGGTTTGGCAAAATCATTCAAATTACACAGACTAAAACAGCCAATAAGTGTAATTTTGTTTTTGATTGGGACTTGAAATGAGGACTTTGGGATTTTGAGCATTGAGAGGGAATTTTTAAGTTGATACTTTGGTGGACAATAAATTGCAGCAACGCGCAGCTTCTTGTAATTAGTTAGTTGTACGTTAAATGATACAATTTGCATTGTTTCTACTTCGCTTTTGACATTTTCGAAGTGTTTGATGTTTTCTCTGATGAAGATAGTTGCGCCACCCCTAACTCTTTTTGCTGGATATATAGAATGGTAACAAGAGGAACTTGTAATTTTTGCATAAGACTTTGCAGTGAAGTGGCTCTCTGCTATTAAGTATATAAATATTTTTTCAGTATTCAAAAAGATTTTTAGCTCTGGACGATGCTGTAACAGTCCATTAGCATTCCAGGTTAGTATTCTTAGTGTTTTGTTCATTTTTGTTGTTTGGTGAGGGATCTAATGGTTAATTTTTAATTGATGGCCTATTTGCTGTTCAATATTAACTTGTCTTTTGTTTAGAAACTCTATATGTTATTATTTTTTTAGAGAGGCAATTGACAATAGCATTACAGTTGTTTTGCATTGTTGTCATAGCTTCTTTAATTGCAACATTTTGATCTGAAGGCCCAGGTAGTCCTTGTCTGGTTGCTTGTGAGCATGAAAATTTTTTTGTCACTTTTGCACTATGGAACGTAGTGACAGTTTATGTCGGGGTTTCTTTGTCTTTCGTTGCTCTCATTAGCTGGTTTTTATTTTCCCTATTTCGCAATTTACACATCTGGTTTCACGATTACAGTATTTTTCCTATCGCCTTTTGCAATGGCTCCATTCGGATAACTATTCCTAAGATGTTCCTAATATTGAATATGTTCTCAATTTTCTCTGATTTTGCAAATGTCAGAGTGAATAGTGGTACCTTTATTTTGTTAACAGTACTCCCTCCGTTACCGGTAGGATTCCTTTCAGTTTTAAACATATTAACTGCATCTAAGACCCTTAGATTAGCTTCTTGTCTAGACTCGGCTGGAGCTTTTATGACTTCTTCAGATTGGGAGTTATTAATAGTTACTAGTTAGTCGCGACTGCTGCAGCCGTCTTTAATAGTAGAGTACCACTACTTACATTTAACTACTTTTGGAACCTTTAGTGTTGGTGATCTCAACATTATCGTCCTCTTAGGAAAGTTGTTCCTTTTATTTGGAAATAGATGGTTCAACCTAGGATCTATGGTATCGGCAACCACAGATTTCTAATATTGTTAGGTTATTATTTCTTATCATTATGATTCCCACGAGTGGCACGAGAAGTATCTTGGGTGTGCTAGTTTTTGGTTAGACAGGAGATTTTGATTTCCCCTATACCTTCCATATCTAGCCAGCAAAAATTATTTTTCAAAAATCCTCAACACAAAATTTTTATATTCAAGCCGACCGAACACATTTCATTTACTTATATAATAGATCCAACTGGAAAAAAAACAAACAGACAGTAGAAACCCCCATTTTACTGTTTAATGCCATTCTGCTTGTTTTATTCTGCTAACAGTTTCCTTAAATAATATTAAAATATAAAATGAAAAATTAAATTCGCACTAAGACGATGGTGTACACGCGGAGACGATGAGGAAAATTTGAAAAATTCTCTTGGAACAAACAACAAAATTAAATCTTAACTGGATGGAATTTATAAATAAAAAAAAAAAAATCTACTCTTAAGATTTAAGTTCGAAGAACATTATTTGGATGGTGTGGTATCTCGTAACAAAAAAAAAAATTCCAACTCTTTTTCCGTTTTTCCGAGTAGAAAATTATACAGAATAAATAAGGAAAAGTAAAAATGTTATTATTATATTTTGTTATTTTTTCATTTTGTCTTAAGTTAAATTAAAATGTTTGAAAGTTAATTATATATATTAAGAAAATGAAAAAATAGACAATTTTCCAGTTTATTACAGTTGGAATCATAAAATCGTCAGCTTTTTGTTTAAATCTAGTGTCCGATAATTTTGGTTTTAAAATACTTAATCATGCGCAAATCTTTTGAGATACACATATCAGTTTATCACTTTTGATGTCTTTCACCAAATTAACCACAGATTGACTTTCCAGTCGATTAAGTCAATATAGAATTCTTTTGTTTCATTGCGAATACAATTTGAAGAAATGTCATAAGTTTTTTTTTATTTAAACGCTAGTTCAAGCTTTGCTTAAGCCGAATTTTGTTTCAAAGTATCATCAAAAAGGGATCGCGATGATTCCTTCGTCAAACGCCTCCGCAGGTGGCAAAAAATCAGAAGCCACCCAAATAAGTTAAAAATGGGAAAATACTGGCCAGTTATAAAATGTCTGGTTGTAAATGGGTTGTATTCGTCATCCTGAAGATCCCCAAAAAACCGAAAATTTAAGACCTCTATTTGCTTGACCAGGATCCTTTCGCTAGTAAGCTCAAAATCTCCAATCATGCGACGCAGTTAGTATTTTGTGAATTTCACAGCTGCTTCCTACTATCTGAGAAATTTATGCTGTTGGTGAGGTTAAGTGCCATTGAGTATAATGATCAATGCACCAATCTAAAATATCTATATTATTTGGGAAAGCAAGGAAATTCTTGCTTGGGAGCACACCAAGCGGCAGAGAATATTTATAGGGCTACAAGAAGGTAATGACTTTCCTCATATGTGAGACCTAATCAAGGGTGGTGGGCTTGGTTGGCATACATACATAAATTACTAGATATACCTTAAACAAGCTGAACGGTAACGATGTTTTTCACCTGTAAATGGACCAGCTAACTATAAAATGTTACGTGCGCGTATACTGCCAGAATTATAAAGATTTATACTCGTTAACGAGGTCCCTATCTGAGGTTTTATCTTAATACCAAAGCAATTATTCTTGGTTAATTTTCGGCCATTTAATTCACTCTTAGCAAATCGACCATAGAGTAGTGCGATGGAGACGACGTAAGATGACACTAGGTAGCCGTTTAATGGTTTAAAATATTTGATTCTGGATTTGAATTGACAAGGGAGGGAGGTTATCATACTTAGGTGATCGATGGGGAAATCGATAAGTTAATCTCACTTAAAGTAATCAATGAAGCCGTATATAAATGTACTGTTGGTTCTTTGATAAACTCAAGGACCTTTTGACTAATTCCAATAGAGGTACGAGTAAAGTAGCTGCGTTTAAGTGTTACCATAGTTGGAATACAGATTTTACCGCCTCTACCTTTGTTTTTGCGGATATATCACGTATATGCTTAATCATTCTATGATGATTCGATAAACCTCTCAGGGTTCATTTTGCTAAGATTTAGTTAGACATCATTCTTTTGCGAAATCAGCAGGAAGATGATCATCCCAACCAATACCCTTTAGCCAATAGGATAAGAATTAAACTGGCAAACTGTAATTCCAGACGCATCAAACACAACATGATCATTATAGACTTTGACACTTCACGAAGCGCACTTATCAAGTTGCTTTTCGATTGTTCTAATGTTGATTCGCTAAATTTTTTGGTAGCAATTTCATCACTGTTAGTGAAGATTGTAAACTTGTTTGAAACTAAAATCTATCAATACAACCGTCCTTTTGAGTGCAAATACTAACAACTGGTCTGTGAGACCAGTTCTAGGTGGAAATTTGATTACATCGGTTTCATATTCTCACAGTTGACTAGATTCTTCATTCAATTTTTTCCCGGTTTTTTCTTTCATTCTCGTGCATAGTGGAGACTAGTACCTATCGAAAATAGGTAGGTTTAATATTGGAAGTTAAAAATGATATTAAAGAATAATATTTGAAAAAAGAAAAGGGGGAAAAAAGCTGCGCATGTAACCTTTATAATTCTTCAATCAGAGAGAAATAATAGTCATTGATCTCCGACATATCAGAGTTGTAAATTGGCAAAAATTTTAAATATTTTACCTCAGTTGAAACCACAAGTTTTTTCTTTCCGTGCAATTTACAAGGACCCTGACATGATGTACTGCACTTTCAGTAGCCATATGGTACACCCCTAATCTTTTGCCGAATATTTTGTAGAAATGTTCTGTAGTATTGAATACATTGAAAATGTTTGTAAATTTTGGAACCCAAATTAAATTCGGGCAATTCCTTTACGCAATCTAGCAATTTTCTTATGTCTCTAAAGTTGTATTTATTTTGTGGGTTGCCAAAGTCGTTACCAAAACTGAAAATATAGATATGCTGCGAAATCAATAGGCTGCTCATAAAAAATTATAATGGCACCCATGCTAAGTGCAATTAAAAATCGATTTTTAGAAACATATTAAGGTGAATGCAATACAAACCGGAATTTGATACTAGATGTCATTACTTGTTTATGCGATATAGTACATCATGGATATATATGTCATTTGAAAGCCCTATTCAATACCTGTCAAAATCAGCAAAAAGCTTTTGTTTTGATTGTGCACATCCAACGATCATTTCAACGATAAAAAATTTATTAAATTTGCGAAAAAAACAGCATTTGCGGGAAGTTTTGTTGAGTCACTTTATCGCAAACAAAACTGTAGCTGAAAGTCATCGTGTGTTCGTGGATTTGTATCGTAAGCATGCTCTTGCAAAAATACAGTGCTTTGAGGGTTTAGTTGCTTCAAAAGTGGTGATTATGACATCAAGGACAAAGAGCGTCCTGGTCAGCCGAAAAAGTTTGAGGATAAAGAATTAGAAGCATTACTCGATCAAGATTCATGTCAAACGCAAGAAGAACTTGCAAAATTATTGAGAGTTGATCAAGCAACAATTTTCAGACGTTTAAAAGCCTTGGGATTCATCCAAAAGATGGGAAATTGGGTACTATACGAGTTGAAGCCAATAAACGTGGAATTTTTGGAGTAGCTTAAAAAATAGCTTGTCTAAGAATGTCAGGAAACATCCAAGAAAAAGGAAAATGAAAAATCTTTATGTTAAAATTAGCAAAAAAGTCAAAATTTGTGTAAAGCTAGAAAATAATAAATATTACAAGTCAAAATTTAGTGAAAGAAACCAGATCCTAAAAGTTAGTGAAAATTTGTTAAGGATAGGACCGAATAAAAAAAGAACGATGATATCAAATATTTTAAATTGTGATATGGTAGTCTATATCTGATAAAGAGACTATAGCTATCGAATTTATTTTTTTTTGTTGCTGTTGCTGCTAATTTAAAAAATAGTATCCTCATAACATCCAATCCTACCTTGGTATCTATTGATTTAAAACCTTCAAATTTTTATTGTAGTACAGAATTTGAAAAATAAATCTTCTTGTGGTAAAGACAATATAAGCGCATAAACAATAAAGAAGGGGATACATCATATCGTAGAACTTCTGCTATTTATTTTTAATATGAGCATCGAAAGAAGAATTTTCCCGCAATTTTCGAAAACTGCTACTGTACTACCTCTGTTCAAAAATGGAAATAAATCTAGTATCAAATATGTATCAAATCAAGGCTGATTTCTTTCTTGTCAAAAACAAAATTCTTATCGAATTTGCGATATGGGTTTCGCCCAAAACATAGCACAAAAGAGATGCCCTCGTAAACTTTTTTAATCCGGTATATGAGGCTTTCAATAATAATCTATTTATTGCAGGAGTTTTTATAGATATTACCAAAGCCTTCGATACTGTGAGTTTCTATTATCTAAAATGCATTGTGAAGGAATCAGAGGCGTATCTAATGATTGGTTTCGATCTTCCCTAACAGATCGAAGGCAAACAGTTGGGGTTCCACAAAGATCCGTCCTTGGGCCGCTTCTTTTCTTGATTTATATCAATTCAATTTTCGAAATACCTCTTTCATCACATTCTACTGTTGCCTTTTTAATGTCTTTGAGTGAAAAAACAAAGACTATGTTTTTTAATATTTTAAATGAGATGCAACCTGAGTGTAACATCATGTATCATACTTCTCGCAAGTGTGACAAATTTTGAAAATACGGACAGCAAGTATATTTGAAATGATGATTGTGTCACCATCAAATTAGTGGAAACATTAAAATATTTAGGTTTAAATGTTGATAGTAGACTCAATGGGAAATTACATATTGAAACACTAAGAAAATATTTAGTTTATTGTAATAGGCAGTTGTATTTACTGAGGTACACATTTCTTAAAAGTATGCTGAAATCAGTATATTCCAGTCTTGTACAAAGCAAGATCAGCTATGGACTTTTTTACTGGGGTGTTGTATATAAAAATACACTCAATCCATTGGAAATTGCTCAGAAACACTGTCGAAGTATTACCACTTCGACATTTATACATCTATCAAACCTTAAAAAAGTTCTTTTTTCGAAGCGGGATTTATTTCGCTGATTTTTAATTAGACACCACTCTTGTTCAATATCAGCCGGAAGTTAATTATTCCATCCAATCCCATTTTGCCAAAGAGATAAGAATAAAACTTGCAAACGAACTGTTACTGGTGCAATTCTCTTAGACAATAGGACTTACCAGTAGATTGTTATTTAATTACTATCCAGATGTTATTTTTTATTTTAGTGACACAACGTGGTCAATAGAGATTTCGGCACTTTGTGGAGCGCACTAATCAAGAAGGTTCTCAATTGATGTATTGTTGTTGCGCTTAAAATATTGGTAGCAATTTTATCACTGTCCGCGAAGATTGTGAACTCATTTAGAACTAAAATCTTTCAATGCTTCCATCCTTTTTGATACCAAAGCTAACAACTAGTCTGTAGTTAAAAATTTATTACTGCGTTTTCATATCCTCACAGTTGGCTAGATTTTTCATTAAATTTTTTCATGGTTTTTCTTTTCATTCTAATACATGGTGGAGATTAACACCTCATAGACCTCTAGCCACTAACTATAGTTTCAATCGAAAATAGGTAGCGTTCTTGGAAGTAAAAAATAAAATGGGAAATTAGTAATTTAAAGGGCAAAGGACGAAGGTAACTGCGCCTGTGACCATTATATTTCTTCTATCAGAGAAAAATACTGGTCGTCGATTTCCAACATCTCAGAGTCCACAATCAGAAAATTTTGAAATATATTACACGAGGGTACAAATCCCATTAAAGATCAAAGATAATAAATGATATAAATAAGGAATCAGCTCCAGCATACTCTTTTGCGAATATTTTGTAGAAATGCTTTGTAGTATTGAGCCATCACAAATAATTTTGTAATTGTATATAGAATTTTTAAATTTTTGAACCCAAATCAAATTCTGATAAGTGTCTCAAAAACATCAGTTGCTACTTCCAATTCTCAGAATCTCGCCATATATTCATCAGATTTATAACTTGAATGGCCTATACCTGCTTCTTGTCCTCCTTTGCTTTGCAGCGAATTTCATTGCACTTAGTTTTTCCGTAATGATCTTTGTGCAGATGAAGCCGTTTTACACGTCTGCTTTTATAGCAAGAGGTCAATTGGGGATTGGACCCTAAACTCTGGATCAAAAATTAGGCTTAGGATTTTAAACCGTTTCTTTCATTAACATACCCCAATGAAAAAGCTCTTTGTATCAGTAAAAATACTGCTAAATATTTGGCAAGAAGTAAGCCCACCATAGTTACGAATATGAATGGATCGTTCCTAAAAAACATAATAATGGTCCGACTGTGATTTTCTTCATGATTTCCTCTTTAAACAAAAGCTTTCGACAAATACTGTACTAAAACATTCAAAAATTTGATCACACAAGTGACATTGTGTTGCATACTGTATTGTCTATTTTACATAAAACAATAAAAATATAAGTATACAATTTTCTTGTTCATTTCTATTATATTATAATGTAAGAAAAACGAAACATTTGAACATTTCAATTTTCCTCGAAAAACCCCAAAACGGAAAATAAACAAAATTACACACACACACATACGATACAGAGAGTGAAAAGGATAAACACAAATAAAAAAATTATTTTCTGTCTTTTTCCGACTCTCAATTATTTCCATTTTTAATAATTTTCCTTGTTTTTGTTTTTTTGGTATTTATTTTTCCAAAATAAATTGTTTAATTGAGTATAAATTTGGTTTGATATTAAATTATTATTTTAATTTTCAAATTTTCTTCATTTTTTCGTTTTCCTTAATTCACATTCATATTCGTTTTGTATATTAAGATGATGAACGAAAGGCAAAAAAAAAAATTCATTTTCTTGGGACTCGAATTCAAATATGCAAAAATTGTACAAACATTTTTTTAATTGAGTTATGAATTGTTTAAATTTTATGTTAATTATATGATTTTAACGTTATGTTTATTTTGAAAATTAGCTTAAAGCTATTAAAGTCGGTGAAGATAATTTGAGTTGTTGTACTACATTTGTAGTAGTTGAACATTGCAAAAATTAGTTTTTATCTTAAAAAACTTTTAAAAAGCTTAATATGAGCTTAAAAAGCTTAATATGAGCTTAAAAAGCTCATATAATCTGCACCTCAATATGTAGTCAAAGTTTATGGTTAAATTCGTTCCATTAAATTATATAATATAAATTGGCAATAAAAGCTCGTTTATTAAACTTTTTATACTGTTTTTGAAAGCGTTGAGCTTTTTTTAAAATTGGAAGGACATTTTACAGTACTACAATAAATTTCAAAAGGTAACTAAGAATACGAAACAAAAGAGTAAAATCTAAGTTGGCCAACTGCCGCACGTGAGAGTGTTGGATGCAACTCAAAGTCAATTCTTGGTGTAAACGCAATCATCAATTTGGTTTTTTTTACTTTTCGTGGCCATTTTGTTTTGTCAATTTCTTACTTACTTCCGTTCCGTCATATGTAAAAGTTGTATCGCAAAATTTTGTTACTAAAAGTAAATATTCTAAAATCATCAAGTGTTTCAATTAATTAAAAGAGTTAGACTGATTACATTTTAACAGGTTATGGGCCCAGTGATCGTTATATAGGCTAAGTTTGTTAAAAACAAGTGGATTAAATAAATTTTATTAATTACAAAAACTATACATCACTGTGTTTTTTTTTTTTTTTTGAGACATATGATGGCGGACGTAATCGATGGAAAGTATCGCATCGAAAAGTTGGACAACGGTAATTACTCTAATTGGAAGTTTGTGATGAAAACGCTGCTAAAGACAGAGCTTAGTTGAGATGCAATAATTGGTGAAAAGCCAGCCGAAGCAGCAAAATTGACCGTATGGAATAAAGCAAACGATAGCGCAATGTCTACAATCGTTTTAAGTCTGCAAAAGAGTCGATTTTTTCACATTATAAAAGCTTAATCTGCAAATGAGGTGTGAAATGTGTTGCAGCAATATAACAAAAAGGGTGCAGGCAATAGTAGTGTGCAACTAATAAAGGAAATTTGCACAAAAAAGCTTACGGAGAGCGATGACCTCGAAGAGGGACATGTTTGAACGGATTGACGATCTCGGAGAGGAAAAGTTATCGGAAAAATGGCAGATTGGGCTGCTGTTTGGGCAACTGATTGACGAGTATAAACGTTTAATAATACGCAAGTGTAACGATGGTGATAGTGCTGGCGACGCTGTACTAAAGATCGACAAGCGAAAAGGAAAATGTCGGTTTTGTCAAAAACCGAGACATTTTAAAGCAGAATACCATAAGTATACTAGATGGCTTCAAAAGGATAAGGTCAAACAACCATTGGGAAAATCTGAAAAAGCGGCAGCTGTTGAGAAATCAGATGACGATATGTTGTTCATGACCTAACACATCGAAAGTCAAAGTGCAGACGATTGGATCATTGATAGCGGTGCTACGTGTCACATTTCCATGAATAAATCTAAGTTCGAGAATTTGATTTTCAACAATCAAGAAAAAGTCAGGGTGGCTGATGCACATATTCGTCACGTGGGACCGGATCCGTCAAACTACAGTTTTTTGATGATAAAGGTAATTCGGTGTCGGCCATATTAACGAATGTATTATACATACCAGAAATTTCATCAAACATCTTATCGATAAAATTAATAGTGGCTCGTGGATCGAGATCGAGGCTAAATGATGATTGAGGCTAAATTGGACCATTTGTTCTGGGTGGAAGCAGTTTCAACGGCTAATTTTATGCAGAAACCTTTGCCAACAAAAGGAGCTCCTAAGACACCACTATAAATCTGGTCGACTACATTACCAATTTTGAAAAATTTTAAAATCTTCAAGAAAAAATGTTTTGTGTATATCCCTAAGGAGAAACGAAGAAAATTGGACATAAAGGCAGTAGAGGCACGATTTTTGGGTTACGATGGAAACTCAAAGGCGTATCGACGTTTCGATGTAAAGACGAACAAGTTGATTATAAGACGCGATGATCGTTTCATGGAAGGGGAAGATAATACCGTAACTGTTGAAATAAAACCACAAGTTGACAATACCACTAATGAAAACGCGATCAAGCGGGTTGAGGAAATTCTGAACGTCAAATTCAAAGTTGATAGTTTGGGCCAAATAAAGACGTACATTGGAATAGAGGTGGACAGGGACATTAAGGGAACATTTAACAAAAGTCAGAAATCATGCACCAATCACGTGGTAAATCGATTCAATTTAGAAGGTGCAAAAATATCTAAATGCCCATTGAAGCCAGAATATCAGAAGGGTTCATTACCTGATCTGCTGCCAAATAACGCGGAATATCAACAACTGATTGGTAGTTTGTTGTATGTGTCAATAAACACTCAGTCAGATATTGCAGCAAGTGTGGCGATACTCGCACAAAAGACAAATTGTCCGAATGAAGAAGATTGGACAGAGCTGAAGAGAGTTGTATACGTAATCTAAAGGGTAAACAAACGATTTAAAATTACGCATGGGAAATGTTAAATGCGAGAACATATTTTTTGAGTATGCAGATGCCAGCTGGGCCGAAGATCGATGCGATCGAAAATCAAACAGCGGTTATTTATTCAAGTTATTCGGAGCAACGATAAGTTGGAGTTGCAAGAAGCAATCATGCGTTTCACTATCATCAATATATAGAGGCCAAGATTGTCCGAAGCATGTAAGGAGTCAATTTGGCTTCGAATGTTGTTGAACGATTTTAATGTCGACATAAACAACTCGACTTTGATATATGAAGACAATCAAAGCTGCTTAGCACTGATCAACCAAGAAGGTTTCTATAGCCGATCTAAGCACATCGCCACTAGGCGACATTTTATTAAGGATCACATCGAAAACGATTCGATGTCAGTATTGTCCTACCAACGAGATGCTTCGATGTTCTAATAGACATACTCCCACAGGTTGAGAATTTTAGGTGGAATATCTCAAGAAAATGCGAGTTTGTTGAGTGGTCATTTAAATTCACTGTGAACGTTTTTAACTGTGACTACGTACACAATGCCATCAGCGCCTGGATGGATATTGATGATTTAACTAAATAGCCATCGAGGGGAATTTAAAATGTCATCGTGGATTAACACAATATCATCAATAGATAACGGTTTGTATCTAGGCTTGATACAACCTCCAAATGGACCTTCTTGGAATAAAGGCAGACAAACACTGCAATATATGCCTTTTCAGTTTTTAACAATTGGGTGGAGTTGGAATATTGGCAATGGATGTTTTAAATAATGGTCGGTTTAAAACACTTCCTTATAGAGCTCATGATAGCATAATCATTTTGTCACAAAATGTTTCCGTTAATTCCTGAGAATGTTGTTGACCAATAGTTTTTTTTACTAATGCTGTCCAGCATACACATTCTGTCAAAGGCTTTTTCCACTTATATAGTAATACAACTCCAGACGAAATTTTTTTATGAAGTTTATCTTGAATATTAACCAAATGTGTGGCTTGGTGGTTATTGGAGTGAGATGAACTAAACTCGAATTGGTTATTAGGCAAAATTAAGTGATCTGTCAGGTGATTTTGAAGTCTCGTCAGAGTTATACTTTCAAATATGTTCGATATTGCGCATAGCAGACTTTTCGACCTGTAATTTGTAGGCTTAGTATTATCTTCACTTGGTTTTGTTATATTGGAATCACAAAGGCGTGCTCCCAAGTTTGTCGAAAGTAACTTATTTTAAATTATGTCATTATCGTTATCGGCACCAATGCTTTTGCATTTTTTTTTAATAATTTGATTGTCAATTTAATTTAACAGGATTACTCTGCTCTACGACGGATTTGGTAGTCCGTTGAGATCATTGGAACACAAATATAAAGGGTGGTTAAATTTTAAGAGCCGATGTTGAATGTGAACCACACCTAAACGTCAAGTTTTTTTCTGCATTTCATTTGACATTTCTCAATTTCAGACTAACTCAATTTGAACCATGGAAAGGTACACAATCGAGCAACGCGTTAAAGTTATTCAGGCTTAATATGAAAATAGGTGTTCAAATCAAAATGCATATCGCGTGATTTTTTCGGTCAATTTAATCGTCCAAATGTGCGTACAATCAGAAAAATTGTGCAAAAATTTGGGCAAACCGGATCTGTAGGAGATTTTAAAACACCAGTGCATGCTCGTACAGCTCGTACTGCAGAAAATATTGCTGCTGTTCGCAATAGTGTGTCTGAAGAGCCGTGCACCTCGAACGAACTTTTTATGGTCCGAATTGGAAGATATGGATGTGGGCGATATGTGGTTTCAACAGGATGGTGCCACTTGCCACACAACTAACAAAACAATGGCTCTTTTGCGCGACAAATTCAATGGTCGTGTTATATCACGTGGTGGCGATGTCAATTGGCCGTCAAGATCATGTGATTTGACACCGTTGGACTTCTTTATTTGGGGTTATTTGAAAGAAAAGGTGTACGTCGATAAGCCAGCAACAATTCAAGAGCTAAAGGATGAGATAATTCGGCACATTAACGGCATAGAACCTCAATTATGCCTAAGCGTCATCGAAAATTTGGACCATCGGATGGAGGTGTGCCGCCGAGGTTGCGGCGGCCATTTGGCCGATTTTTTGTTCCATACATAATTGAACCATACCACATTATCATAATAAAAATAACTGACCATAATTTCCTAAATAATTTGTGTTTTATTCAAAATCAACATCGGCCCTTGAAATTTAACCACCCAATACATTTTTATCAGTATACATATTTATCAGTATGCATCTGTTTCGTTCTATACCAATCGTGCTTTATCAGCAAACCGAGTTTAAAATTTGTCTAGCGATCAGCTACGTCAAATCTGATCCTTTCTTCTTCACCTGTCTTAAGCAATGCTTATACTAAGTAACACACGGTCTTCCAAATTATCCATCGACGTCGTTGTGTAATAACCCTCTACCATATTCGGATTTAAATTCGGCCGATCCGTTGCTCAATTTTCTTCTCTAGTTTTCTGTAATGCCTATACAGGGTACTTATGGAAGGGTTAAGCAATATTTATTAAGCAATAAATATTATTAGGCTTGGAAAGTGTTCGATAGTTTTAGTATGCTAATACCCGTTTTACACCTCCTCGGTTTTGTGATAGGACTTTCCGATCCCCTTATTACAAGCCATCTGTGTCCAAGTTCATAAAACCATCTGCTCGTAGATATGTCAAAATTTGTGAACTGCAGAGCTTTTTATTTAGTTGTACGAACGAATTTCGATGCTAGAAAACTACACAGCTCACAAATATCTTTATGTGTGGGCCGCTCATCTTAGGCTAGATTCTTGAGATTAGTTCGTATTACTTTACCCGATATTTTGTATGTTACCCAGATAGCTAACTATATTTTCGGAAAGGCTCAATTGGGATGTTTAACGATTTTTGACGTTCTTATTTGATGAATCTCGATAGCTAGCTCTGGAACGTGAATAATAAAACGCGCTTAATGTCGTAATAAACTCGACAATTAAGATCCCGTACATCTTCCATTAAATGTTAAATTGTTGCAGGGCATCACAAAGTCTAAAGGTAATCCTAGAAATTGACATAAATCACTCTCTTATGCTATTTAGTGATGTTTTGCGTTATTTAATAACATAACATAACATAAAATATCATTAGATACTATTAAATAGCATTAAATAGAATTAAATAGCTTAAAATAGCTAAAATAGAATGAAATAATTACCTCAAGTAGCATATATATATATATATATATATATATATATATATATATATATATATATATATATATATATATATATATATATATATATATATATATATATATATATATATATATATATATATATATATATATATATATATATATATATATATATATATATATATATATATAAATATATATATATATATATATATATATATATATATATATATATATATAAATATATATATATATATATATATATATATATATATATATATATATATATATATATATATATATATATATATATATATATATATATATATATATATATTGAATACCATATTAGGACTGTTGCAGTCTTTTTCTAGTTGGGTAATTAGAATGGTGGGAATTTCCCCAGTATCTACAAGTTAGGATTATTCCTAAATGTGGCATAAAAAAACACTTGAAAAAGTGAAGATCTTTGGAAAAAAACAAATATTATATTACCTCCAGAACAGTTTCCAGAATTAAATTAATTTTCAAAATCCAAAAATAATAATTCGTGTCACATTTTCATAATCTTCGAACCCTACAGACATCATAATTTTCTCTTATTCACTATCAATTTTTCCACCCGTTCGACGGTTTAAAAGCAAAACCACATTTCACTATAAAAATTTACTGGTCTCTTGACTGCAAAATGAAAAATGAAAGAAAAAATTTGTTTTCAAGTAGTAGGAAAATATTTTTCCTTGTCAATTTTTCTATATATTATATAAATTTAAAGTGGAAAATTATTTTAAAAACCAAATTTATGTATATGTTTCTGGAGGAAAATGGGAAAATTCATTATGGAAATACACAAAAAAAAGGAAAATTTAGATAATAAATGGACCGATGGGAATAAAATTTTATATTTTTATATGTGCGTATGTGTGTGTCTGTAAGTAAGTGACAAATCACTATGAGTATGAGGACAAATAGCACTTTTTGGAGGACAAGTGAAAAATTTGTGTTTTTTTTACGTTTTGTTTTCTTTAAATGGTGCGACATCCTTTGAGACAATTTTCAAAATGATAGATAAAAGCCGAATAAAACACATATATACATACAACACGTATATACATTTTATTGGTTCGCTCATAAATTTAACTACCGCCGACAAAAAGGATTTTTCACATATCTCAAGAGGCAAATAAAATTGTTGGTGTAACATATTTTTTCGTTGCTGTAAATAGATTTAGATTGCGTTCGGTTAAGTATGGTAATTGGTCATGGTGGGCTGTACTATTTGGTGTGGAATGGTTTTGTAACGTGTATATGCATACATATATAGATCTAATAAATCGTGTGCACGTAAAACATTTGTATGATTTATAATTACCTGTATGCGGTTAATAAGCTAACAACATATTATTTGAAACGATTAACGTACACGTACCACACATAAACCTGTTGCTGAATTTTAATTTATGACGTTTTGCTAAAAAAAAAAAATTTTTTAGAAAACGTGCATATAATTATACGAGTGCCTACACCAAACACAAAAACATCTTAAACTGGAAAACTATATACGAATACACACACACTTAGTGTTATTTATATGTGACACGTGTAATTAGTATGAATTCAGAACACGTACTGAATAATGATTTAGACAACAAATTTAGATAATTGTGCAAAGAAAAGGGTCTAGAATCTTGTGACGCGCTACCTAAAATCCCGGAACGAAATTTTTAAATTAGAAACGTGTTCATATACATTTTTATCGGTACCTGAAATATTTTAAATACTTATACCTATAATATTTGGCTTATAGTTTTAGTTTTAATTAAAAATCCTTATCGTAGATCAGTGTTGCCTCATTAAAATGCAAAACAAGTAAATTTCAACAGTCTTTAAGTATTGCATAGTATAGCTAAGGTTCCGTACAACTGTTAAGCACATGATCTAAATTTAATGACACCGAAATAATCCAATACCATCGCATATACATCACGTTCTATATATCTACTTTGTTATCGAGCACCTCATACATGATTTAAAATATTTACCCAAATGGATAATATGTACCAGAAAAACACCAAAAAAAAATCTAAATTTATCTATAGTCCCCAGGTGTCTTATATCTCTGGACGATCGTTTAATGGTAATTTTCGTTTTTGCACCTTTCAAGAATATCGTTCCTAATAAATTTTATCGTAATCCTTTCCCATCCTTATAACACATACCCATATTATGTCTATATAGATTATAACGTCGGATGCAAACGAGTACCACTAAAATACAAGGAGATGGAAAATGAAAATAAAAAATTATTATTGAACGTTCTGAAAATTTTCAATTTTCATAAAGAATGATAAAAAATTTACACAGTCAAAATAACAACAACATTTTTTGTGCAAATAGCATTTTGTGGTAACAATTTTAAGAAGTCGTACATTTTTATGATTTTTATTTTAATCAGTGTTGGGCACTATTTTTGGAAGTGATTTCCCAATTGAAGTTTTAAAACGAAAATGGTTTAGTATGCTTGGTAAAATTACCAGGGAATTGTATATCAGTAATGACAGAATTGGCTTGGGGAAGCAATATTCATACTGGTATTATAACAAGCAAATATCATAATGGCTCGTTTTCGCAATATACAATATGTCCAACCAAATTTTATTTTCCCTTTATTAATCAGTTGAATTGCGGATCTCTCCTGCATCACTATTACTGCTATTTGTTGTTCCCTCGAGCTGGGGTAGTGTATTCGGCATTTGGAATATCCCGCCGAAGTGCCTCCTCAACTTATGGTTTCTCCGTACAATAATCTATATCGCGGATCTCCACGGTCACTCTTCCTCCAAGGCTGACCACTTGGGTTTTTTCCCCTAGAACGTCACTTAAGACGTCGCAGAAGCCATCATTATTTGTTATACGTGGTCCAAGCTCCAGGAGTACGTCCCCTGCTCTCGTCTGACGGATGACTCTCATCTCCGCATCTGATTCGTCTGGTTTTACTTTGGTGCGGATTTCCTTAACCACATCGGCGTACGATTGGTCTTCTGCTCGTTTAATAAGAAGTGCTTCCGGTCTTACTCTGCCACGTTGCTTTTTCAGGCTAACATCGCTATCTGCTGTAGGCTTGGCATTTTGGCTCGAATTCATTTTCCTACTTTCAGTTTCCGTTACCGAACTTTTACGTAACCTTTTTTCTTTTTTGGATACTTCCCTTTGCCACCTTTCTGTAAACAGATATTCTCTGAGTCTTTCTTCTTCGTTTTTTTTGGCCGAGCATGAGGCCACTCTCTTTTTACTTCCCATTGCAATAGTGATGCTAACTTCCATGATTTTCTCCTGTTGTTGGGGCTGGCACGGCAATAGTCTCGATTGCATCCTCTAGTTTGGCTATACCGTTTTTAATATCATTCGAGATATTGCGCTGCCTATTTGTTGCAGTTTTCATTTTTGCAATTATACTTCTGTAGATTTTAAACATCTCTTCTTCCTATTTCTCCGTTTTGGAAGTAAATGGTTGCCGTGGAAGATGTCTTCTAGTGTTATTTAAAAGTGTTGCAGCTTGGTTGTCTGCTAACTGCTTTGACAAAGGGGATTCCCTTTTATCCGCCTGAGCTACTGTACTGCTTTGACTCAACAAATTGGGTTGAGCACCAGCCCCTTCTTTTGATGAAGCATCACTCTCATTTTGTTTTTTTGCTTGTTTTATGTTAACTTCCATCTTTATTCCCACGAAAAGCACAAGAAATATTGGTCACCTACGACAGAGCTCTGCGTTATCATAGGAAGGCTACGGGTTTAAACTGACTGTCGCCAAAGTCAGAGTTCGACATACTAGCGACTAAGCACTCCCTTAGCCATGCAGCCATCGGCGTATGTAGTGCCACCTTAGCTTGGGTTTGCTAGATTTTTGGTCCACCCCAAGTATTTGACTTCCTCAGTACCTGCCATATCAGGCGGGCTTTCTCCTATCCGCCATTAAAGGCTAATCTGAAGTTAATCTGCTAATTTTAAGTGAAACAATTTAAGCCAACCAAAACCAAAACCAGCCAATATTATTGTCGGAAAAGATCTTTGTCAAATTTGGTGTTAGCTAAATCTTATATTAAATCTTATAAACATTTCGTTGTTTCAGCTTTAAGTACAGAAACTTTTGTGGGCAATAAAACAAAAAGTAAAACGAATGTCCTTACTGAGGTTCCTCAGGCAGAGTAGTTTTATAGGACCCCTTCTGATTAGCTGTTTCTTAATGACTTGATGAATAATACTAAATTTAAGAAATTTCATCTTTATGCTGGAGACTACCAGATTTATATTGGTGGTGAAGTAAACAAACGTAAATAATTTGGGATTCACAGTAAATGCAAGTTTATGCTGAAATGCTCATATGTTCAAAGTATGCATAAAATGGATTTTGAAAATTTTTTATTTGTGCGTAAATTTCACAGATCTTAGATTTTTAGAATTTCGGAAACTCATAATTGGGACGACTATTTCACAAATAAAATAGGCCAACTATATATCAACTACTTTTATCTGAATTTTTAAAAATTTAGATTTGTGCAGTAATTTCACAGATTTGAAATGTCATCTTTTAACTGGATTTTGGAAATTTTCAATTTTGCAGGAAATATTACCATTTCGTTTTTTGCGTTTTGTAAATTTCTAATTTTGGTGACCGTTTCACAGGTTTAATGAGCTAATCATCACATGTTTTCTGAATTTTCGAAAATTTTAGATCTATGCAAAAATTTCGCAAATTTGGTAGGATAACTATTACGATTTTACTGAATTTTTCCAGCAACTTGTTCTAGAGTTTCGAAATTTTAGATTTGTGCAAAATTTTCATTAATTTGATAAGGTAACAATGCCGTTTTTTCTGGATTTTGAAAAGTGTTAATTTTAGTAGTCATTTTACAGATTAATGATACTAAGGCTTACTTATATTTGACTTAAGTTGTTGCTGATTTTTTAACAACCTAAACATCAGGCCAAAGGCATAAAAAATTGCGAAACAAGTTCCAAGGATATTTGCCACGCTTATGATGGGGTTTAACAAGCAGAAGAATAAAGTTTCTCCGTTCCTCCCATAGTAGATGAATGTGAAACCTATTTCTAAACCTCGTATAGATGTGCTAATGGGCAATAGATGGTATAATTACCATTTAAAGCAAGTATCAAATAATTGAAAAGAAAGCAGTCTCCATTTTAAAAAATCCCGTATGATTGCAATGGAGGAAAAGTTTACGAGGAATGTAGAGCTGAAGGCTAAATATACTCAAATTATATGCAAGATTACTAAAAGCTGGAACATAATGTCGGAAATCCATGAGCACGAAATACTTAATACAAACAGACAGATATACTATCTTCCACATCCTGCTGAGTTCAAGCACGCTGAAAACGACAAAAAGCTTCGTGTTATATTTAACAGTTTGTTTAAATTAAACACAAGTATCCTTATTTGACAGTTTGAAAACAGGCTCCACAATTTAAGAGGGTCTTTTTACTTTAAGAACTAAGTTTTGTAAGGACAAGATAGCAATAGTTTCTGAAACACTAGATCTACCAAAGAGTTATAAGGCATAATGTTGAGAAACTTCCATGAAAACATCCATCAAGCAGTAATAGATGTCAAATCATATTCTCAAGTATAATTAATGTTATCTAATCCAATTTTTACGAGAACATACAACTCTATCGCATGATGTTTCAACCATGTTATCGCATGCTAGTTTCAATTCTCGTAAATAGAGTCCAAATAGTATGAGTTTTTAGAGAATATACCAAAGGAAAAGTAAGGTAAGGATTTTATATTGTTCACAGACCATGAAACGTTCACAGACCGTGATAAATCTGTTTATTTGTTTAAATGGTGCCGAAGGCATACACAACGAAATTGTTAGTGCCTTAAACTAGCGTTTATAGCAGCCTTAAAGTGATTCACCAGTAGAAAAAGTTTTCCAAATTGCATTTACAGAGATATCACTACCTATTTTGTCAGCGCTAAAAAATGATTTTGATGCATTCTTTGCAATAATGATTTCCAGAAAGCTTAACGAAGAGGTATCGGCATCTATAGGTACTTATAATACTTATAGAAACTAGAAAGTCCAAATAAAAAAGTACAATTAGATTTAGAGTCTGTTGAACATATATCGCTTTGCTTTAATTACCAAACAATTTATGTTCCTGCATGGGCACAATTTAGTTTATCGACTTAAAAAAAAAATCGGTTCAAATTCCATTTTCAATTGTGTTTACTAATTTTTGAATTTAAATAATTTTCCAATTATTTAGCAATAAATAAAATTTATAGATTTCCATTTGTATACATACACTGAAACTATCGCCATTCAGCCAGAACACAATCCAGTGTTATCCTCTTCCTGCTTGTATGTAAAAATGGTATATAGATATCGATAAAATAATAGAGGTGGGTGGTGGATCGATCACGGTTGGCATGAGGATTTTAAAATAAAAAATAAAAAAGGATACCAGAATTTGTGTTACATAGACTAGTGTGTGTTTGCGTGTGATGACGATAAACTGGAGACACAACTAGAGTACGGTGGTAATAAATTGTCTTTTGCAAATGAATGTCACCGCACAGTAAAAATAAAAAAAAAAAACGTTCAAAGTTTTTCAATTTTTTTTTTTTACATCGTATTTGTCCCTGACATTAAAACTATATTTAAACCAATCAAAACTTTGTACGTATATACAAAATCCTTTTTATTCCCTATTTTCATGTGTCAACCGTCGAATGGTGTGTACACGAGGCATGAATTTTCTTTTCGATTTCGGTGCACCAACAGTTCTATTTGTGAATTTCACCACTGAACAAATATCGATTGGTATACCATGGTGGCTATACATTGTGTTCCATTGCTAATTGTTTTAGGATCGAAACCCTTTTTTTTCCTACTTAACGTTTGCTATCTATAGCCTATATCTTGTCGACGTATCCAACCCAATTTTATGTCTCATAATTAAAAATTAATTAAGAAAACAAAAACAAATGAAAAAAAAGGAAATTATGTAATTTAATATCCTTAAATTTAAACAAGAACAACAACAAAAAATTGTGTTTCTATTTTAATTTTCACTTAACTTTTGATTCCCAGTGTGTGCCAGGGTGTATACGGTTAGAGGAACCAAAAACCAAGGATATGTAGTCAAAATTTCCAAAAAAAAGGAGCACCACACATATACCAACACAAGACATGAAAATATATTATGTGGTTAGGACATATTTTGCCTTTTTAGTTCTGCATCATGCTTATCCTTTAGATATAGCTATATACGAGTATAATATACATGTGTACATATTCGGTGTTAGTTTAGATAATTCAGCAGAGTTATAAAAAGGGTCATATACACATAGAAAGGATACATAAAATTTCGATTTTTTTTTTATAGAGCTTTTATGTACCGAGATCAAGATTTTTTTTGTTGTTGTTGTTAAATAAGACTGTAAATTGTCTCAAATTACATGCAAAGGAATAATTTAAAATGAGAATTAAGGATACCGCACGCACCAACAAAATAATTCGCCGTTCATACCCAATCACATACAAATTCGGTAGTTTATCGCCAAATATAACGTGAATTTAAAATTTTCATTTACAAAATTTTTAATTGAAAATGGAAAATTCTATAAATAAATTTTACAAAACTAGTAACTTGTAATAAAATTGTGGGTGGAATTAATTTATAATTTATCTATGTATGGTGTGGTTGGCAAAAAAAAACGAAATTAATTTGCATATCTAAAATAGGCGTAACCAACACAAAAAAAATCTACGGTTTAGTTACAAAATAAAATTATTTTAATTGATTTCACTATAGTTTTGGTGTAGTGCTTGTAGTCGGAAAAACCACTGTGCATTTAAACAAAACCAAAAAAAACTGCTTTAAGTAATAGAAATTTACCATCCCATTCTAGGAAATAGAAAACAAAATGTTACTACTATTTTTTGTGTACGATTTTAAATTACAACATAAAAAGCTTTCGAACACTAGTAGAAAGCTTAACGGGAAATTAAAATGATGGAAATCTAAATGACTTTTAATGCATTCACAGGAAACAAGATAAGCTAAACGTATAAATTACCGATTTTATGAGTCATTCTAGAACGACTGTACTTTATTTTTTCTTGTTTGGAATTTAAATTGAGGACCACATAATTTTTTATTAAACTAAAAAGAGATACTTTGAATATAAACAGCAGAAAGCAACGAATAGTACTTGTTGATTAGGTAAACTGCAGAATGAATTGCAAATTGCAGAACAACAGACAAAACGATTCAAGGCCTGTGTAGGTATTGTGAAGAACCAGGTCACATAAAAAGTTAATAATGATCTGTGGTTTTGAAATCTTGACTGAAGCAATGCTTTTGAAAAATACGGAAAGTCAATGAAATGATTGTATAAAGGCTACATATGCCAAACAAAACCTGAAACAAGTGCTGAGAGTTCACACAATGCAGCTGAGGCAGGAGTGGTGGGTACAAGACAACTAAATTGCAAAGTTAGTTTAGTATTTTTTGTTCCACTCTTTGCACGGTGAAGCAGTCAATTTTTCTTAGCTCATGAGTAATCAAATAATTAAATTGAGCAACAAACGACTGAATTTTATCTAACACTATTTGAAAAACCTTACCATTTTAAAAAATATTCTATGGCATTGAAAGCAGAATTAATTAAAAATACTTAAGCTTTTAAGAATTTTACTAAGGAACCATAAAATTTCATACTTGAAATTAAATTGAGCAACATACATACTCCAAATAATTTTAAAGATTTAATCAGATTTTTATTAATTTATTTTCGATTTTAAATAAAAATTGAGCAAATGTTTTTTGCGGTCGAAAATTAAAAACACTTACTTCGATTCAGATATAATTTGGAAATACTACTATTTTACACTTAGGATGAAAGAAAACACCTACAAATAATTGAATTGAGCAAAAAAGATGAATTTTTACTTAATATTGAGCTACTTGAAATATGACGATTGCCAAATTTTCCTGGTACCGGATAAGAATAAATTACTAATTTATTTTTATTTCTTCTTTAAAAAGGTATTACTCTATGTTTGAAATTGAGCAACACATTCATTTTAAATATAATTTTTTCAATTTAGAAAATAGTTTTGAATTTTTAATTATCCAGAGATGTAACTAGGTAAATTTGTATTATACTCATTAGTTTTGCCATTTTGGTGATGGTTTAAAATTAAATTAATTTTTTTCTGATTTTAACTTCAATAAATCAAGTTATTATTACATTTCACTATATCTATATTTTTGAAATCATTTATATGCATGTAAGAGTTGAACAAAAAATTCAAAATAAGTTTAATGCATTTACTGATTAGAACTGAGTAACTTTTCATCCATACCGAAAAACTATTTTTTTAAACTAAATGTTATAATTTTTATAATCAATATTTATGCGTAGTAGCATGGCTTTTGATTAAGTCATGCTGTCGAAAACTTAAACCACTTAATTAGATTTATTTAATATTTTAAAAATATTTTAAAATTACAAACAATTTTTCAATTTAATATTGAGCAACAAAGAAAAAATTTAATATACTGTTTGCAATTAAAAAATTTACATTTTCTGGAAAATTTATCTTTCATGTGAAAAATATACAATAAAAATAGATGAAAATTATTAAAATTATGTTTAGGAATAAATTGAGCAACACCTACATTCCAAATGTAATTTTTTATTGAAGAATTTTTTTGTTTAATATTTAAAAGTGTTAAAGATGTTTATTTTTCAAAAGTTTTATCTAATTGGCAACTGAATAAAACTGAGCTACTTTCTGAATTTAATAAATTCTGATGATCGCTGTTCGTAGTCTTATTAAATAACGTTTTATTTCGCAAGACCAAATAACCAGTTTACACTATTTACAAATCACTCAATCAACAGTCTGAGTGCATATTTTTAGCTCTTCTAGTTTTTAAATATAACAGTTTAATCACTTTTTGAACGGTTTTAAATTTATTTATAAAAAACTGAAAGTGAATTAAATTTGAAATGAAGTTGTATGCAGTCAATTTTATAAAATAGTTTTAGTTAATTTTACTTTACATGATCTGCTAAACTAATGAATAAAATTGAGCAACACTTTTATTCTTAACGTAAATTTGATTAACTGACGTTGATTTTTAAATTATTTTGAATATGCTATTGTTTTATGAATCTAATAAAACTAAACTCATGGCTTGCACATACAGATCTGTATTAATAAACTGAGCAACAACTGGACATAATCACTTTTCCTCTTTAACAATGTATTTTCGAGACGAGATATTTTTGGTTAAAGTAATTAAAAATCATACAGTTTTAATTTATCACAATTTGATTGTAATTTGATTTGTAATTTGACAAAAGCTTAACGAAAACTTCAGTTTAATGGAAAACGTTTAGGAGATTTAATAATGTTAAACGTATAAACAGAACACTAGATAGAGAAAACTACCTATTTTTGAGCAAATTTTTTTAAATATATGTAATTTTTTTATTTTATGTTTAAGATTAAAATGAGCAATACATACTTTTTAAATACATATTGGGCAACTTTTTTAGAACGGGCATACCTCAAACTGAGCTTTTTTTATTTTTGACGTTAGCTTCAATAACTTATGTTATTGCTTTATATAATTTTAACTGAGCTATTGACTTACTAATACTTTTTACAAATATTATAAAATTGAGCAAGAATAAAACTTTTGATAGACTTTTGAAAAACGTTTGTGGTCATTTCAAGTACATATACATATTAATTGAAAGACTGCAAATAGTAAATTTTTTATATTATAGTAATGGACGTTTGTCCTATCAGAACTAATCTTTACGGTTTTTCTAGGTGTTAAAAGTTTTCGATTTTTGCAACTTTACAAAACTACAATTACCTTCTTATTAAATTTATCCAATGGACCAACTTTTCATTACTATTACCAATACTATTTACAACTTTATCTGATTTTAAATATCATTCAAATACTTAAGTATTTTATAAAGCTTTTAAGAATTAACTGATACAACTGTCAATAATTACATTGAGCTAAAATAAAATTTAAAAACGTTTGGTAGGTTGCAAAATAATGAAAAGTTTTACTTTATCTAAAATTTGCGATAAATTAAAAGTATGACCTATGAATAGTTTAAATTAGATTTTTAATAAAATTATTATGTTAATTCATTATTAAAATATAAATTGAGCAACAGAAAATGTCTAAAATATCAAATTAAATTGAGCAACTTTTCATTACGGTTATAAATTTAAAATTATCGTGATTTTAAATTCCTCATGAATGCATGGTTTAGACACCTGAAAATAGCAAACTCATACATTTATCAAATATAACAAAATTATATAATGAAATTGTGTAATAAAGGAGCAGTGGGTATCATTTTAAAAAATACAACTACTGGAAACCTCATCTTTCTATACGGTATTGTCGGCTATAATTTAAAGTTTTAACTGCCAGTTTAAGTTTCTTAAAATCTAGCATTTCAAAATATTGTATTTTTCCGAAATATTCATTTTTTTTTATTTCAAGATGGTTCACCTAAATTTTTGAGCCAACTAGTTTGAATATAAAGATTACAAGGACTCTTTAAAAATTGTAACTGAAATAAGATTGATCCACACCACCAATTTATTTTTATGAGTGTTTCTCGATTGATGGTATTTAGTATTTCATGTTTATAATTAAATTGAGCAACTCACTTATTTTCATATTTTCTTTATAGTATTTTTGAAGTTCACATTCGATAGTGTATAAATTTAGATTTAACTAGGAATATATCACTTATCTATTAGGTAATGTTAAACGTTTTATTATAGGTAAACAAAATTGAGCTACTTTTTTGACTTCTATAAATCGGGAACAAAATTGAGCTACTTTTGTTACCGTTGGACGAATAATTGAATTTAATCAGTTTGACTATAGTTACTGAATTTTTTTTAACAATAATAAAGCTCTAAAAATCTGAGCAAATTTTAATTGTTTTACTCGGAGTAACTGCATGTTGTTTGTTATAAAGAATACACTACTTTAAACCGCTGTATAGCTACACTACTTTAAACCGCTGTATAGCTACAAAATGAAGCAGATAAATTGTATCCCTAATTTGCTAGAAGTACACAAAGACAAGTTACAGAAGTAAACTGTGTCCCTTAACCGTTCTCTAACTACTTTGATTTTATTTAATGCTTTTGAAAAAGGATTACATTCCTTCTAGATTTTATTAAGCAGAAGTCTAAAGGTACGCACAAATAACTCAACGTTATCAGAATTCAGATAAATTGCCAAAAAAAACCCACCTGAGACTGTGTTGATCACTTTTTAGTAGACTGTTCACCAATGATCATGAACTTTCATGATTTCATGATTTTAATGAATTTTTAACGTTGGCTCCGATGTTGTCACAATGCTTTGGAGCATAAGTTCAACAATTGAAATGATCCATATTGCATTTATAATTATATGGGTTTAGATATCCGAAATTAGGAAGCTTATGTGATTCAGGCTTTTCTAACAACTACGAAAAGCCAAAAAATCAGTGACGTTGTGCCTATAACAAAACTGGGAAATTTATGCTCCAAATCAAAAACTACAAAATATTTTATTAATTTTTTAATAACTTTAAAGGACCCTCGTATGGAGTCATTAACCCGAGTCATTAACACGGGACATTTAATTATATCTGTATTTAACTTTCTGGTTCTCATACACGTTTAGTTTTTCTATAGGCATTTTGAAAATACCGGTAATTTGTTTTTGGATGAGAATTAACAATTCCATGAGATGTGGAACGAGTCAGTTAAAATAATTTGCTATACCAACAAAACGTAGCATCGGGCGTTCTGAATTGGGTGAAAGGACTTTTTCAACTTGATTTGTTGTCGGTAGCATACCAGCACCATTCACATCGTGACATCAAAAACGAGTTTGTTTGTTTGTTTGTTTGTGATCACATAAACGTTAAAATAACCGCTAGTGATGCTCGTAATTTTCACTATGATTGCAACTTACAACGAGAATGCTATAAATATATAAAAATAGAAAATCAAATCCTGTTGTCACCTAATCCATCAGCATATGAAATGTCTGTGTAGCGTTTCTGACGCCATAGGACATGGGGATATATTCTAACATTCCGAATGGTACAGTAACGGTGATTTTATGCATATCATCAAGTTTCATTGGTATTATGAAGAAATGTCCGAACCAAATCAATTTTGGAAAACACCATAGATCCATTAAAATTAGCAGCAAAATTATGGAAATGTGGGGAATGGCTAACGAACAGGCAATGTTCATGCATTAAAATGGCGAAAACTTCGAGGATAATCTACCGGGGTCCCGAACCTCAAAATACATTATATTCAAATTTGATTATTGGAATCTTATACTTATCAGGTTCTAGTCGCCTTGGTCGGCAATAATGCAGCTGTAAATATATTCTCCATATTCTATGAAGGACGATATAATTCGGATGGACTGTAATTACTCATACAGTGCACTTAAAAACTATCCCAACCTTTGGGAATCGGATAATATTTTCTTTATGATAAAAAAATCGCACAATTTTTTTGAATTTTTAATTAGGTGCAGTATTACTAATAATGAAGAAAATCTTTGCTATAATTTCTAGGATAAGCCCGACAGAAGCCCTATTAAATTTATTAGTATCTTTAATTTGTAAGGCTACAAACGAACTTAGCTTCGATTTTTTGGAACCATAAGTCGTGACACTATATTATCACCAATACACAACGAAACATTGGCACCGTGATATGCAAAGCAACATCAATATGTAAGCACTCACGTCCATTATCATCTCAATACAAACAGTTGTTTATATGCATAGTTAACTATAATAAAATAAAGTGAATAGATCACCTAGAGCCTATTGAAATTGTGAGATTTATTTCACAAATTGAAAATGATAAGAGTCTTGTGGGAACACAAATGCAAAAAACATTAACTGCCAAATACTAAAAGTTCTAGATAATATTATGTTATTTGGGGCAATTTAGTGATCTACATTTAGTACATTTTACATTTTTAGTACAGATCCAAGTGCCAGAACGTGTCCTTCTCTATCAATTTCAGTTGTTTTGTGAAAAATTAAAATTCTAGTCGAAAAGAAGCTTCCAGTGAAAGTTGCAAAGTGCATTAATGAGACAATTGTTGTGATGAGAAGGAATATTAAAAAGTTCCACCTTTTTTGTACTACTTAAACTTTCAGTCACACTCACTTACCTGTGAAATGAAATTCAACCATAGTTAGAACAACGTTACATAAGCTCATGTAATTATAGCTTTTAAATTATTACAACACAATTTTTGACATCAAACAAAATGTCGCATTATAATGTGCCACATATGACATGTAGGTACGCATACAAATACAATATCACTTGTAAAATATGATTCTCATGTGATTCCCGTCAAAAAGCTCATTATTTGTATGTGCTTTAGATAATTATTCATATTTTCTCGCAGCATCCCTTCTTTAAAACACAACAATTTCCAATTTATTACTAGCTTGACATTATTCGCGTAATTTTCCGTTAATTTTATTTTATGGGTGACATGTGTTTTTCCTTTTTTTTCTCAATTTTTTTGGGGGGTTTGGGGCAATATGTTAACAACACATCACATAAACAAATTGATGTTAATAAATAATATCCATATACAAATTGTATCTAAATTAATTATGATTTATTTGCCATTGTTCCCTAAAACATTGCTGTATAGTGTCGTACAAGGTGATATGAACAGAATACAGAATATTTTAAAATTCAATAAGCCTCGTAATTTTTGACCACACAATTTGTCCATCAATTAATATTCTTATCACATATGGGTTTGCGGAAGATATGTTCTATTGTTTTTTTAAGATAACCGAGTGCATTCAACATATGACCCAAATTTACGTAATATACATTTAAGGGAATTGTATAATTTTTAATGTATATTCAAGAGGGGTTGAAAAATAAAATTATGAATACTTCCTATTATATAAATAAGGGGTTAAAAGGGACGAATTAACCTTAAACAAAAGCAAAAAAAGGATAATAAATTTTCGTCTATTCATACTGTAAGGCCGCACAAAGTATCTGTATCCAGCATTTGCCAATATATATAGAATGTCGCATTACAAATCAATAAATTTTTATTATTATTATTGCATATAGATAGATTTTTTTTTTTGAATGTCCCAATGGGCCACCCCGATCGAATATTAAATCACATTCAAACATTTTTAGGGTGTCCGAAATTTAAATTTATTTGTTTTTTATTTAAAAGGATATATTGGATTGTCGAGATAATAGATATTGAATTCAACGTCTCCTCCCTCCCCCTTCGTGGCACCGTAAGTTTAATGTCACATATTTACCATCGATGTGTACTCGTATGTTACGACACAAGTTGATTTTATTTGATTTAAATTACACATATTACATTAAATAAAGGATATGTTCCTTATTTTCGAATGGCATATTTTATGTTATGTTCTAGCATAAAGTAGTAAAAATATGATTTTGAACATCAGATTGAATATTTGCAAAGAGGGTTCGATTCATTGATATATGTATCAAATTTACTGTCTGGCACTGGTCTGATATTCGCCAACATTTAGGAAATAATTTTCTGAATTTTTGAAAACTTTAGATTTGTGCAGAAATTTCACAATCTTAATTACCTAAATGCCTACATTTAATTTGAGCAGAAATTTGACAATTTAGTATGCTTTTATCTTGTACTTTGTGGTTTTTGAAAATTTTCGTATTGTTCTGAATTATAGTAATTTTACAATTTGAACAGAAGTTCAATAGATTTTTGGGCTTACTAACACTTTTCATTTTGGATTTTGGAGGTATTTATTTTATGCAGAAATCCCACTGTTTGAAATATTTACCATCACTTTTTGTCTGAATTTGGAAAACCTTAGATTTGTTCAAGAATTTCACAATTTCTATGGGTTAACCTTTACGGTTTTTTCAGGATTTTGAAAGTTTTGATTTATTGCAGAATTTTTATGATTTTAATAGTAAATTTAAAGTTTTAATGGAGCCATAACTTTTTTCTGGATTCTGGAAACTTAATACAGTTTATGTACTAACATATTCAAACTAACATGATTGACAAAAAGGGAAATTATATAATGTAATCTATTGGAATATCAGGGATGTGTACCCTTTTGAAATTGATGTACTTCAACATATTACGCTTTTTTGAAAGACAACGCTGGTCATTCAACATTTACAGTTTCCCGTGGTGAAAGGCAGATGCGAGTGATACCTCTTTTTAATTCACCATTTTGCGTCTTCAGCGTTGCAACTCTCGTGATTCCATTTTTACCTGGGTGAAGCTAAATAATTCGACCCATTCGCCACTTCAGAGGAGGCAAGTTATCGTCCTTTAACAAAACTATTTCTGTTACCGTTGGAGCAAGTATTCAGATGACCACATTGACCAAAAGTGTTGGTCTAGTTATTGTACCATGTTCCATCGTTTCAGAATATGCATGCTGTGATCTTGAACGTCAGGTTCAGGAATAAAAGTTAATGGTCGGCAAATCAACAAATGGCCAGGTGTCAATACTTGCAAGTCACTGAGATCATTTGACATAAGTCGGAAGTTCAAAACTGCTTTAGCTTGTTTAACTAAAAGTGTTCAACTCTTCAAAAGAGAATCACTTCCCATAAGTCGAAGTAAAATGTACTTTGTGGATTTGACCGCAGCTGTATAGAGTCCATCAAAATGCGGAGAATATGGCGGAGCAAAATGCCAGGTGATTTTGTCTTACTGGTCAAAAGCTTTGAATTTCTAGTTTTGAATGGCATTGGCTCGAGAGCAGCTTGAACAGTTGATGCAATTCATTGTTGGCACCAACAACATTTGCAGCATTGTCGGACCATATGTGCTTACAAATGCCTCTTGTTGCCATAAAAAGTTTAAAGGCTCCAATAAATGCCGCTGTCGTAAGATCCATAACCAGCTCAAAATCTACGATATGTATGGAAACGATATGTCTAGCGATTCGGCTAGCCGGAAGGTGACCCATGAATTGTATAATGCTCTTTGGTTGAACTCGATGACATGTGAAGTATTGATTAGCAATTTTTTATGCTGGCGAGTTGCTGCCAAATTGCTGGCGAGTTGATGCCAAAAAAACTTGTGGACCTGCATGTAGAAATTGTAACAAATGTAAATGCCTGAAGATGGGAGGAAAATGGGGTGTTTGATGTCGTAGATAAGAGTTACATAGGATAAGAGTTGCCTCCAACACGTAAAATGTCACCAAGAAAAGATGACAAGGTTTTAAGACGAAAGCGATTGTTGATTTGTTTGTGATGTTTGAGTTGATGCTTCTTGTTGAATCAACTTCACGATAGCAGAAAGCCCGTGTTTTCTTTCTACCAAGAATAAAATACAAGAAAGTTATTCTTGTATTTGATGTTGTTGTATAGCAAATTTTGAAGTGTCATATTCTGCAATCATGGATTTACTTTGAAATTTTACATTAGAGAATTTTTCTTTCTTCGATGAACTGTGGAGGGAGTTTCTTCCACGTCCTTTCAGGATTTAATGTCCTTTTTTCCATGACTACCGTTTTATAAACCACAACACAGAGTTAGCTTTAATTCTACTATTACGTTGGTATGAATATTAAAACTCATATTTTTAACGATATTTTTAAGACAACGATGTAACATCCTTGTAACACGAAATGTCAGTCTTTATCTCCGTTTAAAGTATTGATGTTATTTCTCATTTGGATCGGTAGATCCCAGTTTAGAGAAACAGGTTAATGAGCCGGGTTTGATTGAGGACTCTAGATTCCGATACAACACATCGTTAATCCTTTTAATAATCTTGTATGGTCCCTCCCAACTTTCTTGCAATTTGGACCTTCTTCGTTTTTTTGTTGGATTGTAGGATCACACCATATTTCCTTCAAAATCCCCCGTTTTCTATTCGACGATCGCATCTTGTCGTCATTTTGTCACTGCCACTTGTAATATTGCACCTTACTGTAGTCTGGACTTAAATAATTCTTGCCGCAAATTGGTAACATAATCTTGTGTAGTAACCGGCTCAAGATCTGGTGGCTTAAATTCTAATGATGTTGCTTCAAGATTATATTGAATCATTCTATCATTCCATCAGATTGTGGATGTAATGGCGTGGTTCTGATCGTTTTGATTTGGAGTATTTCACACTGCTCTTAAAACATGGCTGATTCAAAATTTCTCCGCTGGTCAGAATACAGCTCTAATGGCACACCAAAGCTGCATACCCAGTTATTTACAAATATGACTGCTACAGCTCGAGCCTCCTGATTGACGATAGGAAGTGATTCTACTCATTTACAGTCGTATAGCCGATACACAAGAATATGTATTGATTTCCATCTTTTTTTCACTAAAAATGAGCTAACAACATCCAGTGCCTTTCAAATCGTTCAAATGGTGCTTCGATGATGTGTTGGTGTATTCTCCCTCTTGTTTTGGATTGAGGTTCCTCAAAAAACCTTTTAGATTTTATCCATCACTCTGTCCAGCGCGATCCCATGCCAGTGTGGTTTTGAACCTTTCTTTACTTCATTACTTCATTCCTTCAATATTCCCTTAGCTTTCTGTTTGCTACACTGTAAACAGTGGAAAGGAAAGAACTTTGTTGACATCCCATCTGCGTTGTTGTGCAAGATTCTCCTACAATGCTCTGTTTGTTTTCTCTGTTTGTTCCTTGAATTGCATCTGCAATTTGAATGTCACATAGCTGAGTGCTAATACTCGTTCTATTCCATTTTGCTTATGTGAGAATACTGCTTCTGTTGCACCTTTGCTAGCGTCTGTATTCAAAATTGACAAACTGCACAATTTATTGTGAATAATTCCTGGTGCTCATTTCCCCACTTGAAGTATTAATTCTTCTCAGAATTTTGCACTCCTTCACAAGATACAGTGTGGCCACAATAATTAACTTCGCAGTTTAAAAGACTATACTTTATTGCATTTAACTTAATCGAACATTATTAATGGTTTGTAAGACTTGCTAAAGATTGTACACAGACACATAAACCAAACAGGAAATTAAGACCCCACAGAATATGTTCCAACAACCGTTCGAATATAGCAGGGACATTGCCTAAATAAAAAGGCATAACTAAAAATTGTACTCATTGCGTGATGAAAATGCTCAATCACTCCGCCATGCTGCATATTGTTAACCAGCTCTTCCGCCTCTTGTCGTTTTGTAATAGACGTCTCGGTGCGTGCTGTATTAGTATTACCTGAACTGTATCGATACGATGTTGCATGATCTAAATTTTCCTAACTTATCACCGTTGATTAGAGACACATTGGATAACTAGTTCAAGGCATTTACCGGTACATCAAATTCTGCTGCCGGGAGATATTTACATAACATTCGAATAATTCTTCGCTTCTGATGCACTAGCTTTCCCTTCTGCTTGTTTGACTGTCACATTTCGATTTAGTTGACCTCCTCGATCTTATCAATCACTGCCTTTTTTGTTTGAGTTCTAACAATGTTCGCTCCATAACAACCCCTATTTAAACAATGGTTGGTTCTACTATTTCCACCTTAATTTCCCCGCGTAACCATCGAGACATTTTCACAAATTATTTTGGATCATAAAAAGCAAATTAATCCAGCCAGGGCTCCACATTTTGATGGTTTATATAGGAAGCGACTGTCAAGTCAGTAATCGATGTAAGAGAGCAAGCTGCAATTTGAAAAACCTTCATTACTCATATTGAGAAAATCATTAACTTGACACCACTAGCTGTATGAACGTAACTTTAATATATTATCACAGATAATTATACCAGATGAACATCTTGTATGACTCAAATTTACACAACTAAACTATTACTACGCTAATTAATGCAACCAACATCTAGCCAAAAGAAAACTAGATATACAAATAAAACGAATATTTTCGTCTTTTTTTTTTTTTTTTTTTGTTTTGCACACGATGATTTTATTTTATAAAAAATAAAACAAAAATTTTTACTTTTTTCTTATAATAATTTGGTTTCGTTTTTTGTTTTATTTTATTATTTAATCAAATAGTCTTGCGCAAAAAAAGACAAAGACAAAAATATGCGTTTTCACATGTACCTGTATTTTTTTTGTTTGATTTTGGTTGATTTAATGGGCGTAATATGAGTTTACCTGTGTAACCATACAAGATGTTCATCTAGTATAATTATCTGTGGTATTATTTCGTACAAGTAAATTATTTTTTAAATTTTAAAGCTTTTATTAGTCCCACAACAAATTTAAAAAAGCTCTTTATTTATTCGTAACAATTAATTTCAGTTTTATTTAAAAACCTTTAAACCAATGTTATAATATAAAATTATTTTCGAAATAAGCTCTTCAACAAGGATACTTAAAAGCTAGCACTTTGGTTTTTGAAGCATTTTTAACTTATTAAACCTAAACACAAACCTCATAAGGTTTGAAAAGCTTTAAAAAACGTCTCTCATTTAAAAATATAAAAAATTTTAATAATAATAATTTTAATCGTGCTTTTACAATAAAATAATTTTTTTTAAATATCCAAGTACTAATCGAGCTTTTAAATGTAAAAAAACATAAAATATAAATGGCTATATAAATTTTTGTTAAACTATTATTATAAAATTTCAATTTACATACATGTAAATTGAAATTTTATAAAGCTTTACAAAGCTTTTCAAAAACTTTTATTTATTTTTAGTTTTTGAACTTTAAAATTTGTTTAACTTAATTCATAAATAAAGTTTTTTTTTCTTTATGATGTTAAATTAAACCCAAAACCAATATAGCGTTAAAAGCTTAGTTAAATACCAACCTTTGCTAAGCTTGTCTAAGAACCTATTTACTACCCTAATACAAATTTTCTTAAGCTTTTAGTAAAATTACGACATTTCGAAAAAGTTGATATTTTTTTTTTTTTTGTATTTTAATTTATAAAAATTATTTATGGTCTTCCTTAATTTTTCTAAATGACCAAAGAGCACGGAGAAAAATTCGATAGAAAACAAAAGAATGAAAGAGAGACAGTCCAATTTTCCATTTTCGTTTCTTGTAATTTAATAAATTACTTTCTAAGAATTAATATTTCTGTAATGTCATTGTTATACAATACTAGTAATAATGATAATAATGCTACTAGTAATCACAGCACAAAAAAACTTGAAAAAGAAAACTAGGGGAAAATTCCTAAAAAGTAAAATTCTTTTGTTTCTTGGTTTATTTTATTTTTATTTAATTTTTTGTTGGTATTTTTGGATACCAAATCTTTTTCCAAGACAAAAGAAAAATATTGTATACAGGCAAAAGTTAAAAGAATTAACAGGAGATTATTTAATTTAAAATAAAATAAAATGGAAAATAAGGAAAAACTTTACCATAGGATGACAAATTTTATAAGAAGGATAGATGATAATATATCGATGTCGTAGGTTAACATTTTTTTTTTAAAATAAAATGAGGGCAACAATTTTAATTCTAGGTGGATTGATTTCATTCTTGACTTGATTTATTGCGTCCTGATGATTTATTAAATAGGAAGGAGGAATTTTAGTAGCTCTCAAAAAATTTATTTTTTTGTTTAATTAAACAGCTCCCTGTTGGATACGTTTATATAGCGCATCGTTTAAAAATTGGGTTGCTATGTGTGCAAAGTATATACGAAACTAACTAACCGCACACATATATAGTAATAATGTAAATACACATCCTTATCTTAATTACATCTCCTTTTTTCTTGTGTAACCGTACATGAAGATACTTTAAACAAATGAGAGAACTAACAGTTTTATTACCGGCATGTTGAGAATTGTGGCTATACTATACTCGTAAAATGGTATTTTTCCAGCCATTTTATTATTTTCCCGCGCGCACACATCACATCATCTAATGTTCACAGGTGAAATAAAATAATTAAAGTAAACAGGGAAATTTTTATTGTTTGGTTTTTCGTTTTTTTTTTTTACTGTGCTAACAAATTTTCTTAAGAATATTTTTTTTAGATATATGTGTATGTGGTGGATGAGGAAAGATGTTAAGTAAGAGCAATTATATGAGAAGGGCTTCTTAGATGATATTCAAAATTGTATCCTTTTAAGTACTATACCTTTAGGGACTTTACCTCTTTTTATTACTTTGAAGTATATAATGTCCATTTTCATATTGAAAGCTTTTAATATGAAATTGTTTTCTATGTCCGATAGAAGATTTGGTTATTCGTTTATGTGTCAAAATCAAATTTTTGTAATTTGAAAGCTTTAGCAACCTGCTTCAAATTTTTTAAATGTTTAAGCTTAAAAATCTTACAACTTACTTAGTAATTTTTGTGTTGTTAAATGCTTTTTGCTTAATTTTGAACTTTTGAGCTTTTTGCATCTATTTTTCACTATCATGGATCGAAAAATTGTTGCAGGACCGATTAAGCATTATTGCTTATATAAACCCAATAATTAAACCACATTGATAAAAAATGATTTTCATTGACCTAAAAGGGTTTAAATTATGATATTGAGCTTTTGTTTTTTTCAACTTAAATATATAAATATTAAAAAATTATAAAAGACATTAATATACGAAAGCTTAAACCAAATTTAAAGTTATATTCACTTTGAAATAAACCCGAACCAATTATTAAAATAATACTTATAGGAAGCCGTTAAAAAAATTTAGCAAATGGCCAAATATGCTTTAGTTTCGAAACTAAAGTAGATTTTTTTAACTATCAGATTTAACTTGAGTTCATATTTAATGGAAATTATTGCTTATTTATATGTCTTTTAAAGACTAAGCATTTTTTAATTTGTTAAAAGCCCAATTTTAAAAGATTTATTTAAGCTTTAACTTCCATTAAATATGTAAATCAAATTATGTTTAAACTTTTATTTTCAATAATTTAAAAAGTACAAGCTTTGTGAAAGATAAGTAAAACTAAAAATTTAAATATAAATAAATGTATACCAGTTGCAAGAGCTTTTTCAAAATAACATTCCTCTATGTGATGACATAAAGTAGTTAATTTATATCAGGATCAAAAGCCTAAAGGTTGAGATTAACATAACTGTTGGTATTTTCTTGGTAAGTGACTTTTTTTAAGCTTATTTTTCAACTTTACATCAAAATACCATAAATTTTTAAACTTACCAATAAAACTATATAAACTATAAGACAAAAATTTTAAACTGTAAGCTTAAACTCTGTTTTATTTAACAGTGTTTTATTGAGCTTTTGTTTAAATTCTATAAGTTTTTAAAGATAGTTAAGCTGTTTACTGTAAACTTCGATTTTAAATTTTAAAGTCTTTTTGGAACTTTAATTAAAAGTTTTTAATTTAAAAGCTTTAAAATTATGCATTAAACTAAAAGTTAGTCAAACCCGGTAATATAATTAAATGAGAAAATATAACTACATCAAATAAATTTAAATCATTTTTTAAAACTTTATTTTGGTTGATTTCTAATCTAATTTTTAATTTATAAAATGTTTAAAGTCATGTATTGTGAAAGATCTTAAAAGAAACTTTTCCTTTGAGGTTAAGCATTCCAAAAATATTTCCATTGAAAATAACTTTCTACTTTTTTACAACTTAGTAGTTCAATTATTTATCTGAATTAAAAAAGTTATTAATTTATGCAAGCTTTTAATTAAATTTTGTTTAATGCTAACTAAGCTTTATTTAAAGTTTAGTAAAAATAATTGCTATTAGCGGTAGCAAAACTATGTCAGATATTTGTTTATTAAATAATCATCGTTAAAGCTAATATAAAAGCTCTCTAATTATTTCTTAAATAACTAAATTAATAGCTTTTTGTAGTTTACAAAACTTTAAAGCTTTGTGATAGTTGATTAAAGTAAAACTACTGATCGAAAATTGATAGTTCACGTATCTAGTTGATTATTTAAAACCATTAAAAGCTTTTAAATACATATTATATAAAAATTAACTTATTGCAGATTTTATAAAATTACTTTGCTATATATTTTTAAAAATTAAAATGTCTTTCTAAAAAGTTTGATGATATTTATAGGCAATATCAAAACAAAGCTTTTATCAAGACTTGTAAAATGTTTACCTTTATTGGTTAAAGCTGTCTATAAGCTTAAAATATGAAAATTATAGTTAACTGCTGTACTATATGTATATTCCTTATTTACTAAATTTGTGTATGCAAAATTGTATATTTGTTGGTAAGCTTCTGGAAGTCTTTTGAAAAAAAAAAAGCAAATGACTACCAATTACAAGAGTTTTTCCTAAATTACATTTTTCCAAGCGATCTTTATCAACAATTATTTATATCAGTGATCAAAACCCAGAAGACTAACATGAAAGCTCTCAAATGGCTTTTAATCAATACTTGAATGAGCTTTTCATCGAAAGGTGGGCTTTTCAACTAAAGTAATATTTTGATAAAAGAGATTTTGAGATTTGCTTTAGTTTTTAATCTGGAAAACGATTAAAATGTTGTGTTTTAAAAGCTCTTTAAAAAGGATATTTTCTTTTAATTCGATTAAAAGCATTAAAAAGCTGTACTTATTTGAATTTACATTTCATTTATTTAAACCTTAACAGGCTAATTATTTAACTGAGCTATAAAAGAAATTGATAAGTAAAATTTTTTTTTTTATTTAGATTACAGTAATAAAGCACTAAGACTGTGTCCTAAACCCACAGTAAATATTTGAGAATTAATTTGTTTGTGTTATAAAAACTATGAAGAAAAATTACAATTATAATTGTGTGCATTTTTTAACGAAATTGTCATAGCAACGAAAAAAATCAAATTTTGGAATACTATTACAAAACCAAGTAGTGAATTTTATATGTTTTATTTTATATCCGAGTGTGCTATGCGAATAGTTTTGCTTTTATTATAAAAAGTTTTGGTATTTGTCAAAAATTATCATAGCAACTGACCGTATTAATTTGGGTGTCTTCGTTTTTATCAAATAAATGTCAAAAATTTGTATCCAAAAATATTTATCACGTGTCCGAACAGTCTCATTTTTTAAATAGCTTAAATTAATGAAATAATGGCAATTAGTGACATCCAAATTAAAATAAAATGAGTAGGGGAACTTACAATTATTTTGTTTTATTACACTAAATTGCACTTTTCATTTTAATTTTAAGTGTCAGAAATTTAACTGTCATCGTTTAAATCAGAGTAAAAGCAAAAATATCATTTTTTGAAAAACTATTAGTTTTTTAAATTCGGATTTTAACAAATATAATGAAACTTTGTTGTAGTGATTGAGATCTTTATTTAAACTTATATTCTTATTGTATATTATATAAGTCTAATTGTATCTAAACTTCCCTTTTAAAATTTTAAAAATTCCATTTTGTTAAAATAAAAATACTTTGAAAAATGTATAGTTCACATATATAATAAAATATTTTAAACCAATTAAAGCTTTTAAATTCATATTTTATTTTAATGAAGTTATTGCAACTTTTTATAAATTAAATGGTTATATATTACTCACTATCAAAATCTAATTTTAAAAAATCTGGCAAATTGTAACTTCATAAAAGAAAGAATGATTTTAAATCAGGCTTTGTTTAAGTTCGAACTTTTGTTTACTCAAAATATTAACAAAATACTAAACTTATAAAATTTTTAAAATTTATTTTTTTTGTTTTACTATGTACTTTGTACAATTTTAAAATATTTTTTGAAATATAATAAAAAAAATTGAAAAATGATGTTTTTCAAAAATTTCAATGAAAAGCTTTTAAATTATACATTTAAATTATCTAAAGCCAAAATAAAATCTACTTAATCATTTCTTTTAAATCTATAAATTTTTAAAATGAAGAATGAATGAAAATATATTAAAATGTTATTTTATTGGAAATCTAGTAAAATTTCCCATTAAATCATTTAAAAATTGAAAGCTTTGAGTAGAGTAAAAATACTTTCGAAATTTGATAGATTGCGTCATATCTACTGTGTAATTTAAAAAATAGCAAAAAATAAAACAAAACTATTTAGTATGTCGTTGGGCAACCTTCTTTAGCTTAAATGCTGTTCAGCATACTTCGAACTTACAAATGAGTAATTTTGGGTGATATTTCTTCTTAGGCAAGTTGATAGGCTAATTTTTTGATAATTTATTGCCTCAAATTGGTGGTTACCTTCGAAAATTTTACAAACTAATACGTTTTAAAGATTTTTATCCGAAAAACTAGTCGGTAAATCTAATACTTGTATGCGGTTTGTAATCCATTATTTTTACTACGGTTTGTTCCTGGAGCATTATCTTGCTGGAAAATCCAGACTTCAACAAGTACTAAAAAGGTAACATATAGTTTTTTAAGAAGCCAAAGTACTCTTTCCTGTCAGTTTTGATAGATAGAAACGCTATGGTACGGGTATCCACTAAACTGTTGGTCTTTGGTACCATTAAACTAACACCAGCAAAATTAAGCTAAGAAAAATACTTTGGTTATTTTCTAAGACCCTTCAATAGTACTGAATGCGATTTGGTTCATCAAGATTCACCATTTTTTCATCGGCAAAATCACCTGTAAGTAAGTAATGTTAGTTAAAATAAAATCAGATAGTACTAAAAACGAAACAAGTATTTTTTTAATAATTCCGACTAAAGTGTTCCCTAACAAATTCAAAACGGGCGGTTTTACTGTGGCAATAACTTCAGTACAGACATAATTTAATTGTATTTCAGATGAATAGAAACTCTCAAATATCGACTGATTGTGCTTCGAGACAAAAGCTCCAGTTTGATTTGTTCTGTAATTAACCAGATCGCCTAAGAAACTACCAATAGTAACTTGCCTAAACGAAAATCTTTTTCAGAGAGAGCTAAAATTTTACTTTTTTCCACGTCCAATAAATACTTTGTGCGTAATATAATTTGGATAATACTATATTCTAAGCTTTTATTGGTTAGTGGTTTAATGAAACCTTTTTAGTTAAATCTGAAATTAAAGTAAATATTTGTAAAGCTTAAAATTATAATAGCGCCCGTCACAAGCATTTCGTAATTGCGTATTTCGTTTATTATATTTTTGACGTCTTTTCTGATTGGTTAAAATTACTTAACGACAACAACAACACCAAATTATTTAAAATGTCAAAAATAATAAACAAATTGGCAATGAGGCACCAAAAGAAACAACAAATGAATTCTAACGTAGTGCCATCACTTGTCAGAAAACTTAAATAAAGTAAGCCTTTTGAATTGATCTAATGGACCATTGCATAAAACCTAGGTAGAATTAAATCACATATTAGTCCACATATAAGATTAGATTTTAATATTATTTACCTATTTATGAACTATATACTCTTCTAATTCAATAAAAAAATATATCAAAACAGCAATCATTGTATTTTAATACGAAATACATAAATATCACTAATAAATAGCCAGTGAGGGTGTTTATATTTAAATAATTTTGTGTTGTTGAAGTAAAATAATTTTAACAAATCTGCGAGAGTCGATTTTGGTCGCAAACTGAGAAAACAAGCATGTAAATTACACTTCCTTACTAGATGTAAAATTTACTTAGTTACTAAAAATTAAACTCTTCATGCAAGACAAAATAAAAGTTCCACAACTAGTGCGTCACTTAAATATAGTGACATTTCTCAGTTTGCGACCAAAATCGATATTTAGGACAGATGTCAAAAAAATTATAAATTGAAATTCCATACAACATTAAATCTTTTAAAAGCTCTACTTAGTAGTCTACAGTGAACATTTTAAATTTAAAAATGAAAAATTTAATTAAATAATTAATCAATTTTTTAAAATATTAGAAATTACTGTACAAAATTAAACTAAAAGCTTTTGAGAAACGAGCTTTTACAAATTTAACACTTTAATTTAAGCTATCAAAAATTTGCAGATTCTAAATAATAAACAATTACGTAAGGATATGATTCAGTTGTATACAATAGGCAGATAATTGTCAGCTAAATGTATAAATTAACCATCCTTCGATGCACGGGAGTAAAAAAATGCAAAAACATGGAATAATTCAAAACTTCTTATAGTTGCTCTCTCTCATATGTTTAACACAACAAAATACCAAAAAACGGTTAAATCTTCAGACGATGGCACAGTAATAAAAAAAATTTTTGGTATGTGCATAGGGGTAATAAGTTACCCCAGACAACAAATCACATAATAATACAATTTTAAAATCGTTTAGATAAAAAAAACAGGAAATTCAAATGGTTGAAAATAAAAAAGGTATGTGGTTTACTTTTAAGTCATGTTTTATTTTATTTTATCTGAAACATTTGGTTCAGATAATCCAAGCCAATTAATATAAATAACCACTAATATGGCATGAAGTGGAAGTCAACAAGCTTTACGCTTTTATTGATATTCTTTTATATGCCGGAAGGAGCAAGAATTGTGATAAGTAGTTAGTCAAATTATGGCTCAAATGAAACCAACTATTTTTCAAAGAATTTGTGTTCATGTTTGATAATCATTGAACTAGTATCAAACAATTTCAAAATGGCCAATTAGTTGATTTAAGGATTATTTGGCTATTTTTAAATCTGGAATTAGTATTTAGACTGAAAAACTTAACAATCGATGAATAACTTTAGTGACAACAAAAGGACGATGCCATTTAAGCCAGTTTATCCCGCCCAGATCAGAAAAGAATGGAATACAAATATTTTGATCGTATCGCGAAAAACACCTTTCGATTGATCCACTAGAGAAAAGCGTAAAAGACTATGCATTCCATCTAGTAAACATACAAGCTTGTTTCTAAGTCCATATTAGTTAGAACGATGGATAATTTTGTTACCAGTTGTGCTCTTACCAAAGATTTTATTCGTCTAAAACAACATCTAAAGGGATAAGATGGGCAAGGTGGGTATTACTCGTTTATATAGAAAATAGTGATGTGAACGTTATGGATGAATTTAACATACATAAACTTGCTAACCGATTGATGCAAAATATTTTTAGAGATCCTGGCAAAGTAGCTGTTTGATCAATTTTCGAAAATCAGCTATCAAATCCAAACGCAAAAAAACGTAAAAATTAAAACGAAAAATTAAGTAAGACGGCAACCAGTAGCTGGAAGTAGTTCGCTTACTACCAAAAATCGTGTTCGTTGTTGAAATTTCTGTGAACGGTCTGATTACGAAGATTACCTACCTAATAAAAGTTAGAGAGTTCATAAGTTAAAAACGCCGGACGCGCATTTTTATAGTTTCCAAAAACAATTGAACTTCGTAAAGCAAATTACGTTTTAATTGGAGCCCAATCTGCAACCAGACTTATTTATTTTAAGACGTTACAAAACGAGGTTCATCGAAGCACGCTCAATGTTCCTTGGCATACAAGAAAGGATGACCTTCCTGATGGAAAACATAAAATAAAAATACATTCCGCAATAACGTTTCAGAACATTGGATCTCTACAATCGCCAATCGATAGATCACTCTGTCGTTGAAAGAAGATCCAATAGAACAAATATAAATTATATGGGTCATGTAAAGCCTGTATTTTGTATGATGAGCACCTTCCTAGCAATAAATAATTTATTTATTATTAAATGTTTCCTTTCTTTAATTTAACATTTCATACAAAATGAAATATTAGAATTTTGTTTAAACTTTTAAAGAGTTTGTCTTTGAATCGAACGTTTTTTTGTGAGCTTAATAAAAACCTTTCTTAACAAATTTTTAAGAATCAAAATTAAAAAGAAAAAATGTTAACTATGTAACAAAACTTTGAGAAAAATATGAGCTCTGGTATCAAAAGCACGTTATTCTAAAAGCTCCTTGAAAGTTAAACAGCAAGATTATAAATTTGGTGAACGATCTTTTTTTAACTCAAAAGTTTAATTTCAACTTTAAAAAGTAACAAAATATTTTAAACAAATTACGGTAATATTAGCAAAACTCTAAAATTTCAACAATAGTTACAGAAAGGTTCCGTGGATGATACGTTAACCATCACTGATTTTTTAAAAAAAAGCACTTTGTAGAAGCAAAGTTTACATTCAGCTAATTTTTTTTTTTGTTTCAAATAAAATAATTAAAAGAATAAAAAAAAATTTTAGCATTGTTTACAATTAAAAGTAGGAACTACCTACTAAGCACACGGTTCTGCAAGATATATAGAAACACCAGGTAAGAACTAACTTAAAAAATTTTTGTTTATCTTTAAATTCATACATTTTATTTGTTTTGCTCATTTAAAATGTTTTTTGTTTTAAATGTTTTTCGTAATTATAATTTTGTGTGATGCTGTATTTGCAGTTTTTTAAGAATAACAAGAAAAAAATTCGCTTCACATTAAATTTAATTGAAAATTCGAAGAAAACCGTTTTTGTTGCTTTTATTGTAATATTTACATAAACATAAAAAAGAATTCATTTAAAGGTTGCAATTTAAAATGAGAGCTTTAAAGTTAAAACTTTAAGTTTAGAAATCATTGGCATTTAATATAAAACATTGTTATTGTGTTAACGTCCAACTGCAATTTTTTATGTTTCGAGTATTATCTAATATTTGAGCCGGATTTCCACCATCATAAAATCATAACTAATTTAAATAACCAAAGCAATACGGATGTGCATTTACCATGAGTTAATGTACCGTATTATTCCAGAGCATACTCAGAATTTGCTTCTTTCGGGACTTATTTAATGCATCGGTAGCTAATAATCAGAAAATTCGAAAGGATGTATACAACTTACTATACCTTAAAGGATTTTTAAAAGACGAGGCTTCCGCGTTATGTGTCACGTTGATATAACTGAAGCGAATTATGATGAGGCATGGAAAATCATAAACAAACGTTATAATAAAAAGTAGTATGCTACCACGATGTTATTGAAACAATTTATTGATCAACCATCAATAACGCAGGCTTCCGCGAAAAGTCACTTCATCATATGATAGATATTTCTGATGAAATGTTGCGGGGGTTAAAAGTGTTAGGTGCTGAGAAACGAAAACCCTGGATGATCCATATATTGTCAAGCAAATTGAATTCTATCACAAAACGTGATTGGGCTCATCATAGCTATGGGATGGAGTTTCCGTCTATTTCAGAATTTCTTAGTTTCCTAAACCAACAAAGCAATATGTTGGAAAGTTGCGAAACTACGAAACGTGCCACTCCTCGCCTGGCATTTAGTTCCAATGTCAAAGTATTGCACGGGCGTATTTATATTCTTTAATGTGTTTAAAATGTGACCAGAATCATTATGTGCGAAAATGCGGAGAGTTTTTGCAAATCTCCGTAGATGAACCTTTCAGGCTTCGATACTGCAGACAAGTTATATTTTGAATGTATGATGAAGAATCATCAAGCGCAAACCTGCCGTTCAAGACATTGATGTCATTTATGCCGAGCAAACCACAAACAATACTACTTTGCACCAGGATGTTCTAAAGGTACAAACAAGCGATACTGGTCTAAAAAAAGAGCCTAAAACAGGAAAGTTTATATGTTAATCTTCCAAAACTAACAAATTGTCTACCATTATGTGAAGTAAATACTACTAATTACCAGAAAATTAAAGAAATTATCAGATCCCTATTTTAATAAACCCCGTACTGAAGATATGATTATTGGGGCCGACCAATATTTTAGTTTATTGCAAGAAGGCCATCTAGACATTAAGATAATTTGATAGCGAAAACACGTTGTTTGGATGGATAGTATCTGGAAAAACCACTAAAGTCGGTAATCAACTATCGAGCATAAGCGTTAGCATTGGTTTAAATATCGATGAAGCACTTCAGCGATTTTGGAAAATTGAGGAACTTCCAAACTGTACCCCATTTTCAACAGACTATTCAACTCACTCTAAACGTCGTCCGTTGCTAAATTTTCGATACAAAAATTTGTGATCACAGCTGATATCGAAAAAATGTATAGATAAGTTATGGTAGCCGAGGAAGATCAAGAATACCAACGAATATTATGGCAAGAAAATATAAGTGACCCTTTATTTTATTATAAACCGTTACGTTTAGGATATCGATTCAGCGTTTTTGGCAATCAGATCTCTGCAACGAAAAACATTCGATTTTAAAGAAGAGTATCCACTAATTGCTGACAAAATCAATAATAAATTTTACATAGATTACTATCTATCCGGTGCTAATACGATCAAAGAAGCGGAATTTTTAAAAGCCAAGTTGATTGATTTGCTGTGACTCCGAGGATTCAATTTGCGAAAATGGTGATCTAATGCTACTGAATTGCGTGATCAACTTGTAAACGAGAAATTTAAATCCTTGTGATCCATTGAAGAAGAGAATTCACCCACAAAAATATTGTGCCTTCAATGAAGATCAATTATATTTTGCCGTAAACTTGCCTGAAGAAAAGGTATCGACTAAGTGAATGTTGATTTCAAATGCATCCAAGGTTTTTGATCCGCTTGGTCTCTTATCCTCATCGAATATAAATGCCAAAATACTATACCGAAATCTGTGCTTGAGAAATTTGGATTGGAACGATGAGTTGCCCAATGATATTACTTTACTATGGAATAAACTGAAATCAGAACTTCTGCAATTTGAACCACTACAAATATTTCGACACATAAACCACCATGATATGCAGCTCTATGGGTTTTGCGTTGCGAGTGAGCGAGCTTATGCAGCGGTACTGTAATGCCGATTCCGAGATGAAAATGGTTAACTGACTCAACGATTGTTTTAGCATGGTTGTCAGACCACCCTACTAAATGGAAAACGTGTGTGGCCAACCGAGTATCGGGTATACAAGAGCTACTCTCACGAAATCATTGACATCATGTCAGATCCGAGAATAATCCTGCTATGCGTCTAGAGTAGTTCTACCGTCTGAATTAATCCAACTCGCATATTGGCCAATTACAAGTCTAGAAGTTTATTATGAAGATACAATTTGTGAAATGAGAAATAAATCGTCATCCAGTCCATTGTATCATGTAAATTGTTCAAAAAGTGAACGCGTACATGACGCAGTATTATGCAGAATATTTTCGTTCAGCAAGGCCACATGCAAGGCCATAAGTTTTGTCCATAGATTTATTGAAAACACGAAACTCAAGAAGGATGCACGAAACTGTACAGCGATAACCTGTAAAGATAATGCACAAGCTACAGAAGGCCTAATAAAATGGGTACAGATGCAAAAATACGCAAGCGATATAAAATTACTGGCCAAGAAGGAAACATAACAAATTGTCATCGCTTAAATCTTTTTTGGATGGAAACGTTTTGTTACGCATTGGAGGTAGACTAAAGAATACAGCAAATTCTAATGATTTTAAACTCCCGATCAGTCTACTAAATTCCCACACCCTAAGTAAAATGATTATTTCCTTTATCCATATAAAATATCTTCATCTAGGCCCATCACTTACTTTCCATCTTAACCATCAAATATATTGGATTGTGAGAAACAGAGAACTCTTAAAAAGCCAAGTGAATTAGGTGTATTCAATGTTGTAAGATGAGGGGTAAACCAGCGAAGCAGCTAATGGGTGATTTAACATCCATCCGGGTGACATCGGCAAGACCATTTTCTAAATGCAGGGTAGATTACGCTGCTACAATTTCAAAACTGGTGATTTAGTTTTAATCTAAGAGGATAACTTACTCTTAGTGTGAATTGGCTATGGCCAGAATTATTGAAACGCATCCAGACAAAAACAATTTAATCAGAGTTGGTACCATCAAAACTGTGTCCAACGACTTAAAAAGACCGATTACCAAATTATGTAAGCTGCTTATTGAATTATACTTTAGTTGACGGAATAAAGTCAATCGTCAACGGCTGGGGCTATGTTAACGACCAACTGCATTTTTTGGATGTTTCGAGTATTACCTAATAGAATAGAATCTTTCTCGATGGGCCACCCCAATTTTAGCAATGACTTAGCAAAATAAGCTTCATTCATAAAATAGTTTCAAAAAATTAAACCTATAAAAATCTTTTTTGACAGCCTTTTAAATTGATTGAAGTATAAACATCCATAATTCATTTCTGGTTGATAATGGCATAAAACAAAAGCTTTAGATGACAAATCTGGAACATCTAATATCCTTCACCAGATGTACCGGTTCTATATAATTCATGAACAAATGCCCAAGTTATCATTATATTTTTTCATGGCAATGTAAGGTTTAGTATTCCCAAATATAAAACAGCCTCAGAAGGAAACAAACGACCACTTAAATAACTTGATGTGAGCAGAACAAAATTTACATTTTTGTGGTTCCAATATTACTATCTAAATATTTTGATAAGCCTAACAGACCTAGGATGGATTGTGTTTGGTAAAAAATCTAACAATTAACCTTCCACGATTGAATCGTTCGAAACCTTGGCTGACATCAATAGGCAAATAAAAAATTTCTGGGAAATAGAACAAATAACCTTCAAAAAGCCGATGACAGAAAAAGAAACTCGTTGTGAATAACTTTATCCAACTGTAGCCAATCGTGTTAGTACAGTAAACATCAGATCAATTAGAGCTTAAACGACGAGTAGTAGAAGTAGCTACGGTAACATATTTTACCCATGATGGATCAATTATAAAGTATATAATAAAATACTAAAGAGTGAGGTTTATCAACAAATAAGAAACCTCCAGTAATCACCCAATCACTCCAATCACTAAATTATTTATGCTCTCATTCCTGCTGTTTCTTCTCATTTAGAAGAAGAAATTTGAAAAGCTTCAGTCGCACAAGTTAAAAATCGTATGTTGATAAGTGTTATTGAGAAGGTAACTCGTACATATGAAAAAATATGGACCATTACCTCACAAGGTTCACAGCTAGAGGCATTCATAAAATGAAAGCTTTTGTCATCAATAACCATGGGCCCTACACAACTTACGTTTATGATTCCTGAGCTTTTCCTGATTAGCGTATAGTCACCGGCATAACACGATGGAATGTAGTATTTACATAAACATAAAAAAGAATTCATTTGATGGTTAGAATATAAATGAGAGCTTTTATATGATAAATGGAAACCTAAATAACTGGTGATTAATTTTAAAAGCTTTTTCTTTTAATAAAGTTTTCCGAATATTAAACCTTTGAGTAATTTACGTAAGGCTGGTATTTTCTGAGTATAATTTTTTCAAATAAAAGCTCGATAACATGGAAATAATTTTAAAAAAATAAAATCGTTTTTACAAATTAGATTTGTTCTATAAAATAAAAAAATGTAACTTAATCTCTTCTAATGGTAAAATGTAAAAGGATTTTGCAGTTGAAATAAAAATTGGCCAAAAATAAAATCAAAAAAAATAATAATAAAAACCCAAATTGCCTGTAATTATTAAGTGTTAAATGCAATTTCTCTAAAAGCTCTGTAAAATTCCATAAAACTTTAATCTAAAAAAAAATTTGGCTTAAAAACTTTTCAACAGATTAAAATAATTAGGTAAGTTCATTCAAGTTATTTATAATGCAATATGTCGAGCTTTTGTAAAAAAAAAATATTAAATATAGAAATTTAATTAATAATAAACTTTAAGCACACCATTAAATTTTAATAATTTACTTTAATCTTTATAAAAGCAAATTTATTTTTTTATTTTTTTTTAATTCAACAACCAAACTTTTAGCTTAAAAGCTTCAATCGTAAAACGAATTTTTTTACATGCGAAATTTCTCATTTGCATGGACTAATGAACGAAAATCTTTATTCAATTGATAATTTATTTTTAATAAAAAAGCTCTATTACTTTTAATTACTACAAAAAATATTTGAGCTTTTATACAAAATTTACATTAATGTAAATGATAAAAGTGTTTGACTTACAGTCGATATAACAAATATTAAAGTGGCTTTTTTTGTTTTGTATTGTGATGTACATTTTCTGAAAGCTCTTTCTGAAAGCTTAATAAAAGCAAACTTTACAAAATTTAGTTGGTGTAACAAATAAAATTTTCAAAAAAATCAAAATCATTTTTTAATAACGAAATATCTATTTGCAAAGCTTGCAAATTTGGAAAGGTGCAAAACTTAAAAGCTTAATGGAAAATATTTGTAAATTACACAAAACAAACTGAATTGAAGTAAAAGCAAAAAAAATAAGTTTTTATGTCAAAATTTAGAACTTAAAAGCTCCATCGATTTTTTTTATTTAAATTGAGCTTTCGGTTTGTAATAAAAATGTAAATGCTGCTATGCACACGTTATGCGTGATTCGATCCCAAGCTCCTTCCTCATTGTTGGAACACAAGCTTTTTTGTGCTTTCAAAATTCTTATTATTATTATTATTATTATTATTATTATTATTATTATTATTATTATTTTTTTTTTTTTTTTTGGTATGCTGTCTCTTAAACTTTTAAAATTTATCTGGTGTTGTTTTTTATTTAATAAAATTAATTAAAAAAATAGCACAGCAACTCAAATAAGCTTGTGCTCCAACATTTCGTGTCAGAAGTAGGATCCCATAATCAGCATCAGTGCGTTAACAGGTGATAGTTTAACGATTCACAAAAGACTACCAAACTGTAGTGAAAAGTTGTGACGAAATACAAAACAGTTATATCGGTGTTTGTGTGGCGTGACGGAATCTATTTTATTTGGCTCCTAGAAGAAATAGCAGTATTTATAATAACTTTACAGCTCAACTATAAATTACAATTTTAAGTTTACAAAATGCCTGTGAATCTTCGTCGTTCTAAACAGTTTATCGATAACCTGGTTGAAAAATTTCAACGTTATGAGGGGTATATTGAAAACCATCTTTCAACTGCAAAGGTCAAGCAAATCGAACATCGTCTAAAGGATGTATATAAAAAAATTTCTGTGTATTTACGAATGTTACCGCCTTAAGAATTAATGGATATAGAGCTATTAACTGAAGGTATACGCACTAAGATTGAGCAGTCATATTTTTCAATATTAAGAGGAAGATACCTGAAGTTGATGTCATTTATTGAACGCACTAAGTTCCAATATCTTAAATTGTCACTTGGCGATGTCGCTGTTGTGACATAGCAGCTGCCGAATTATCTGATTAAAATTATGAAGTTGCATAAATTCTGAAGGCTTGATTCGATAAACCGAATTTTATTGGCGAACAACATAAAAAATCAACAGCATTACCGTCCAAAGTTGGCCCTTTACTGAGATCTTTTACAAAATCTTCCAGACCATATTTTTACAATAGGTGATCATTGGAGGTGGCCAGCCTAACGAACCATCACTTAACCATCACTATACAACCGGTGGCATTATACGACCGGCGAACAGCATGTGTCGCTTTAGTTTCGTACAAATGTATCATTAGACCAGACTCTAATAAATTGATAGGCCTTGTGGATCTTTTTCGATCGCATCTTTACGCTTTTTCGAGGTGCTCAAACGGCCTGTTTATTTAATGGTTTCAAAACTTGATGCAGGTACCAAAATAAAATGGAACAATATCATTTCGATTAACCCATCTGCCACAATGGACGATCTGTGCAACTTTCTCAGTGCTACATCATCGTTTCTACAACAAACCAAAGTTCACGCAGATATAATATTAATACTATCACCAGTAGTAAAACCTAATCTATGCAACAACCGTCCAGCCACAACATCTCTTAATGTTACAAACTCACCAAAGTTTGTGTTAATCTCACTAGGATTGTGTGCGGCGCTGCTCCTTACCTGGTGCAAACAATTAACCGAACCTTATAATTTGATTAAAATGTTATAAATAAAACATTTTATTGGTCAGTCTCCACTATTACGCTTCATTGAGTAAAGTCCTGCCCATCTAAATGGAAAAAAATTTTTGTTAATCGAGTGGCTACTCGATCTACAATCGATGTAACCATCGATTGAAATCCAGCTGATTTGATCTATCAAGGAATCATTCTTAAATAATTTATTCAATCCGACGTATGGATTCATGAACCTGCATTCCTGCTAAAAGAACCTTCATCTTGGCCGACATTGCGTGAAGAACAGCTGATTATTTTACAGCCTTGACAAGATCGGGCATTTTTTAACTCAATGCATCGCCGATACCTTATCTAACAGATCGACCGCCTTTAGACGAAGATTGAAGGTTGAAGTTTGAAGGTTGAAGGTTGAAGGTTGAAGGTTGAAGGTTGAAGGTTGAAGGTTGAAGGTTGAAGGTTGAAGGTTGAAGGTTGAAGGTTGAAGGTTGAAGGTTGAAGGTTGAAGGTTGAAGGTTACAGGTTGAAGGTTGAAGGTTGAAGGTTGAAGGTTGAAGGTTGAAGGTTGAAGGTTGAAGGTTGAAGGTTGAAGGTTGAAGGTTGAAGGTTGAAGGTTGAAGGTTGAAGGTTGAAGGTTGAAGGTTGAAGGTTGAAGGTTGAAGGTTGAAGGTTGAAGGTTGAAGGTTGAAGGTTGAAGGTTGAAGGTTGAAGGTTGAAGGTTGAAGGTTGAAGGTTGAAGGTTGAAGGTTGAAGGTTGAAGGTTGAAGGTTGAAGGTTGAAGGTTGAAGGTTGAAGGTTGAAGGTTGAAGGTTGAAGGTTGAAGGTTGAAGGTTGAAGGTTGAAGGTTGAAGGTTGAAGGTTGAAGGTTGAAGGTTGAAGGTTGAAGGTTGAAGGTTGAAGGTTGAAGGTTGAAGGTTGAAGGTTGAAGGTTGAAGGTTGAAGGTTGAAGGTTGAAGGTTGAAGGTTGAAGGTTGAAGGTTGAAGGTTGAAGGTTGAAGGTTGAAGGTTGAAGGTTGAAGGTTGAAGGTTGAAGGTTGAAGGTTGAAGGTTGAAGGTTGAAGGTTGAAGGTTGAAGGTTGAAGGTTGAAGGTTGAAGGTTGAAGGTTGAAGGTTGAAGGTTGAAGGTTGAAGGTTGAAGGTTGAAGGTTGAAGGTTGAAGGTTGAAGGTTGAAGGTTGAAGGTTGAAGGTTGAAGGTTGAAGGTTGAAGGTTGAAGGTTGAAGGTTGAAAGTTGAAGGTTGAAAGTTGAAGGTTGAAGGTTGAAGGTTGAAAGTTAAAAGTTGCACTATGGAGTTAGAAAGATGAAGGTTTAAATTAAAATGTTAAAAGTTATAGTTTAAAAAAATAAATAGTTACCATTTGTAATTTTTAAATTATAAAAGCTTTTTGTTAAACGAAAAAAAATGAAACATCTTGAGAAAACCGCACTGAAATTTAAAAATATCAAAACTTTTCATTAAACTTATCATAAAACTTTTAAATATGTGAAATAAAGAACTGAACCTTTTATGCAACCACAACATACTCGAGGTTTTAAAAAAACGAATCTTACTACTATATGGGTATTGTTGAAAAATTGTATTAGCGGTTTCGTTAAAATGAAAAGATGTTTCACTGTATATGGCCAATTTAATTTAATGCCACTGAGGTTATAAATTACCACAATTGTTTCATCACACGTAACATTAAATTCAATAAAAATTATTTATGTTATCTCAGCAGAAGTTCTAAACGAAATCACTTTACCTCCCTTAAGGGTATGGCGCAGCAAATTTTACACATATGCACATACATATACGCCTACATCACACGAAAAGACGACTGTGACACAATCAGGTACACATATTTTAAATAAACGTCAAGTCAATCTTAGTCAGCACAAATTTTTATTTTTTTATTTTAATGCCAACGTATTTCCCTACATGCTGGAAAATTTTTCAAAGTGAAACATTTTTTGTTGTGTTTGCGTATTGGTTTGAAAAACGTTATCAATTTGATATTCACATCATTTATGCAAATTTGTTTGATATGTGTTAGAGTTCGATTGATGGTTTCATCGATTCTCGTCTATATACATATTGTGATTGTGTTTGATGACTTTATTTCAAAATACAGGTGTACGTCGAGCTTCGTAATTGTATTGTGATTTAAAATTATCTTTTTTTAGATATCACGTTCATCAATCTAAACCTGTACACGTCTAATTAGTTGAGTTTTTTTACACACGATATGATTAATTATATGTTTGTATGCTTTAGGGAACTTTTTTTGTTATGTTTTTTTAAAATGTGAACATAAAAAAAAAGTTTTTTGAATTATAAATTAAATTTGACACAATAATTAATCAACCAAATCAAATTGGTACTCAATGCTGTAAATGTGTGTGAATAATAACATTTTCCAACAGTATGCTTTTATATGGTAGTAAATCGATTGGAAATCGACAAAACATAACTATGTACAGCACAGCAAAAATAATAATAATAAACATTTAATCTACATACATTTATATGTATAAAAACATAAATTCATGTTATTTATGGTTGGTTTAAAATAGTTATGCTATATATTCGTACAGTAAACGAAATCAATGTAAATGTCAATCAAGAAATCATGCGACTAAAAAGAATAACAAAAAAGAGCATCGTCGTTATCGTTCTTGATGTTTATCTTTTGCCCTTCCATATTTTTGGGGAATGAATCAATTATCTTTATGTTCACTTCGTGCATGTAATATATGTATGCACCATTTTTTATCTATCGTTAAATAAATCTTTTAGGTTATGGACTGAAATTCTATAAGGTTTTCTTTTGGAGTAGGATTCATTTATAAAATACACCTTAAACTTAACTAACCGTTCTAATTAATTTGGCTTTAGTTTGAAACGTTAAGAACCACCAAAAATGTTGTGACAATCACAAAATAATAATAATTGAAAATTGTAAAAGAAAAACGTAACAACATAAATCGTTAAGCTTCTATAATCCACATAATTTACGAAACAAAAAGGAAAACCGTCCACCACATCCGTCTACATATTGATAGCTTTAAGGAAAATACAAATGCATACACACACACAGCCCGACAAAAAATAACATTGAAAATATGATTTATGATTTTGGCACTAACTTATTGTATTTCCAGCAAGATATAAGCACACATACACACACAAAAAAAAATCCAACAAAAATGAGACCCAGAAGGATGATAAAAGTACAAAAACAAACCAAGAAAAACCCCAAGCGTGATTTTTCCTTTAAGATCAATAATTTACTTTTGTCTTTTATTCTTTAAATTTTTTAGCAGCATCTGGTTTTCATTTTTAACAAACATGCACACACACACACACTCACACACCCTAACAAAAACATTTCCTCTTAATCTTGTATATTGTGAGTTTTTATTTCGACTCACTCTATATGTATACGGCTAAATCGTTACTTGGGAAAATGTTTTTTTTTTTTTGTTTTCGTTTCAATAAAAATCTAATATTTGTAAGCAAAAGATGAGATGAAAAACTTAAAAAAAAAACAACAAAAAAAATCGAATCGAATCGAAAAATCTATTTTTCTTCTTATAATATTGACGGAAATACTGGCAACAACAATAACAACAATGGAAAAAAAGAAAAAGCCAAGTTAGGAAAATATATCGGAAAAACTTCAAGTTTTTATTTCTTGTAATACTACTTTTTGTGTGTTTGCATAGTTCGTTTTTATTTTATTCGGAAAACTTTTAAATTTTTCAAACGGAGCAGAATAATACGAAAATGAAAAAGAATAAGTGGAAGAAGAGGACGAAGAAAATCGGATAAAGAAAATCTAATTTTTACTAACGAACAATAATAATAGTTTTTTGTATTAATGTTATATATATATATATATATATATATATATATATATATATATATATATATATATATATATATATATCGAGAATATTCTGAGCGAGAATATATATTATATACAAAGTTGAAATAACAGAACGAACAGCTACAAAAAATACAGTTGGAATAAGATCAGATAGTTCTATACTGTTTTTCACGATTATGATTATTGAGTTTTTCCAGATAACCAATTTCATTTTTTTTATATTTTCTTTGAATTTTTTTATTTTTTTTTTTGTGTTTTCCAGTTTATAATGAAAATGGCAAAATTTGTGCAAAACTTTATGTAATACAGATGGAGGTGACATAATATCTCTCTTTCTCTCTCTCTCTCTCTCTCTCTCTCTCTCTCTCTCTCCCTCTCTCTTGCTTTACATCTCATTGTTGAATATTTCCGTTTGCACCGGTGACCTCTATTCGTTTCGATATATCGCACAGTGCATCCGGTATTGATATGATGTAGATCTTGTTTGCCATATCGTCAGTAGTAGGAAATTATAAATGACCCGGTATTGGATCGAGCAGTACCAAATCATTTGCAAAGCCAAGGTGGTGACTAAATTTATTTGAATCTAAATTTATTAAATTTATTTATATGCTGCGGGAATTCAATCGAAACTTTGTCATTCTTAAGCTTTTTGATAGCTGCCTTTATCTCTTCTACTTGAAGAAAAACTTCGCCACGACTGATGGCACGATGGCTTTAATTGGAGCTAAATCGTCAGACCTATTTAGTAGTAGGTTTCGAAAGGAGGAAAGCGATATCAAAAGAATTGATTTTAATTTGTTTTCAATTCACCATTCCAATCTATGTTACATTTGCCATCAGCCATTCACGGCGTGTTAGGAAACCTTTTTAAAACGGGTCACATGGACCATGTATCACGCATCACAATACGATCTCCAAAAATCCCATGTTTTGTCAAATCAACAATCAGAGAATCCCATTTGATTTTGAAAACCTGAGCAGCCAAATCGGGTATATCGCTTACTTGTCCCCGCGATTACCTTCCATTTCGGGTTGTTAGTGAATAAACGCATGTTTCGGGGTGATCATCCAAAACTCGATGGAAGCTTAACCAGCTACAATTTTTTATTCTAGTGCTAAGTTAACAACACATATGATTTGCTAGTCCAGCATATTGTTCAGCTATTCCAGAAGAAGTGGTGGATTTTGTTTTATATAATTCAAGTTGTTGGCTTCCACTTGCAAATATGAGTCAACCAATTAAACTAATGTGTCGGTTTTCCAGCGCTAATAATAGGATTTTACCGTGCTCACCAAAAGGATTATGTCGTACGATCCATTATTGGAGATAAAATGTGAAGTGTGATGCATTTTTGATTTATTCTTACAAAAATTATTATGCGACTTCATTGGATGTTGGTGCATTAAAACGACGTTGATCTAATGGTCCATCACGACGCAATGCAATGTAGTGGCGGGAATTTGTAAGTCACAAAAAGCTGCTTCATTGGCTTCTCCCTCCTCAATTTCATGCTTAAAAGAATATAGCATTCCGCAATTCTATTATTTTCGCGATAAAAACGATCAATTATTTCAAGGATGTCCCGTTACGACATTGATCATTTGCTGCATGATCTTGACAAATGTATGTTGTTTGTGTAGAATCAAGAACATAAAGTTGCACATAATAAAGAATACATCACTTGACATTGTATCCCAAGTCTCAAAATGCCGAAACTAAAGTAAGCGCGTCACATGTTCATCCAGAGGAACATGCTGAAACAAGTAAGTAGCACAACACCATCATGTAGAATGGTGTAATGACCAATCAGTTTCAAGCCATCTTACAACTGTCATTGTCATCATTAAAGGGAAATATGACATAAAACAGTGATGTAGACCACTAATCAACTCCGGATAGCAGTCATCATTTGTATCAGAAGATTAAACAGATGATATTGATAGGGTCCTAGTATAATACCGACTTACGATTGGAAATTGATGCATTAATTCTAAAGGAACTTTCGCCAAGAGTTTCAGGGCACAATATTAACACTGAAGAAATTTAAACATTGGGGAGTATGTTGCTAGCTGATCCAGATTTCTATAAGACAGCTCTGATAGATTTGTTAAGTTGAGCAGAGAAATTCTTCGTCATCCTAGAGAAGGGTTTCTGAAGATTCGGCATTTTAGGATTAGTCGAATCCGAATCCAAAAATTTAGGGAATTGACGAATCGAAGGATTCGTTGTAATTTTTTGATCATGATGTAATCATCCCACAAACGGGAACCGCTCAGAACTGGATATTTTAAAACTGGATATTTCAAAATAGGATTTGACAAAACGAGATATGGTACAAAACAAAATATGGTACAACACTGGATATTTCAAAACAGAATATTTCGACACATGATTTAAACTTAAAATGATTTTTTTGGAAAAGTTCTGGAATATGGCCAGTTAGGAAGGAACTCGGCGAGTTCTTAATCGATTATGATGAAATTCGGTATGTAGGATGAAAATGGGGTTTTAAAATGATTTGTTGGGAAAGTTCTGGAATATGGCCAGTAAGGTTCCATACTTGAATATTTCTAAGGAGAGAAATAGTATTGTCCTTCACTTAATGTTTTTTTCTTTAATTGTATAATTAAATTTGATTTAAAAACCGTTTTTGGGAAAACCTCTGGAATATGGACAGTAAGATTTCATATTTGAATAATTTTAAGCAGAGAGATAGAATTTACTTTCACTTAATGGTTATTTTAATTGCTGCTTTTCACATCTTATTAAAATAATCATTGACTTGAAAACATCATTTTAAAATAAATCGCATTTTCATCCTACATATCGAATTTCATCAAAATCGGTTAAGAACTCGCCGAGTTCCTTCCTAACTGGCCATATTCCAGAACTTTCGTAAAAAATCATTTTTAGTTTAAATCACATGTTGAAATATCCTGTTTTGCAATATCTATTTTTGTACCATATCTCTTTTTGTACCTTATCTCGTTTTGAAATAACCAGTTTTGAATTATCCTGTTTCGTCAAATCCAGTTGTAAAATGTCCAGTTTTGACCGGTACATTTTTTTTTACCCCCACAAACATATTAGAAGAAAAAATATTTATTTTTTAATTTATTTATTTAAACTAAGTTTATATTATATATTAAACTTTATAATTTATTTTCTGATTTTAAGGTTGGTACGCAGCTCTACATACATTTTCCAAACACATTAGCTATAAGAGCGAAACAAAATGCTCTTAAAAGCAGCTTGACGTGAAAAAATAATGGAAAATGCAGTTTGTCAGATTGCATAATAGATAGCACTACTATGAAGCCTCCAAAATTTTTGCTTCGATTTATCTACACGGTATACATTAAATGAATGCGAAATTTTGACATTTAATAAGGTTTTTGTTTTACGCGTACTTGAAATGTATTGCTTTGCAAAAAAATTTTGTGAATTTTAATTTAAAAATTTTTTTTTATAAATTATGAATCGACTTCATGTGGCAATTCCGGTAACCAAAAATTCAATTTAATTTACGTAAATTTAAATTTGTTTTCAATTTATTTCTATGCAATTATTTTTGTAAATTAAAATTACCAAAACAATACACTTTTGGTTTGCTATTTATTTATTTATTTTTTTTTTTTTTTTCAAAATACGGTTTTATATTTTTAGTTTATATTTCTATATTTTTGAGTTACAACGGAGTATGTCGAAATTGATGATTTCAATAATGTACATGATTTGGACCATCGACCATTATCGGAGCATCAGATACTGTCTTAATAGCACAAATTCATGAGTGGCCTGTTTAGCACTTTTTTTAGTGCCAAACATTTAAAACTTGCCTACCACTTCTGTAAAGAAAGACCTTCAAGTATAGTTTTTTTAACAGCCATTAGATTTACAATACTATAGCGACAGTGACATGCGATGCCAAGAACCAATGCAACGTGAAATCAAGAACCACTTGGCGAAGAAACTTCATGAACATTCGAAGAAAATTTTTTTAAGTTTACTAACTCGGAGTTTAGGTTAATTGCATCTTCAACTTTAGTAGGACCTGTAAGCAAGTCATTCACATAACAATCATGCTGTAAAAATACTGAGGCTATAAAGGTTCTGATACCTAGTGGATGTAATGGCCGAGTAATTAAATATCGAGCAATTTTAGTTTTGTTTATTACTGTGGCTAGTTTAAAGTAGTGAAAACTATCGAACGGACTTTTTCTCCACAAAATTGTTTGCAAGTCCTGTTCATTCTCATTGACTTTATGAATACTGATCTCAACGTTAACATTACTAATAATGAAGTTGTTGGTAAGTATCTAGAGCGTTATGTGAAATTCCACACCCGATGGAAAGTTTTAAGTTCTCGATGATATAGTTAACAAAACTATAAATTTAATTAAAGTTTCTTTTCCACTAATATAAGATATTATTTTGGTTGTTTTTTGATTTAAACCCGATTGACGATGTTTTGTGTCTAATACTCGAAAGGTGATGACTGGATTGAATTGGGAAGTGATATTAACTAAAGCATTTCGAAGGAATAAACCAAGTAATAAATGAGTAAACTACTGAATCGCAATAAAATAAAAGCAATAATAAAAAAAACTTTACGTTGGAGCTTTTAAATTTTTTTTTTTAAACTGCGCTTAAAAGTTGAATAAAATTGCGAAATTACG